>JAODKC010000095.1:27382919-27413050 GCA_026777985.1 Mormyrops attenuatus | reverse complement strand
CCCCCCAGTAACGACCTCTCCTGCAGACTGCCAGCAGGGACACAGCTCTGCTGAATCGTGCACTTCGCCATTTATCCTCTGTTTACCCACATCCCAGCCTCCCCCGTCCATCTCGCCGTGACATCAACCCTGCCTCGGTTACCCATCCTCCCCAGTGCCCTGATCACTCAGATAAAGCAGGAAAGGGACTGATTAGTCAGGAATCTCGTTACATGCTGCGACAGATCCTTCCGTCCCTCTTTGCCTTAATTGAAGAGCTTAGGCCAGGAAACAAATTGAGTGAGTAGCGTGATAGGGGGCGCTCTATCGCTCTGGATGCCCAGGGCTTCTGACAAGTGAAGGACTTTTGAGATTTAGGGAGTCTGAGGTGTAGCACTCCACGGAAGTCACCCCCCTCCCCTGCTCACAGCTCCAGAAATGGCTCCTTGAGGTACCAGTGTTGTCCAGATGCTGCGGGAATGTCGCTGTGCGGACTGGGCGCTCTGTTCCAGTTAATACAACTGGGAGAATGGGGAATCTCCCACATGCTTGAGAGACCAAGGAAGAAAACTCAATCAACACAACGGCAGAGTTCGCTGACCTGAGTAATAGCTCTCCAGCGCAGGAGGAAATTATAGCCAGTACTAAGGATACGTAAATGACAGACAGAAAAAGAGGGCCGTTTCACTGCTAAAAAAATCCTAGGCAGTAAGACAGAATTCTATAGATACATTCCTGCAAAGGCCACAAAGTATGTGTATGTTTATCCTGTAGAGGAATGTATGAGATATTCTAAACAACAGTAATGTCATTGCTAATTCTGCGTTCCGTGTTTCATTAGAAGGCCAGCTTACTGGAAATGCAAAACTTCCTGAATCTGTTAGATGGGACTCTGCCACATTAAGCTCAGCACTTCCCAGTGAAGTGGCAAAACCTGTCCTTTTTGTTTAATTAAGGCTCCTCTCTTTGTAATTTAACCTGCATGGGTGCCTCTTGCTGGAATTTTAATACATGAAAGGATTCGTGCATTAATGTGCAAAGATACTACTGATGTTAATGTTCCAACCAAAGCAAATGTCTTTCACTTACATTTTGCAATTATCTGAATGGTCATACACTCAGGTTAGTGAAATGAACTTATTTTTTATGCTGAATGTGAAATTTGGTTTATGGCCGACTGCTTTCAGAAAACATTGATCTGGAGATCAGGGTTCACTGCAATCAATGTCTTACCGTGGTAGGCATCAGAGGAAAAAAATCAAATCCATTAAATATTACTGGCATGCATACAAAAATTATGTGAGTTCAACAGAATTTCAACTGCAGGTTTTTTGTAGAGCTAAATGCAGAATGTTTACTTGAAGTGATCAAGTAATCAAGTGATCAATAAGTGAAAACTGGTTCTGTACCTGTTCTGTCTTTACGCCTGTGAAACAAACTGTGCATACAATTGTTGAAATCACAGATGACACTACTGGCTTTCCTTTAAGTGCGCGAGAGCATTTCTGTGCAAGAGCGAGTCCAGTGAGAATGTCTCTGAGTTCATGTGTCTCGCTTGTTCTGACTGACCATCCATGACTCAAACATCATCCCAAGTCCCAACATGAACAGAGTCAGGTTATAAGACAAGAAGATATACCTGTGGTGATGCTTTTCCTGTTTGTGACTCGGTGCGTCCATGAATGCCTGAACACCCCTCTCACCCCCACATGCACAGCCTGCATGAATAATCGCCAGCCTGCTGCCTCTTTACCTTCCCTGAATGTTCTAAAGTCACACTTCTGGTCCTTGAATGGCCTTTTTAGGTTCTTGCCTTGTTAGATGTTGCTGTGTAGCTCCTGCTCCAGTGCTGCTCACACTTGTACCTGGACATTCACTGGAAGCTCCACCTAGATTCTCTTACGCCTAGTCGACTCCTAACAGCAGTTATGTTTGCAGTGTGCTACTTGGCTCTCTTTTACATGGCTTTGGACAAAAGCATCTGCTAAATATGCAAATGTAAATGTAAATGAATTCATGCAACTGTGAAGAAAATATGTTCATCCCGTGGTCCTTAAAAAAGTGGGTGCCGTGCTTACAGACTGGAGGATAATTGGGTTAATAAAGGTGCAGCAGAACAGGCTGTTGGGCATCACAGTGTATAGAGTTTGGTGTGTGGACTTCTTCGAGGACTCTGGTTTCCTTCCGCATTCCAAAAACACGTAGCTTAGGTGAACTAGCATCCCCGAATTTCCCATTGTGCGAGTGCGCTTGTGTGTGCCCTGCGATGCACTGGAATCCTGGGCAGGGCGTCACCGCCTTCTGCCCTGTGCTTCCTGCAACAGACTCCAGGCTCACCACCACCCAGTACTGGATAAGCAGCAATGCATTATGTGTAGTTGCTGCACATTGCACGGAGCTGTTGTACAACTTGTTTAAAAAGATCAAATGCCATGAGAACAATGAACTAACATGAACAATACCTAAATGGACACATGATCCCATAAATGAATGCATGAACACATTTTGTGCTTAACAAAATGACAAAATGTGACGGACTCCCAACTGTGAGTCCACGTGAGCATAATTTACTGACGCAAAAGCAAGAATAAGAATGTGATAAGCAAGAGATAAGCCTAAAAGGAAGAAGAGGAATCCAAACAGCCTTATCAGTGACCACCAAACGTGATTTAATTCCAGTGCCGGCAAACATACAGTGCTCTTTTTTTTGCAGTGGAACAGTGACTAATTGTTGAGTGGACGTGTTCTGCAGGTTTGCAGCCTGGTGGAACGGTTTCTCTACACATGTGACGTCTCTGAGCGGAATCAAAGGATCCTTTGAGGTCCTCCCCAGGGATGAGGCGGTGGGCTATTCTGCATGTGCGAGGGCATGCAAACGGATACGCGTGCCATGCAGCGCGTGTTGGGGCTAAGGTCCAGAGCAGAGACACACACGGTAATTCTTTTCTACCACCAGTGGGCAAAAATTTGTAAATCTGAGCCCCTTTAATGCGCCGCCTTTCATAACAGTTCCTTGTTCATATTTCAGTTCATAGTTCATGAGTACTGTATTACCATTATACTGAGCATTTTTGATCTAAAAAAAATCAATCCTATATTTAAGGAATGAAAGAAAACCTTATGCCCATATGGCCAAAATGAGCATCAATTGAATATTACACTAATCTGTACAGCAATACCATTGGTAATGTACCAAACAGTGGCTGACTGCTTGAAGTAATTCCACAAAAACACAGCTTTGGCTGCCATGTAACTGTGCTCTCATTTTTAACATATTATTCATCTATCTGATGCTCTCATCCATCATTGCAAACTGATGTGGTCAAAACAACAGTGTAAAATTGCTGGTAATATCTCAGAATACGCCGGCAAACTGGATCACCTTGTGTGAGTCTCAGAATGCCGGCGGGGCTGTTTGTGCAGTGACGTCATATGGGATCCTTGCATCTAAATACTAAATTGCATTTTATCTGATGTTTATTTGTATACAGTGACATTGGAACGATCACTGTATCGAGTCACACGGAACATAAATGACAACAGAAAACAACTGCAAAAAACTGTCAAATAAAATACTTCAGCATAGTAAGTGATTAGCAAAAATAAAAAAATCATCCATCAGTCCATCTTTCATAGCCACTTATCCACCACTGATTCATTAGAGGCAGCGTAGAGAACAAGGCACAGATCAGGCCATTTCAGAGTAAACATTCACTGGGCAAGTGAGAGACACCAATTAACCAAATGATTTTGGCAAAACCATTCATTGGTATAATATTAGTATTTAGTTGTATTGTAATTTTAAAACAGCTGACTTTTGATTTAAGCCCCGATTAGCTCTTTTCATCCGTTCATGGTGCTTTCTTGGCGAAGACCTCCTGAAGGTGGCTCCTCCGGTCTACGGACACCTGGAAAGGCCGCGCTCCCTTAATACCGCCCGACCACATGCCACCCAACTTCTCCTGTCTCCTGCATCTCACGCATCCAGAGACGGTGGGTTTCAGGCCCTATGTGTGTCTCCAGCTGCACAGCAGGTCTGCGGAGTCTGCATCTGCAGCTCTGTGGGGAGAGACTGCAGGCTTAGGCTTCTCACAAAGGTCCATGTCTGGAGAGCGGGCGCCTCTCTCAGTCTGAGTCCAACCTTTTCCAACAAGTGAGCAGATTATTTCAGGATTAATTATATATAACCTGCCATGAATCCAGAACAGATTTGTGCATGTGTATATGTCAGAGAAAGAATGAGACAAAGACAGGGAGACTTAACCGTTCAAAATGACTCCCCATTTAATCGATGTTGCAGTAGGCACCATTATTGATCCAGTATGATATTTTTCTCTGAGTTTTAGAACTCCGTCTGTCTGTTTTAAAGTCTTTTTCAAGATACTTTACGGGTAAAGCACGGGTAAGATACAGTAACCCAGGGTGAAGATGAATTCTGCGTCATGGGGAAAAACGTATCGTTTTATACAAACAAATCAATGCCGATGATGACGACTGTCCGTCCGTCGCTCCTATAGTTGGTGACAAACACTTGTCACTGGAATAGACCCACAACAGATGGGCCCCGAGTGACCAGATAGGAAGCGTGCAATGCAACCTCGATGAGCTTTATTGCGATATCACTCAGCAACAGGGACAGAAATTAAAAAAAACAGTAGTCAGGTGGCAAATATTTGTTGAAGGGTAGTTCCAGTAAAGCCCTCGGTTATTAAACGGTCGACGCGCTATTCGTGATCCAAATTAATGGATGAATTGTAAATGAGGAGTCTAATAGTAATAAAAAAATTAACGCTCGAAATGACCCATCAGTTTCCTTTGATGTGGCAAAGTAACTGAATAATCAAGAATAATCAAGTTTTTAATAAATTCTGACTCGCTGAAAGATGTAGATTTATTTGCCCGATTACACATATGCTATCAAATATGGAAATCTAGTAAACCATTTTAACAAGTGTTTTTTAACAAGTTTTCTTATTTGTATCCAAACGTATCGTATTGTAGTGGATCAGTGTATACTCTAGTGAAACGTAGCTGGATTTATTAAGCAGTTTATTTAACATACTGTTTTCTCGTTTAATGCGTTGGGCCGTGTACCCTGGCCTTTGAGTGGCATGAGTGCTGCATATTGGTATTTTTAAGTACACATTAGAAACGACTAATTTCGCCTGGAGTCGTGCCAATCTGTGTGACACATAAACTGTTAGTTCCGGGGCGCCTTTCCCTCTTTAATTATAGCGTTCATTGACAAAGCAAAACAAACACCGCTCCAGTCTGGAACTTGTTTTTCCGAGATTTTTTTTTCAGCTAGCGTGCTGCCACCACGTGGTCAGTTTTGGTATAGCGCTAACATTACCAAATGCCAAATTCTTTGTCATTCTGTTTCCATCCATCTTACAAACGCTTATTGCATTGTGTTTTTTGGACATTGGACTGGACATTTTTTGATTTATGGATTTATTAAATATGCAACATACCAGGGTAATTTGTGCCTTCTGGGTCTTTTTTCAGCTGTAACAATATCTTCTTTACATTACAGTCCCTCATCTGCTTTGGGGTCAAAGGGGCCCGGAAGCCGTCTCAGTCAGCATAGGCTGCACCCAGGGAAGGACGCCAATCCATCACAGGACGCATACAGGCACAATATGCAATTTAGACAGACTGGTTACACTGTCTGAAAAAAAGTACCAATTTGTACCTTTGAGGGTACAATTACGTATCACTGGGACTGTATCCTCAAGGGTAAATGCACCTTTTTAAGTTACGGAAATGGATTATGAGGAACATTTTTGTGCCATTAGGGGTACATTAGAGTCCATTTCTGTACCTTAAATTATACTAAAATGTACATTTACCTCCAGCAAGGGTACTTGAGGGTATAGCCCCAGTGACAAGCAAAGGCACAAACTGATACCATTTCTTCTGACAGTATACCCTCAAGGCTCTGCCAATTGTACCCTAGCTGTAGGTAAATGTATCTTTTAAAGCACAGAACAGACAGTGAAGACAGTCTTCAGAACATTTCTGTACCACTGGAGGTACGTCAATGTTGCTTGTACCTCGGGGAATAAAAATGTACCTGGGCTGTACCCTTCAATCTGAGTATGTGGGCTATAGTGGCATGTCTTTGCATGGCAGGAGGAAACCCACACAGTACAGAGAATACATGCAAACTCCACATGCAAGGAGCAGAGCAGGAAGTCAAAGCCCCACCCCTCACATGTAGAGCAGCTCTGCTGCACACCAGGGCACTGAGCCTTCCCACCGTCTGCCCCATCTTCATGTGTGACCCCCACTTAAGGGTGCGTGCTTTAGATGAGTCCATGCCTCTGAATTACCCTTAGAGAGTTTGTATGCTGTGAGGGACAGGGTGGGTCCTGTCGTGTGGCCCCTGGAATAGGGTCCCAGCACTCAAACAGTAGATATATAGAAAATGGGAGGTGTAACATGTGTTTTGTGTGATTGATTGTGCTTTCATAATGTCAGATTCTCGCAGTGATTAAGTAAATAAGTACAACAGAACTGCCCCAGGCACTACAGAAAGGCAGTCTCACTGCTGAACCCCAGGAGTTTATTTTGGCTGCATTTACCCCATTAAATGTAACAATTCACAAATCAAGCATTATCTAGTGACTTTGCACAGGACAACTAAATTTAACAGTAATGGAGTGGCCTGTCTGAAAGTATTATCAATTCACAGATGTGTGTCCAGTCCACTTGACCGAATAAACATGTATATATCTGTATATTAATATGCAAACAATTATCCATTCATCTCCCATAACCGTTGGGGGGAATTGAACCCACCACCCTGTGAGAGCTGTTGTGCCTCTCTATTGCATTGTATAGTTATATAACTAACAAACCCTAGTTTGGTCATTCTTACATATGCTAATGTTCATTTCTTCCATAATATTGGTGTTTGGTGATACACAGGAAATGCATTGTTTAATAATTAAGCTTTAAATAGAATTATGAAAGTGAGTGGAGTGTTTTTCGAGTGGCTAGAAAAGGCAGAAGAAAACAGGAGACGTAGCCGCTAGTCCCCTTTTCTCCAGCAGATGGCGACGCTGAATTAATTTTCCAGTCCTTCTCCAGGCTGCGTTGGAATGTCGGCCGAGCTGCCATGCAGCCCTCCTCCGTCAAAGAAAGTAATGCGTGTTACTGTGTAAAATCAAATGCATCGGAACATTTTTTTGTGTGTTTTAAGAGGTTTTGATCCTTTTTAGGCAATGCGATTTCTTTTAATTTGGTTACTTTTTGGTCACAATATAATTATCGTTTTTAATTCTTGCACAAACTTTTATTTTAGTTGCCAGATGGATTACATTTTATGTTTATTTTGCAGATGGATTTGTAAAAAGCAACGTACAAGTGAGACAACTAATGTATCACGAACAACAAATTATTCCTTACTTTGTTCATTGACTTCCGAGTTGCAGTAAGGACTACATTTCTCCTGCATATCTATTCATCTTCATCTCGTACATTGCGTGTACAGTCCATGCTTGTCATTACACGCCACACGGTGGGATCAACGCCTATCATTATCAAAAGCACTCCTGACCTTTCGAGTATTGAGAACCTCCTTTAACTGATGGCTGACGATCCTACATAGCAACCGGCTTTTATTTATTTATGACTTTTATGTTTTGCCGAATATAAGACGGGTTTTTTTTCTTCTCAAAATAAACCTGAGATAGTGGTGTCCCAAAGTGGTGTTTTATTCCGGGGCTAGACAAAAAAAGGGAGGAGATGGCGCGTTATTTTGTAGCGAGTGTTTTGACTTATTTTTGATTTGCCGTAAGATTTCTTGCGGGAGCGTGACAGTGTGAAAGCGTGAGTGTTACGCCGGATGCGTGAGAGCCGGCAGCCCTGGCAATGCGTGTATTTAGCGTGTATCCCCGAGTGTGAATTGTTCGCTTCCCTGGCTGTGTCGCTACTAGCTTTAAACTGAAAGTGGCTGTTAATAAAGACATTCATTTTAAAAGAGCTGTCATATCATTTATTAGTAGACTCAACCTTTCTCCGCAATAGGCTTTTTTTTGCCCTCTTCGTGTGGGTCTGCTGCATCGGAAACTTTCTGCGCCCACAAGGGTTGTAGAGTTTCTAATATTCATTGTCTACCCCCCCCAAATGATACATTTGTTTTTTGGAATGTTTGCTGTTTAATACACTTATTGTAATCCGATTCCCTGCCGTTCCTTTTTAAGATGTGGTTGCTGGCCAACTTATTATATATTCTTGTCAAAAAATATTTTTCTTTATAAAAGTAAGATTTGGTAGTCCAAAAACTTTTTTTCTCTAAAAATATTTGCCAAAAAGTGTGTGTGTGGGGGGGTCGTCTTATAATCGGGCTCGTGTTCTATATAGCAGATGCACGTGCGATGTGGAGATGCAGATGTGAAATTTCAGAAGTTTCCTCCATGCTGATGAGCAATGGTAGAGCCCACTGTCTCACCTTCTGTCTCTGCTTCCTCATAATTTTACTGTGCAGTGAGAAGATCACTGAAGCTCACAGTTATTGCTGGACAGTGATGTAATGAAATACGTGTTCTTAGGCATAGAATCTGCAAGCAAGTTTATCTTCTAAGTTATTACAGCATTAGTGTGCTTTCATTTAACACAATCAAGAATGCCAAAATAGTAGCATCAGACTTAACAGAACATCATTATCACTAATGCAAGCACACTGATGCTGTAATAATTACCAATTATTATTCTATAGCTATTTTTAAATTATTCTATACCTATTATTATTCATCACTTTACAAAGGATCACTGAGCATTTCAATGAAATCTGTCTGTGACAGGAAAAAACTACTTTCAGCTAATTTGTTCTCAATTCTCTTATAATGACTGTGATTTTTTTAGATGACCGTAGCATTGACAGTGTGTGGATTGAGCCAAACACAAATACCATTACTCTACATGGCAGGAAACATTGTGTCATGAATAAGTTGTGAATCTTACAGAGCGCTACCGACCCTTTTTTTGTTAAAGGAAAGTAAAGTGCAAGTGGTATCATTAAACTGCAGTTTATAAAAAAAAAAACTATACATGCACCCTTGATATGAATACTGTGGTGTTGGGTGGACCAAGGCATTGCAGGAGCAGAGGAAGACACGGAGACTTGCTTGCCAGGGAGAACACACTCTTTATTGGCAGTCCCGGAAAGGACTATATCAGGCAGCCGATGAGCACCGAACCAATTATACATAGGAAACATAAGGTTGTCAGACGCCGAACTGTAAGATACATACACGGTGGGAGATTTATGTAAGCCAAATACACACGGGGGTCAGACCAGGTACACACATGACGTGGATAAACACACATGCAATAATAATGAAATGTAACCATTAACATTAACAACAACAACAACAACACAACAAGGACTATTTACAACCTGCACGCAGGGCATGCTGGGATATGCGCCCCGCTGGTGCTACACTGCCCCCTCCACAGAGGTCGACCGTCCCGGCGACCACCACCCCCAGTCCCCACCTCAGTTCTGTTGCGAGTTCCAGGGATTCGCTGGCAGCCGCCGCTGCGTTGCCACTGATGATGGGGCAGGTCGCTCTCCGAGCGCTGGTGTCGCTAGCTGCTGGGTGGTGCTGGCATGCTGGATCCCTGCCGGCGCTAACCCTTCTCCAGGGACACCCAGTGCAAGGGGCTGCTGGAGACTTCCAGCGGTGCGACCCCCTCCTGGCCCTGGCCCTTCTTCCTACCCTGCTTAGGAGGGTCCTGGTGTTGTGGGGCTGGGTTATCCTGCCACGGGGCCTCCTGCTCGCAGGCTCGGGGCTGCCCTGCACAGCAGCTCCCGCTCTGGTCAGCTGGGCCTCCAAGCTGTGACATGTCACCTCCTGGCCAAGCAGCGCCGTTTCGCGGCCCCATAATGCCGCCTCCGCTGCCTCAGCTGAGAATTGAGTCCGCTGTGGTGCCCACCCTCCTCGGTTGCCGATGTCGTCTTCACCAAGGTTTTGGCGGGCAGGCAGGACCGGCTTCAGGGCACGCTACGCAAGTCCGGTGCATCCTGGATGGAACGGAGAGTGCCTCCCTTTCCCCGGCATCCCCTGCCTGTCTGCCGGAGGTTCTGGTACGAGCTTCTGGGCAGTGGTGAGCCCGGTGCCCTCCTCTCGAGTAGACGAGCTTCTTGTCCCTTGTGGGGTGCCGGTGCTTCTCTGCTGCCTCGAGGTTCGCCAGGCTGGAGCTAACTTGCTGGACGATGGTGATCAGTGCCCGCTCCAACAGGATCGCTTCCGGGATCCCACTTCTGACACCAGTGTGGTATCAGGTGGACCAAGGGATTGCAGGAGCAGAGAGAGACACGGAGACTCGCTTGCCAAATACACACAGGGGTTGGACCAGGTACACACAAGACATGGGTAAACACTCGCGCAACAATAAGGAAATGTAACCATTACCATTAACAACAGCAACACAACAAGGGCTATTTACAACTTGCACGCGAGGATGGGACATTGCCAGTGCTACAAAATCATTTTTACTTTGGTTCTATTTTGCTAGAATGTTGTCATTCATAATGTCACCAATTAGTCTAATTTTGGCTTAATTTATTGAGTAAATCCCAGTCTAGAATCATGTTCAGGGAGTACTGGGCTTTACCCAACACCATGTGCTCTGTGGTATCCCTGTTCTCACCCGAGTCTCTGTGCTTCTGGCTGGATAAGCAGCTGAAATTGTAAGAGTGTTTCTCAGCTTGGCTGTCTGGGACCTGTAAACTACATTCTGCAAAAGAAATCCGGGATATTGCCTTTATTTCAATGCTGTTGTGTCTGTATTTGTGATGGCCTGTCTATGATGCATGGTTTAAAAATTATGTTTGAATTAACGTAGCTGTTGGTGTCCTGAGAGACCTGTCTGCACTGCAGGGAGGAAATATGGGAAGGATCCAAAAGAAAACTTCCTTTGAGTGTTATCTCAACATTCACTTTTATTTTATTTTTTCACCATGAACAAATTATGATTTTGATGCCTCATTTCTAGGGATGCAATTCCCAGTGCATGTTCTAAATTATCATTACAGCACTGTAAAGTCACAGCAGAATGTTACAAGAGTACAGCAGAGAATTAGAAAGTCACAGCGGAGTGCTACAAGAGTACAGTAGAGAGCTAGAAAGTCACAGCAGAGTGTTACAAGAGTACAGCACTGTAAAGTCACAGCAGAATGTTACAAGAGTACAGTAGAGAGCTAGAAAGTCACAGCAGAGTGCTACAAGAGTACAGCGGAGTGCTGCAAGAGTACAGTAGAGAGTTAGAAAGTCACAGCGGAGAGCTACAAGAGTACAGCAGAGTGCTGCAAGAGTACAGTGGAGAGCTAGAAAGTCACAGCAGAGTGTTACAAGAGTACAGCAGAGAGCTACAAAATCATAGTGTAGTGCTACAGGAGTACAGCTGAGTGCTACAGGAGTACAGCAGAGTACTACAAGAGCACAGTGGAGTTCTTCAAAGGTAAAAAACCTCTTGACTGCAAAGACAGCTTTAAAGAGGTTGTATCAATTTTTAGGTGTTGTTTACATTAGCCATTATTAATTATTTGGTCTTTATCTTTAATGAATGCCATAATTTGTGTCACAAATAATACTAGGTCTGTTCATAATCCAAAAATCAAAGCATGGGCATTCGACAGATCATTAAAATTGTTGATATCACACATCACATTTAAAAAGGAATTTCAAAGGATAAGATGTACAAGAAAACAGGACTCAGAAGGTCCATAAAAGATACACTATAAATCCTTTTCTGAAGTTGGCACAATGCATGAAGTGTGTTCAGGAAATTCCCCCAAGGACATTTCAGTAATGTTTTTTTTTTTGATCTGTCAGAAGACAGTCCCCCTGTGCCCCTCTAATCAGTGTGGAGAGACGCAGAGAGTGGTCAGGTTGCTAAAGTGCCGGGCACTGAGCCCCAGCCTGCCAGCCATCCTGCGCTTCCTCCGAGAAACAGACACCGCCGTGCCCCTGACAGACAGAGAGCCGAGTCCTGATCGTGCAAAGGGAAAGGAATTGCTCATGAAATCCTGGAGGATTTTTTTCTGTGTTCGACTGCCTTTGCAGGAAATATTTCAGCTGTATCTGAGTGGGTGACTAGCACAATGAAATCCAGACGAGATCCACCTCCAAGCTACACAGGTCACACTCACACCCGATCCAAAAAACGAATAGATTGATTAAAAAATAAATCAAGGGATCAAAAAAAAAACTCAAAAAAACATGCACATGACTAGCCTCTGTTATCATCTTTGTCAAGATTATAATGTAAAATTGTCGACATTCAGAGGCCAGTGAAAATAAGGGATGGGTTAAGTGTGCAGAAGTATTCAAATCCCAAGAGTGGGACAGTAGATGAACATGAGACAAGGTGCCTTACCAGAAATACTTTTGCGAATATATAGCTTGACAGAGCTTTCAAAAGGTATGAGCATTATCAATATGAATTATGCAGCATTTTTGCTAAAAATGAATAAAAAAAAACTTCAGACGTTTCTTAAATCAACAATATAAAATCTGAATCAAGAATCCAAAAGTTGGCTTGATAGTACAGAGTGTGTGCGCTATGCAGAATCCAGAACAGACATAAACACACTGGGGACAGACACACATACGTAGAGATGCATTGACACCATTATCAATTTTAAAATGTGTTGTTAATACAAAGGTATATTAAAATACACCAGTATACAATGAGTGCCTCTGCTGCTGACATACAATACCGCACGAGATCTGTGAGAGATACTGAAATGGATTTCAGTCCCAGCTAAAGTTTTATAGTGTCTGGAAGTTAATGGGTCTTATTTCCCTAACACACACACATACACACACACACACACACACACATAAACCACCACCACTACCGCCGCCACCCCTTTTCCTCCCTCTGGTGATTAATTACGGGCAGGAGGACGGCTGGGACTCAGCCCCCGCCAACAGCACATGGTCTGCGTGTGAAATCTGGTAGTGTAGCAGCAATAATGAAGTGCATCCAGGTCGTGAAAGCCCTGCATTTCAGCGACGTTTTCTCCTAAGGAGGTGGGAATGGGGGTGTTGTTGGGTGTAGAATAACACCAGTTTGGGCCGATGTCCCTGCCAAATAACCAGTCTCATATTTCTTCCTGTCGGCTGGTTCTCAGTCCGGCACCTTGTTATTTATTTATTTATCTTTTTATTCTGGGTTTATTTAGCGACCAGTGCAAAGCAGGCCGAGCTGATCCATGTCACAGATAAGCAGGGGGGTGTCGGTGGGTCGTATTGTTTGTGGAAATACAGAAGTAATGATCCCCGCTCTGGCTCCGTGGGCCGACCCGGCTGAAGGTGGCGTGTTACTGTTGACAATACGGAACCTCGTCATCTGGGTGTGGATAAAAGACAGCTGTCTTTGTCAACAGATTTGCTGCACAATAACAACATGGACTGCTTAAGTATTCTTTTGATATATTTTTACAGTTGTCCTAGAGCTGGGGGGGGTGTCTGTGCCGGTGCTCTAACATTTCATCCCACCTATCGAAACATCCTACCGTTGGTTACTGCGCATGCGCGCCATGAAATCATGCCCCTTTTCTCATGCTTGAGGAACCGTCCATCGATCTGTCTGACCTTAGGGCCTTGGATTTCCAGCTGAGTCTTGCATAATTAGTCTTATTTGTGTGTTTTTCAACATTCAAACATTTTACATATTTTATTAAATACATGTATGACACTTTACTATCAGTATTGCACTGATTTACTAACAATATTTATATTGTATGTTGTTTGTCAGATTACCTGACATGAGTTCCGTGGGCTATATGATGTGTCAGTATTGCTCACATATTTATGACAGCGCATCGTTATAAAGTATCTTAGTCTAATGAAATTGTCTGCCCAAGTATTTCATAAAGGTAGGACGCTCTGATAAAATATTTTGGGCTATCTTGATGTGCTGCCTGTAGTTTAACACTGGTAATACAATTTGAGAAGGTATGTCAATCTGTTGCAACGCCTACTTACATTACATTAGTTAATGTTTTTTAATTAGCTACTTATTTATTTTTGATTGTTTTGGACTATCCACTTTCAGTGGATTATCGCAGGCCCTTAACCTGCGATTGCTTCATCCTGGGTATGATGTTAATGTACATCCAGCCCTGCAAGCACGTCCTGCAACTTACAGGGAAAACTTGGGAGTTGCTGGCACTCCAGGTTCTGGAAAAAACTTAACACTGTTCTATTCCACTCAAACTAGTGTGGGGCAGAGGTATCACTTGCCGCATGACTGCGTACGGGTTCTCAGTCCTGAGGTGGTCTGTCATGTGGTAGTTGTGGCAATGCGTTCTATCAGCATGCACTCCTTACCTAGAGCTGAGCCCTCATATCAGTAGCATCTGATAGTGTTGTAGCTATGGGTGCCATTGTTTGCCTCAGCTTTGAGTCATGCTGGGTGCCATCCCCTAGCCGCGAGTACATTCCCAGCATGCCATAGCTCATCGCGCTGTTATGTCAGCCAGAGCTCTACTGCTGCACTACCTGTAGGCTTGACCCCATGTTATGGCTTTGCTTGTTCGCCTGTTGAGTTTGCTCAAAGAGATGATCCCGTGCAGAACTATAGCTGCTGAAGTTGCCAGTTCATTCCAGACTGTGAAAGGAGATGGCAAGGAACCGAGTGAGGTTTCTCTAGGTGTACTGTAATAAAAGTAACACTGAAAATAGAAAGTAAAACAAGCTCCCCTGGGTTTAAATGTTGAGGCTAGATGTGTCCTTAGCTGTGGGTGCTAAGTGCACGTCAGCTTTTGGTCCAGCCGACTCCCCTGTCTGGCATCACCTTCAAGATTCAAGAACTTTCTTGACCAGATGCAGCGAGTGCATTGGAATGTTTAGTCATTCAGCCACACTCAGTTACTAAAGTCTAAAGACAGTGCAAGACAATACAGATAGGGTACAACATTATAACAGTGTAAGGCAATGCATAAATAATAAAAGATAATACAGTGCAAGATAATACAAGACTGCACAAAAAATAAAAGACACTGCACGATAATACAAGACAGTGCATAAACAATAAAAGACAGGGCAAGACAATAGAGATAGTGTACAACATTATAACACAGTGCATTAACAACAAAAAACAGTGCAAAACTGAATATGTAGTCACGTAGGCACTCCTAATACATTTCAGACACCAAACACATGTCTTGATGCACCTCTCCATCCATTATCCCACCCATTATCCATACCACTTACCCAGGAGAGGGACATGGAGAGCCTGAATCCATGAACAGGATTCCAGCCCATCAGGGGGCACATGCTCACACTATTCACAATTCACAGACACCAGTTCATATCACTGCATGTCTTTTGGATCGCCGTGCCACCTACTGCCCCACAAATCTTAAACTTGGTGTAGCTTTTGCTTTAACAAAAGGTTACTCAGGTCAGTATCCTTGGGTGTGACTGAATAAGGTTATCTGGGGACTAGAATTTTAACTACCTGTAGTAAGCTGAAAAAAGGAATTCAGCCAAGAAAGTGACACAGAAAGAGCAAGAGAAGAAGAGACCGAGGGAGTATCAGGTCATGCTGTAGAGTGCAACAGAACAGAGTGCAACAGAAGTGCAACAGTTTGGGCAACAGAAAGGTCATTCTTAGACCTTCCGGAGGCCACATAATGGAAGAGGTTTGGAACAGGACCGGTGGCCAAAATTTGGCAATTTGATGTTCCAGAAGGACAGCGGGAGAGCACTTCACCGAAGATACACCTGTATAAACAGGTTCTGCAGGTAGCTGCATACCATTGCTGGTAACAGAGTGCAAGCACCAAAAGTAATAAATAGTGCCAGATAGTCCCTATTAACCTCATGCCACCTGCCTGCTGCATGATGGCTGACATTCTGCCTGCTGCTGTATCACTTTCCCTTTTACGACACGTGGTTATGCGTATGTGGCCTCGGTTGTCTGCTTGAAGCTGAATGGATATTTGCGTGGGGGGGAGCAGAAAGCTGTGCTGCTGGGGGCCTGGGCAGAAGCGTTTGGTGGACCCCGTGGGGCCGGGCACCCCGCTGTTAGGCCCAACCCGACTCCTCCCAGCTGGGCCCATTTTGTTTATCTCTTCTGAGGCTTTAGTGATTAATGGGGCCCAAGGACACATCCTCTTTGCCCCAGACCTGGGGAGCACCGCAGCTGAGTAAACAGCTGGCGTCATTCCTGCCGGGCCAGCCCAGGAGCAGAGCAACAGGTAGCCAAAAACACCACCACCCCCCCGGGCTCTCCTCCCCCCACGGGACAGAAAACAAACAACAGAGCAGCACAGGGTATAGGGGTTACGTAGAATTAACACACATGCCTCCCCAGCACAAATTCCCCAGACCGATGCCTGAGATCCTGCGAAGATGCTGCCTTCCGCCGCCCGGGCAGCCTCAGGTTAACCTCAGCTCACAGCCCCGAGTCGCCGCTATCACCAACAGCAGCCAGTGCAACGCACCGATATCCCTGTTGTTCCTCTTTTTGTGGTTCCCACCATAAACAGTGAGCCTAACACCTCGTCTTACAGCAGCATTTGGTTTCCTAGTTTTGCGAAAGTTTCGACGCCTCTGGTGGCACTAAGAAATCAGCCCCCGAAAAGGTGTGGAAAAGTGAAAATAGCACCCTGGCTGGTTTAAGTTTACTTAGGGACAGACACAGGGTCAGTCATGTTTTACAAACCTCTGGTTTGATTTCTAAAAATATAATATTTCTGCGCACTGTGTCCTTTTCGTGATTGTTATTGAAAGTTTTTTGGCAAGACTTTTGCGTATTTAATCAGTTCAACTAAGATTATAAGGGTGAAATTTTATTATCTGTTGTTTCATGCATATCCACAAAAAAGGTGTTTATGGCTTGTCAGGAGTGAAGGGAAAATAATTTGTTTAGGGTTGACACAAGTGCCAAACCTTTGTTTCCGGTTAGGTTCTGGAGACATAACACATCTCCCCTCTCTGTTACAGCCTGGAACTAATCGAAGGCATCCAGAATCTTTTTATTACCCACAGTGCCTAGTATTGCTCTTTAGGAAGGACTGTGACCATTTGGGATTGGATGCTTATTCCGTGTTTGTTTATCTCAACAAGAAAACAGCCCAATGAAGGCTTTGTCGAGAGAACGTCAATTCGAAGCACGAATAACGTCGAAGAATTTATGGAGTACAGCCAGTATAGTAATAAAATGGTCTGATATATTTTTGGGTCGGGATTAATATGCAGAATCAGATAGCTACCCGGCTGCTCCCTGTGGGAAACATCTGCAATTGATTGGTGACGTCTTTGCCAACATGCCCTTCTGCCGGGTTGGGGAGTGATTGGTTTGGGGGGGGGGCCCCTGGGCATTGTTACATGTGTACTACAGGCAGAGGGAGGCTGGAAAGCAGTGTGGAGGAAATTAGATCAGAGACTGAGGGTTGCAGTGGATGAGTGTGGGGAGGGACAGGGGCGAGACACAAACCTTTAAGGGGCGGGGGGGGGGGGGCTGCTTGGCATATTTTGGCGTGAAGACTTGGGATGAAGCCAAATTTTGTCTCAGCATGCAATTCCACAAATTATCTTTGCAGTGGTGTAATTACGGTAAATTTTACTGCTAAAGATCCCCTGCCAGAATCCAAGTCACTAAAAAGATGTAGTCCTGGAGCTCTTCATAAGATGTCACGCTGCAGAAAGCCCCTTTGAGAAGCCCACATGAAGCCAGCAGTCAGTATGCTCTGCCAAATGTAAAAGTGTCGTGTGTGAATGTGCTTGGGTTTGTTTGTGAGCTAATGTGAGAGTTTGAATGCGTTAATAATAATAATGATATGTTTTGTTTATATATTGCCTTTCATACACTCAAGGATGCTTTCCAATTCAACAACAAACACACTTAACAAAACAGTACAAGATACATGTAAGAAGATGAACAATATTCATTGAAGAGTTGTGCTTTTAGCAGGAGGTTGAAATGGATAATAGATTTTTCCTCACCAAGACTGAAAGGAAGCGCATTCCGAATTTTAGTGGCTGTTACACTAAATGCTCTGCCACCCATAGTTGATAACTTGTGTTTAGGTACAGTGTGTAAGGTAGCATCAGAAGGTCTTAGTTACGGGCTGGAGTGTAAGGAAGGAGTAGCTCAGACAAATAATGAGGGATAAAGCAGGCAGAGCTTTGCTTATTCTTGTGTTCTCTGAAGGGAAGACCAGGATCACTGACATTTATTAATCTGGGGGAGGGGTTCCTCGATGGTACCTTAATTCACGTTTCACAGATTCCAAAACATCAGAACCTTGGTTCGATGTCCCTCAACATCCTGTTTCACGCCGTCCCTTCCCTGGCAGCGATTAACAATGATTAGCATTGGTCGTTTGCTTGTTTAAGGTTTTACCAAGACCATTCAGTAGTTCTAAGCTTCGGTCTGTTGCCCCAAAACCCAGACACAGGCCCAATTAGCACATGGGATTCAGGTTTAATTAAAAATTCTGCAAAAACTATTTTTAAAACTAATTTTTTTGGCATTTCAGGAGACTGTATTGAGCATCTGAGTGTTTTTTTATGCCTGATAGCCACACGCTGGCTGAATGTTGGCTCCAGTGTCACTTTCTCCATGTTGTCAAGTGATACGGTTGCTGGATTTCGACTCTGAATGCAGAAATAGGCAGATGAGACCGGCTCTGTAAACCCCACACAAGGAAAGGCCATTATGATCTATACGCAGTATTTTTTATTGCAATTCATCTGATTTCGCTTGATAGGTGTACTGTCTTTTTCTTTAAATGCATTTTAGATCAGGAGATTCACTTACTCTGCCGACTTGTTTCCTGGATGTCGTGTGCATGAAATTTGATCTGACACCAATATGGGTAGTACACGGTGCATGGAGTTGAACTGACCCCCCCTCCCAGAAATTGACGTGCAACATATAATCAAGACATGCAAGGAGACAGGGGAAGGACACTCTCTCTGCCATACTTCTGACAGACCCCTGGGAGGGGTGGGGGGCATGTCGCCATCTGTCTGTGGAATATGGCTGGATGGAATTTAGGAGACTTTGGGGAGGGGGGGGTTCTATGAGTGGGGATTCATCTGTCACTCCCATAGGTTCCATCTGACTTGCTTATTCCTCAGGCCCTCACCTATTTTGCTGGATGTCTCTGGGTGCCTGTCAAAAACACATCAGCCTCCCCCTGCCCCTCACAGACACAGCAGCATGCAGGGAAGCTCCCACCCCACGTCACCCTCGTGGCCTTCACTCTGTAATCCCAGGTGACGCCCGACGTCAGGGCGATCTGTCAAGTTGACGAAATAAGTCATGTTGGAGACTCCCGATCCCTTTGGATCTATGCCATCCTTTCATTTAGAATATCATATTGTATTTGAACCTGTGTCTTTAAATCTCTTTTTTGTATTATCTGCTTATTTTAAGACTGCAACATATATAATTTGTTTTCTCCTAATATGGGGAGCTGTACATAGTAACATGTAGTAGTATGATAATCCATCCATCCATTGTCCAAACCGCTCATCCCAGTGGGTTGCGGGGAGTCTGGAGCCTATCCCGGAAACTACGGGCACGAGGCGGGGAACAACCCAGGATGGGGGGCCAGCCCATCGCAGGGCGCATATGATGTTTTTTGAATTCTAACCTTGTGGGCCAGGTAAGTGTAAACCTTACGTTTATGGTCTTTCAGCAACAGGTAAATGCTAGTTACTACACTTTAATTGCAACATTTGGGCTTCTCTGGTGTTCCAAAATATGATAAAGAAGATGTAGCTTTGCTGTTTAATAACAATCCCACTCCCACAGCTCGATACAGCCTGTCCTGCCAATCGCAATCCAGCACCGGTGTGAACCAGATGCAGAGGTCTCTTTGCCTTAACCGGTCCGGCCCGTGGGCCGCTGTGGTTTTCGTTGCTGCCATAAGCATGCATCCCCTGTCATCCCTCAGGCCATGAGGGTGTTTGGGGTTCGACGTGTGACCTGAGGCAAAGGGCGCCACGGAAACGGGCAGGTGCGAGGCCTTTGTCCTGAGCATGGTGAGCAGAGCTTAAGCGGTAACATACTACAGCCATGGAGATTACTGTCAGCCTGGCCCCAGCTCAACAAAGAAAGGATTATCTGCTTTTAAAATAAGGTAGCTGTCTAATGTGCACATCAACAGAAAATACAAAAGCTACTACGACTCAGGACATGTGTAGTACATTCTGTGTTGACATCAGATAGTGGTTTTGCTTCTGGATTCCTCCTGAAAATGAAAGCAGACAAAGAGTGAGTTTAAAAAGTCATGCTGGAAGGCCTTCCGGCTGCATCCGCATGGCCCCGCTCTTATCAGATCTGCTCTGCTGCCATGCGGCATATGGCGCAAGACAGATCCGTGCCCTGCTTCCTCTCACTCCTCCCTCAAAGACTGGGGTGTGGATGATCAGGTCTGCGTCACGGCGCCTGGCATGGACAAGTCGCCATCGCAACGGCCAGGAGAGGGGTGGGGAGCGTGCCTCGCCCCCCATCCGTCTCCTGCCCCCACACACCCGTTGCTGTGGGCGACACGTGGAAATGGCAAATTGATGAAATTGCAGAGGCCAGATTTTTCGAACCAATTATCTGGGTCATGTCAGCATCTGCCTGATCGCCGTCGGTGAGCATGGATCAGCATGCATCCTGTGAGCCTGTGTGTGTTATTGCGTACTTTTTGAGAGAGGAGCCATGAAGTAGCCTTTAGAATTTCTGATATTTTATTCCTCTATTGTTTGATAAAGTATAAAAATACAACAACAACAATTATAATAATAATAATTAATAATAAAGTGAAATCTAAGCATTTATAGAGGCCAAGTATTAATATTGCATACTGCATTCTCTGGAATTTTCCCAAAAGGTCTTATTTCTATAAAATTCCTCTAGTTCACATTTTAGCCATATTGTTTAAGGTTCATTTGAATCATTACAGTAGCCAAGATGAGCTGGTATGAGTATACTTGGCAGACTAGGACAGATTTAGCATGGCTGCTGCTTGCTGCAAGGTTGTGTGCAGGGTACCATGGATTTTTGCTCTCTTAAGAGGAACTGAAGTACAACGCAATAAAAGGTAAAGTTAAAAAGCATATAAACTTGTTTTCGTATAAACATCTGCATGAATGTTTGACTTTAAAGATTTTTTGATGGAATTGGTGTGTGTGTGTGTGTGTGCGTGGATGAGGTTTATATTACATTGTGGGGACCAAATGTTCCCCACAATGTGATAACCTGCTAATTTGACATTATGGTGTCCATTTTTTAGGTCCCCACAAATATCTGTAAATGCAATCAAAAAAGTAAAAATGCCAAAAGTCTTATATTTTATATTTTATGGTTAAGGTTAGGGCTGGGTAGGGGTTAAGGTCGTCATGTTGGGATTAGAGTTTTCCCCATAGAAATGAATGGAGAGTCTCCACAAAGATATAATTACAAACCTGTGTGTGTGTGTGTGTGTGTGTGTGTGTGTGTGAGAGAGAGAGAGAGAGAGAGAGAGTTTGTTATATATCTATAAAGGAGACTTAGGAGGTTTGTGGTCAGACAGATTAATTGTTTGAAAATAATTTGTCAGTTTTGTTGCCCCTATTCCTGCTTCCTGTATAACATGTGATATAGCAGGTAATGTGTAATGATGAGGGAGACTGTTTATGTTAGGCTGTGCTGGCCTCTTGTCCTTTGTATCTGTCTAAATAGATGAAAGCCACCCCCCACCAGGACACATGTGTCGTTATATATGTTTCTGTTTATGTGGTCATGTGGAGGGGGGGGGGGGGTCAAGATAAGCTACACGGAGGCAGAAGAGGACGGGGCGTCTCACATTTCGCAAAGGAAATGGTCGCAGATGTTCTGTCTTTGTGGGGAGGTGGAGGGGGTCCGGGTGTCCGGACTGTGCGGTAACACAAAGAGGGACCCCGCCTGCATGAGTGTGGTATCTGAAGATCCCTGTTATTCTGAGTTGGGACTCTGCTGCTCAGGTTGTGGGGGTAGGAGGAGAGGGTGCAGACAGGGGAGGGTTGGAGCCTCGCTCATTGTCCTCTGTATAGCCTCCCGGAAGAGAGCAGGGACGCGAGGTAAGCGGCTCCGCGTCCAGTAATGTGATTGTCCTGCTTCTGGGCACCATATTAGCATAGATCTGCTTGATAGTCTCACTTGAATAAATGGGCCACTGATTTAATAAAGGTTCAGCGAATGAATTACACTCCCTGAGACACACAGAACATAAGCAGCCCCGGTGTCTCACTGTGCACATAGAGTAGAGGCTACTGGGGTTGCAGGGTTCCTGAAGAACACTTGGCTTTCTTGCTGTATTTCAAAATAAAGTGTGGAGTTTTTATTTCAAACAATAAACCAGATTCTTTCCATGTGACAACATGTCGTTGGAGTGATACGGCAGCCCCATGGGTTGCTCTATAACCTCGCACCTCTGGGGTTTGGGGTTTGAATCTCATCTCCCCTGGCCTGTCTGTGCAGAGTATGCATGTCCTCCCTGTGTCTGCAAGAGCTTCTTTTAGGTTCAAAAAACATGTGGTTAGGTGTTTTGTCTTAATCCCTAAATTGCCCATAGTATCTGAGCTGTGTGCTCTGTGATGGATTGCTCTCTCCTGCCTTCTACCCTGTGCATTCTGGGATAGGCTCCAGGTTCACCACAACCATGTACTGCATAAGCAGTTATGAAGGATAGCTTGATATAGTCTTTGATTAATCACTTTTTTAACTTAGAAGAGAGCATGTTTTTATGGTGCATAAGAAGGCTTATTTTTTGTCATTGGACACTTAGTTTGGTTTCTGCCTGTAGAGTTTTAGTAAAGCACTTTATCCAGGGTCAGGAATTTCTGCATTGGACTCGAAGTGACGTTTTTGCACCTGTGCGGCTTTGTGTTCTGCAGCAATGGCATCTGATGGAGCTGCTCTCGCCTGGGTTCAGCCAAGCGTTTTCCTCAGTTTGGCGCCTCAGGAAACGCGGCGCAGTAGAGCTGCCTGTCGACCCGGCGCCAACCTCCCAAGCACTTTTCCAGACATTTCTGCCAGGGACAGGGCAGCCCTGAACCGCCGTATACCGTGGACAATAAAATCAGAAGCAACTGCTGCTGATTTGTTTGCATGTAATTGTAAGCGGTTTCTCGATTTCTTGAGCGTTTTACTGGATCTGAGGCAACGTTTGCCTTGTCTCCAGTCCCATGTCGATATTTCCAGCTCACGTTAATGGCAGCTGAGGGCCACATTAAGCCACATTCCTCCACATTCAGGCGAAACCCCTACAGGAATTCCTCCCCACGAGTTACTGCCGATCGGACTGAATTTGGGATGCAAGGTCTGTCTAGCAGTGCAGTTATTGGAATAACACTTTGCCAATGGATGATGGTGTAGAAGGTCTATGGATGTTGGATCCTGGGCCTTCTTCAAGCACACAGGGCTGTTTCCTCTCATAAAAACCCAGTCTGGCTTCCTGCACCGAATAGCGGGAGAAGGCCTGCCTCTGTTAGCAGGTTGGCCTCCGTAAACACTCCCCGGCTCTCCCTGACCACCCCGTAGCGGTTTCTCCATCACACTTAAAACTGTTAGGCAGCTCAATTATCTTTTATGATCTGCCGGAGAATGCTAACTGTGTACGGGGCGGCCCACAAAGAGCGGGGCCCTCTCGCTGTGCTGGCGATCACTGGCCTCTCTGCATCGCTTCTCACCTGGAAACATTGCCAGCTGTTGACGGTCCTCCATCTGCCTTTGATGGCAGCGTCTACTGATCCAAGCTGGACAGTGAGAAAACAAGTCTGAATGGCGGCGTGTGGACCCATCACTCTGGAAGTTGTAAGTCATGTTTACTGCATGTAGGAGGTCACAGGAGCGGCCATGGCTGTGACAGCGATGTCCTGCTCGCTGGAGATCCTTCGCGAAGGTAGTAAAATGGCTAAACTGCCAACTATGTAAAGGATATTCCTCTCATAATCCTCACATTTGGAGGCAGACAGTAGGATGGGGGTGCGACACGAATTCAGCCATAGTGCTTTACAGGATCAGTTTCTCTGGAGCTGCAGGATGCATTAAAGTAAATCCACAGACCTGTGAGGTCCACCTGAGATTGGCTACAAGATGCTAAAAACCTAGACTGACAGGCGGGAAGCATGGCAGAAAGGAGAACACTCATAGCAAGACCACAGCTGCTAAACACAAACTGGGAAATACACCACTGCTGTTTTACGCAGGTCCGGAACAGGCAGGCTCTGCAAGAGATGGATCCGGAATGTAATCCTACCGGTAGGGATGTCCTCTCACCCTTCCGGGACATGCTCACAAACACTGAATGCACCTTGATGGCCACATAGTGATGGCCTGACTGCTTCCTATTGTCCCTTTATATCCAGGGCCTGATCACAATACCCTCCAGTCCCTGGTCCGAAGTAGTGGGCATTGCAGGTGGATAAAGTTACTTAATTTTTGCTACCTGAATAAAGATAAACTGGTTAATACACAACCAGCTAAGCAAAATTAGACAGAAAAACGCAAAATTGTTTGCTTCTCCCCAAGGGTTTTTAATAGAGAATGTACCTGATGTGTTTTGAGTTTAGTACAGCTGGCATTCACGGAACACACATCTTCTGGATATACTGGGTATTTCCCTGAAACACACCACAGCACTACAATGTAGCTATTAAAGAGGGATGTCCTCTCACCCTTCCGGGACATGCTCACAAACACTGAATGCACCTTGATGGCCAGCGTTCTCCCAGCTTTGGGTCTCAGCGCTGAGCATCTTTAACGAGCATCCTTCTCTAGCCTGTGTTCCCAACAACACCCTCATTCTAAGCCTGGAAATGGAAGAGGAGAGTCCGTAATGGCAGTCCTGTGCCTGGCTTGTGTGGGATGGAGCCTGTCACACCAAAGCGCAGATACAGATCTATGTTCCTGAAGATGCCTGCGGTAGGTTCTCAGATATGCCGCATCCCTGGACTGCAGCGACAGGAAGCCTGTGCAGATCAGTGCCCACTGCCTGCTTTCTGTAATGCACCATCGAGACACGTATGTGGAAATAGATCTGAAACATCTCCTGGGCAATCCAAAACAAGCTCTGAAGACCAGAATATGGAATCTGACTGGAAGAGGTGTGGACTAGAGGAACAGCAGCATAAATCAATATGATGGAGGTTTGGAAAGCACATCCACTACCTACCTACCTGCTAAACTTTGGATGTCCATAGGGCATGCAAGGTGGGGGGGTCATGCTGTCTCCCAGTATCCTTGCATGATCCCAGTACACCACGGGGTGGCAGTATAGCCTGTGTCCACCCCCTCTCGCCACCCCACCCCACCCCACCCCACCTTGGCCTGCTGTTGGGCGTCTTGATCAGCCTGCAGTGTCCCTCTCATGAGACACTTGCTCCTACTTGATCAGGAACTGCCCTATGACAAGGCCGGTGCCATAACTAAGACTATGAATCTTCCCATGAAAGCCAGCCATTGAAAGTGAAGTTCATGAACTCCTTCATTCCGACTGAGAGGGTGAGAGGAAGCGGGCAGCCATTATGGGGACCGATTCTGTCTGTGTGGATTAAGGACAAGAAACAAATGATTGTAGGCTTTCTTTGAAGCGTTTGATGATTGTAATATATAATAATAAACTGGGGATATTGTATTTCATTAACTGGAAACCATAAATATGTATTTTTCGACAACATATTGGACAAAATCTGTGGTCTCATACCACCAGGGTTGGGGGCTTGAATCTCACTCTGTGGAACTTGCATGTTCTCCCTATCATTTTTTTAGGTTTCTTTCAGGTACACGGTTTCCACCTGTCAGCCAAGACATGTATGTCTTCAAGTCGTGTGTCATCTACCGAGTGTTTGCCTGCTTCATGCCCTTTGCTGTCTGGGATAAGCTCCAGAATCACTGCTTAAGTGGATGGATGAATATTTAAATCTCCTCTTGGTTTGGCTGAAATCTCTTTTTCCTGAACTTTAAACTTTCCAGGTGCAGAGAATGTGAGAGAACCCAGCCTCCTTAGTTTGAGTGATAGTAAACATTTGTACCCAATTACACTTTGTTAAAGACTTAATCTATGACTGCATAAAATGCAGCTTAATGAAGAACTCCAGCAAAAGAGTAGTCAATAAGTGTAATTCATTTGAAGGCATGCGCAAACGAAGCTACATTTGTCATTGAGATTCTTCGTTAATTGGTATCGTGCAACAATCTGTTAACGAGAACTAACAGCTGCATCTTGCCGGCTGAGGTCTTTTCACGCTTCTGGTCCCGTCTTCCTGACTTATGTTTTGGCCCTGAGTCCTTTCTCCAGTTTTCCCATAATTACCATCTGAACGTGCTGAACGTGCTGAACGTCCCGAACAGCATCCTGTTAGACAGGCCTGTTTAGAGTTTAAGCAAAAAGTGTGTCTATATGCCCAGAAGTTTAAACCTCAGTGCTGGTCTTTACATGGTTCTCCAACTCAAAGGGACACCCTTCTCAGGGAAATGGGTGAGTAGTCTTGCAATGTGAAAATATTTTGGTTTTTAGAAAATAGCATCTGAGAACAAAGCCTCAATTTCAGAGACCAATTTTTGGCATGACCTGGTACCCAGAATTAGGGCAAGGTCAAGCTGCTTCTTTTTGAGAGAACAAATTTAAAAGATGAGTGGCACAAATTAGCTGACTGCTTTCTATAAAAGAGTAGGGGATTTTCCACAATGGTACATGGTACACAATGGCACACCAAAGGAGAGCTAAAACAGTATTAATTTACAGTTATAAGTGTACATCTCACAGCCTATGTAGTAAGGGTCATAATATATGTCCAGTGGAAACAAAAGTTTTAAAAGTTCTTCTTGCTCCTGTCCGTTTGGTGAATAACCGTGAAATCGGAATACGTCGTGTCCCATCAGACCATCTTCACTGGTGATCTTTAGGGGTTTTTCCATCAGCGTCACGTTGTCAGCTGAGGAGGTCGTCGCGGTGTCTGCCCCGGACACACCGTCATGTCGGATATGCTTCCCAATGCGCTGCCTTGCCACAGTATTTAAGGCACGTGAGGCAAGTTGGATGCTACCACAGAGTGATTCATACGGTGGTTTAATGGGCACGGTGAAGTCCTGTGGCTTAATCGGGCTGGAGAGGCTCATCTGTCATGCTAATTATGGCGTACACTAATGTGATTGGGCTGCAATGATGTCAGCATGATACAAATGACCGAGAAGCGCACTGGTCCCCATATGATGATCTCAGGCCTGACCTTCCCACTCCCCTTCCTGCTTTAGATACCCTAAACGCCACTTTGCTGAAGTCCATTGTTTATACTCTTCTCACACTTGCTTGGAATAATTAATTAATTTGTCACTTGAGATCCGCCCCCTTTCCTGAGTGTGTCACTCGCTCTCTGTCTCAGCTTTACTTTCCTATCGCTCTCACTCTCGGTGCTGAGTGCAGGATACCTCTTTTCCTCTCCTCAATGCCATTTGTCATTGCTGGTCACAAGTGAATTTCCCAGGTTAGAGATGCTGAACATTAGACAGGCGCTGTCTGGTCTGCGGTGTGCAGAAGGTTCTGTCTCCAGTGACCGGTCATCTCATCCGTTATGATATTTCCATGTCATCTCCTACATCGAAATAGCGGCTTCCTTTTCTGAGTGGCTGTGTGAATTGATACAACAATGCGGTGGAAGCCATTTAATGGTAATCAGCAAGTGTGATTAAACCCGGTAAGACCCAGAAATGACCAATTTGCATGTTCTAGTACAGATACACGGTAAATAAAAGGCACGTACTTGAAAAGGTCATTATTAAAATGCATTCTATACAGCTTACAACAACAAGAAATTGCCCATTCATATATGCAACGCCTTTCTACTGACAATGATTCAATGGAACATTTACAGATCAGATTAAAGCGATTGAATTCAGACACAGTGGAATTATTCATATATGCAGCAGCATAATTGCCGTTGTGAAGTGCATAAATTAGTGAAATGAATGTTTAAATTCAAGTGAGTTGCTAGGCTACTTGAAAGCATGCACACACCTTTCCTGGCAATCAGGACTCCCCCAGTGTAGAAATGCAGTATTACAGGGGAAAAGGTTCCAAGTTTCAGCAGGGTCTTGGTGTCTTACAGAATGATAGCTGTGCTACATCAGTAAAATATCTAGCTGTGTAGTCTGCAAGCTGTAGTCTGCAAGCTGTAGCCTGGCAGCAAAGAACCCGCTGGAACCGCCTGCTGGTCCTAGTTCAAATCTGAGAGGCCGCTGGGGGGCAGAGATTTTAAAACGAGATGTTTCCCTGCTGGGGAGGTCAAGACCTGCAGAGCCAAGGCGTTTATGTGGGGAGCGTGGCACGTATGTGACCGACAAATCGCAAGCTCCGTCTCTATCTCCGCGGAGAATGTACATGATCGTGGCTCTTTCAACTGCCGGAGAGCAATGGCCTGATTGTACACCGATCCGTGAGGTTTACTGTAAAGAATCAAGCCGGTTGAGTGCTTGGGTGAACCAGCGTGAACAGCAGCAAAGGTCACTTATCAGAATTGCTGGTGCACATAAAGACAGGCATAGGATGAAAACAGGTTAGATGCACAGGAACGCTCGCGACTGCCCCACTGATACTTATTTTCACGCCCCCTGCCGCTCCAGCACCGCCACCAGCTGCACATCTGCTAATCACTGCAAATCGGAACTGTCCTTCATATCAGTGCTGTCACTGCAGCTTTGCAGTATGTGTCAGCTTCCACGACTGGGTGCTAAACTGATAGGTTAGAAGCAAAAGCAGATTGATTACAAGTGAAAAGCTAAGAGACATGACAGCGAAGGAAATAAATGATGCCAATCCACTCCAGGAGGGAAGGCAATGTCATGGAATTGGGTTGTGGGTGTTCATGTAAGGGTCTGGCTGGTAGTATCATTAGATGGTGGGGAGACATGTTTGGGGTCTAGGGGAGAAGGTCTGGTGCTACTATACTTGGTGCACAAATTCTCCTACCTGGGTCCCAGTGATGCCAGGACTGGCCGCTTAGTTGGGGGTCCAACAAAGACCATTTTCCTGGAACTGCATGCCAAACACATTGGATGAAGACTAAAGGTGTGACATCGTTTACCCAGATTTATGGGGCTAGAAGTGTTTGACAGAGAGAAGTAGCCTAGCGTGTACAAGGTCACACAGGAAAAGCCAAAAAAGCAAACAAACTGTATGGGTACACTTAAACTTTTCGGGAATTCATGTCATCCTGCCTGGTGGAAGGAGACCCTCATTCATTTAATGGCAGCTCTGGATTATCATTATTGTGACAACAGAATAAATCAGGTCCCTCATCAGTTTCAGACCCTTGACCTCCAAGGCACAATCTTTTGTGTTGGTAACATCTGTGATCGCAATTGTAATCACGTGGTAGTCATCCTGACGTGCTGCTCCCCGACTCTCTGACAGCCCATCAGTTCAAAAGGCAAGTTTTTTTTTTTTTAGCCGATATGAATACTTTTAAAAAAAAAGTCCGTTGGATGAAAAACTTAAACGAAGCCCATGTCATTACTGGTGGTTTAGGGGAGCAAAAATCTCCGGGCGCTTTTCGAGGGTGGATTGCAGATGAAAGACAAGTCTAACGACCAGCTTTTCTTCTTCTTCCTTTCAGCTTGGGTGGGGGTGGAGGGGTTGGGGCTGAGAAGCTTCGCTGCCCCCCCCCCACCATTCCTTCCGCACTCTGGTCATTTGTCTGTGAAAAAAGCCAATTTTTGGAAAATTTGCTGGAGTGGTTGTTTTATCAACATGCCGGGCCGTTCCCTTAGTCCCGCTTGGGCCCGTTTGCGTGGAGTGAGGTGTGTAGGGTGTGGGGGAGGTCAGGAAAACAAAACGAGAAGGGGGAAAATGGCAAGAAAGGGGAGGAAAAGAAAGAAGATGAAGAGACAGCTGTTGGGGAGGTTATCCGGAGCTTTCCAGCCATTAACTTCAGACTAAGCCGTCTCTCTCACTTGTGGCTAACAAGGGCCAGAGGAGGCCAACCCCCAACATGAAAAGAAGCAGCCTCGGCTTGATCTAGTGCGCCAAATGTTTAGAAGTGGGCCTACAATTATATAGAAAAGAGTGGCAAGGCGTGGACTGGGGGTGGGGGGGGGGGTTTCGGGGGGAGGGAATGCAGTGAAGCTCACAAATAGAAGATATTACGAAATGAGAAGTTGAAAAT
>JAODKC010000095.1:27342157-27361238 GCA_026777985.1 Mormyrops attenuatus | reverse complement strand
GGGGCCCCCGCCCGCCCCCCCAGTTGACCGTTACAGCAGGATGCCTCTACATGGAGCATGTCCCGGATATTCCTGAGAAAGTGAAAAACAGGAGACTGGAGAGCTTCCCTGACTTCCTCTCTCCAGGGCCTGCCTGAGCCACCGGCCCTTCAGAACTAGCTTCAGCCAGGTGGCCGTAGGGGCTAAAAAGGGGTTAAAACTGCTCGCTCCCAAACAGGAGCAACGAGAGCACAGGCGGGCTTCACCTTAAATTAAACACGGTGCGCTGTCGTTTCATATTTACATCAAGGCATTAGGCGTGACTCGGCATGGTGAAGACCCGTCGTCACGCATGTACAGCTGCGCGGGGCGTGAAAGCGCTCATGTGCTCGAGTGTCGCTGCTGCGGATCTGCGTTTCCATGTGTCAGGGCTCCCCGCTGATCCAGCCCCTGCGCTCTTTGCACGGCTCTCCTGGAAAGTAAACAGAGAAAGCCATCGGAATGTTATCCTGAAAGCTCCTAATTTGCTGTGATTGCATTAATATTTCGAGCTGAAATTGCCCTTTTCCCCTTCCTTTGGCCTGTGTTTATTTTCTCCTGGTTGCTTCACTCCTCCTTGCCTCTCGTTGCGCTCTCTATTTGGGGAACATTAAGGGCGATTAGCTGGCAGACGGATGCCCTGCTGTTCCGGTCAGCCCAGGGGCTGCGTTGGGATCCCTGGGAGCTGAAGTGGCTGCTCCCCAGGGACATCAATAGAGAGGGGAGCCATCCGTAGCTCCGCCCACAGCCTGCTGAGCCTCGTGTCTGATTGGCTGTCTTCCGGAGTTCACCCAGTGTTCACCTCTGAGGCCCACCTCCACACTCCCCTTCCCCGTGTACTTGGGTTATGCAAATGTGTTTGTATATGTGCTTGGCATGAAGTTGCACATATTCCTTCATGTATTATGTGTGTGTTTCCATATGTGTCCGTCGTGTGTGTATGGTGTAGGAATGAAGTTCCCGTGAATCCACACTGCAATCAAACTTGAATTTGTATTTTTATGGAGAATGTCTCCACAAATAAATCACACATGAAAATGTGTTTTGTATTCTGTGCATGTGTGCCTGTGTGTGCGTGTGTGTCTGTGTACAACAGTCCGTGAGTGTGCGTGTGTGTCTGTGTGCGTGAGCTTGTCCGCACACCATCTTTCATGATTGCCCGGTGTACTGTTTCCTTATGATCGCCGGAACAGTGGAGCTGGGCTGAGCGGACGGTAGATAAGCCGCTCTTAGCCTTGGCACCAAGTCCACTGTAACCCCTGTGGGGAAACTCCAGGTGGCAGGAGCACGTGCAGGCCAGGGAGGAGCGGGGGGGGCCAGCACATATAACATGTGCCGACGGAGAAGGAGCAGCTGGGCCTGGCCCACCTGCAGCCAGCCAGAGCCGATTTCATTTAAACCCAAAAAGTCGACGCTATAAAAACAAGACTGGTGAGCAGCAGAGATCTCACTCGTCCTGTGAGAAAGATTTCGGGACGTGTTTGTTTAGACTGTCTGGGACGGAAGTGGTTTGAAGCACTCCATCTCACCAATCCTGGCACATTTTTATTTATCTTCATCTTGTTTTTCATTAATGGTTCCTATGGATGCAGGATGGCCAATGGATCAAGGGACAATGGATCAAGTTGAGCTACCAGCACAAAGATTGTCCACGGCACTCGGGGTATCGATTTTGGAAAAGCAGAAATTGCAGCACCTACACATGAAAAATGACCCCCATCTTTTGATGTTCTGAGAGAACAGTTTGACATAGTTTAATTACAGATAGCTGTCGGTGTATTGGAATGTATTTGTTTTTCCACCCATCCATGTTTTAAGAGCTTAACTTGACCTGGAGCCTATGTCAAGCAGTACAAGGCACAAGGCTGGGGTGTCAGGCCATTACAGAGCACACACACACACACACACACACACACACACTCACCCACCGCCAACTGGGACTTGATGTTTGTTGTTCCATCCATCCATCCATCCTTTATTGGCTTGGGTTGGTCAGGGGTGGTGGCTGGAGTGGCGGTCTGTTACAGGGCACACAGACACACACACACACACTCACCCACCGCCAATTGGGAGTTGATGTTTGTTGTTCCATCCATCCATCCATCCTTTATTGGCTTGGCTTGGTCAGGGGTGGGGGCTGGAGTGGCGGTCGGTTACAGGGCACACAGACACATGCTCTGTGTTTGTTGTTGTTTGGAAATTGAGTTGATTTTAAGAAGTTCCACCCATTCCTCCTTCTAGAAGCAGGTCACTTTCTCCAAGATCACATGCTCAACCCCCCCATCACCCCCCCCCCCCTTATTTTCATATGATTTATTCTCCTGTCTGTTATGAGGAGAAGCTGCTGCTTTTGCACCAGCCTGAAACGCTCCTTTTGTCTTTGGTGAAACTGTAGGAAATGGGTGGGTGGGGGGTGGTGGTGATGGAGCGAGCGAGTGTGGAAGGAAAAGGGGAGGGAGACTAAGTACTAAGTGTGTGTCCCCTCTGTGGCATGTGCGGAGGACAGCGACCTGCCAACAGACACTCTCTGCCTCTCTCTCTTTCCCGATTCTCCATCCCTGTCTGTCTGTCTTAAGTTTATTAAATAAACAGTGAAAGATTTGCCTCACAGGCAAGTCTAAATATTTGAAAACCACATTGGCAGCCATGTTCTGATCCCACAAGGTTAAAAAGCTCAAGCAGATTCGCTAGCATGTTAAGGGCCAACCAAAGTATAAACATACAGTCAAATAAGTTTCTGGAACAAACTGCATGTTACCAATGAAAAAGTAAATACTGAACAAAGGATGCGTAACATAGTCTATGTAGGCAATATAGTCTGACATATTTGAAGTTTAAAAAGTATAAAGGCAGACCTGCAAAACCCATTTATATGATAACAGGTACCCCGTGTGACCAGACTGGCTGAGCAGTTCCTGAGAGTCAGTAGAGTGATACAGGGACCACCTCTGCGTATCACACCGAGTTTGTATTGATACCCTGCGCGGTGCTGTCCTGCCTGGCCCTTTGCAGCCCTGCCTGGCCCTGTTCTGCCCTGCCCTGCGCAGCCTTGCCTGGCCCTATGTTGCCCTGCCAGCCCTGTGCAGCCCTGTCTGACCCTGCAGCCCTGTCTGACCCTGCCCTGTGCAGCCCTGTCTGACCCTGCCTTGTGCTGCCATGTGTTGCCCTGCCCTGCCGAGTGGCCCTGTGCTTCCCTGCGGCCCTCTCTGGGGGCGGCTTGTGCTCTGCGTGTGGAGCTGCATCCTCCCACTTCCTGTGGGCATTTTGTCTGCTGGGCCGAATGGCAGCCTGCCTTATCCGCCTGCTGTTCTCCATCCCTTATCTTCTTGCGCTAAGTGTAATTGCACACATCCAGTGGTGCTGTTTATACAGCTCTCAAAATCGTCCAGTTCATTCACAGACTGTCCCCTCTCTGTTCCGCTGTCGCACAGGCGCCTCTCCATAAACGGGGCCCTGTGAGGACAGCACCGCACCGCGCGCGGCTCAGCATTCCCGCTGTCATTGACTTGCACTGCTGCTTTTGGGCAGGAAAGCACCACCAGAGGAGCCGCAGAAGCGGTCGCAAAGAATCACCCAACGAGATAAAAGCGCCATTCTCGTAAACAGCCTGCTTTCTTGTCTTAAACTCGTGCAAATTCTCGCTGCACTTTTACTGCCAGTTTTTCTGAAAGATGAAAGCGGAACGATAAGGTTGTATAAACAAATTTTGGTAAACAGAAATCAGCATTCCTTACATATCCACTTTCACTTCTGCACGGTTTAAGATTACGTAATCAACATTGAAGTCACTAGCATATTATTCATCATATTATTTAACTGAAATATGAATTGATTATTTTCTAAATAAATTTTGCTTATTTGTTCATCTTATTGCGTTTCAAACACATCGATGCCTGCATCCTATTCAGATTCAGAATTGCACGCTAATCACGTTCAGTTATACTATCAACAAGTCTGTTCAACTGTGTCCAGTAACTCAAAAAATAATAAAACCGGCACATTTTCTATATTTTTATAAGTAAGCATAGGAGTGAGCTGATTGTTCTGCAAGTGTTATTTTTTCAAATTCATCCAAATGATCCATTTTCCAGCACAGGGTACAAGCTGGGAGACACCTTGGGTGGGATGCTTTCATATTACTCATTATTTCAATTTCTGTTTGAAGAACAGGATAGGAAATAACACTTAGGTCACAGTTACTGTAATACTGTTCGTCTTCAATGTGCAGTGGGATTCTCCTATAACTCTAAGTCCTTTTGCTTATACCTTTAATAACCACTTGCGTCGGTTGTTAAATGTGCTCTGTGAATTGTTTTCAACAACGTAAACTAAAGCCGCTCAAATTACCCCAAAGTATCGTGTGAGAAGTTTATCCAAATATTGACAACATTACAGTAAATCAGAGATAACTACCTCTTTTATTTATGTTTTAGATGTGTAATTTTGGGATATTAGGTTTCAAAACACAGTAATTCTCACTGTGGCAGCTTGTCGTATTTTAAAATTGCCCGCAGTTATAATGCACGCCAAGTGGTTTGGCTCTCTCTGCCTCTGAATAATAAGAGGACATTCCACAGAAAAGCCCCCCTCCCAAAACTAGTGGTAGGGGCATGTGTCTAAGGCAGTGTTCTCCAATCCAGTCCTTGGGGACCCCCAGCTGGTCCAGGTTTTTGCTCCCTCCCAGCTCCCTGCCAGACAGTCCACATTTTTGCTCCCTCCCAGACAGTCCACATTTTTGCTCCCTCCCAGCTCCCTGCCAGACAGTCCACATTTTTGCTCCCTGCCAGAGTCCACATTTTTGCTCCCTCCCAGCTCCCTGCCAGACAGTCCACATTTTTGCTCCCTCCCAGCTCCCTGCCAGACAGTCAACGTTTTTGCTCCCTCCCAGACAGTCCACGTTTTTGCTCCCTCCCAGACAGTTCAAGTTTTTGCTCCCTCCCAGCTCCCTGCCAGACAGTCCACGTTTTTGCTCTCTCCCCCAGCTCGCTGCCAGACAGTCCACATTATTGCTCCCTCCTAGCTCCTGGTAGGGAGTTGGGAGGGGGCAAAAACATGGATTGTCTATGGGTTCTCTTGGGAAACACTGGTCTAAGAGAGCATACAATCCATAATGCTAAGCAGGGGAATACATGAGCCCTGGGTTGGTATCACCTACATCCAGAGCACCTCCATAAAAGGACATGTAAGAAGTGGAATGGTTTTAGGGGACAGGCCTGATAGTCCTTTGTGAGATGCTAATTATTAATTGACAGTTAATTGGTTCATTACCATTGAGTGGTGATCATTTGGGATACATGGTATAAAATAGGCTCCTACTATTTCTTTGGGAAACAAAGCTTTGGAGGTATGTCTGGTCCACTCCCCTACAGTATGTAAAATCCACATTGCATCCCTATCAGGTTGGTGTTTTCACCTTCATTACAGGAGTGATAGAATGCTCACTGTTAAGCCCCTGAAAGAAGCAGAAGTACCAGACCTAACACAGCCGATCATCAAGAGTGAATTTTAAATGCACCAGTGCTGGTTGCTTCCTTCCTACCAAAACCATTAGCTGTCTGTCACTAATGGGCACCGCATCAATGATAAATGCAACAGAGCAACACAATCACTGAACTGACTGGTGTTAAGGGGCTTGCTAAGCTGCCCAAGAGTGAAATCACATTGTCAACCTGGGGATTTGACCCAGCAACCTTCTGATCACAGACAGAGCATCCAAACCCACTGGGAACCCCACATAACCCCCCCACACACACCCCACACCCATGCTCAGTAATGTATTCAGCCAACACAATGAGAATCCTTAACAAAATACATCATGTTTTGGTTATAGTATCATAATATCATAACCCATTTTCAAAAACCATCTCCCTGGGGCACTGGGTAGGATCACCCCTGAACAGGAAAGTAGTTTAATACAGGGCACGTCCTGTCACACGTTTGCTAAGGTTCACGTGACTGTGGGAGGAGACCAGAGCACCAGGAAGAAACCCACACGAGCACGGGGAAGACGTCCAAATTCTTCGCAGGGAGAACTGTTTCCAGATTGAGGCCTGCACTCCTCGCTGTGCTGCCCGCTGAGACGCCATGCCACCTTCAATTCCAGCTCTAGCTTGAAAAATCTCTGGGAAGGAAAACAATGTGAACGGTGACTCATTCTGAACATGTGATATGAACATGATATTAAAAGGGAATATTGAGTGCTTAGCGCTAACACCGAAAAAGGCTGACCGGGGCGTGGGGAGGGGGCTTTGTTTAGATGCATGAGCACAAGCAACACGTCATGCCGACATGAAACGGTGGTGTGCATCACAGCAAGAAGATCTAACAAAAAGTCGCACCAATTGTTTAACCGGGGTTACAAGGTCAACGAAACACCAACATCCTTATGCTAACCATTCAACGTGGGCTGAGTGCGGCCAGCCACGCCACTGACATCACAGCAATAGGGTTAGAAAGTCACCACACTGCATGAAGTGGTTAACCTTAGGCCCAGTCATCTCAAGAGGGGGCAAACAAGCTCAATCTATCTTGAGCTGATTCTCGGTCCAAGGTGCATGGGGATTATGTGTACCAGTGTTTACTAACTCGACTGACAGGTTTACCAGTCTGTGCTGTCAAATCACTGCAGATGATTCTGAATGCCCGGTATTCAATCAGCTTACACTCCTTGTTTCTTAAATAAAGTACAAGCACTTCATGACAACTTTCAGAGCCATTAACGGGCAGACCCCCTTCTCCATTAAGATGCTCCTCAAAACCTACATTGCGTCTCATCCTCTTTGGTTAGCACACCAACACCACTTGAAGATCCCGCCATTACAAGAGAAGTTTCACAACAGATGTTTCTCATGTGTGGTTCCCCGATGGTGGAATGAGCTGCCAAACCACAACTGGTCATCAGATTCCCTCATCTGTTCTACGAACACCTCTACTAGCCTGTACCACTCTATATTCCCTAAATGTCCTTAGTGTTGAACTTTGTTTATCAAATTGATTAGCTGTCTTATTAGGTTCTTGCTTTGTTTGAAGTTGTTGTGCAGCTCCCGCTCCAACCTGGCTTGCACTTGTACCTGGGCATTCACTGGAAGGTCAGCCTAGCTGCACTTGTACCTAGTCAACTCCTTGACTGCATGTAGCCATTTCTATGTCGCTTGGAACAAAAGCATCTGCTAAATAAAATGCATAGTAAAATAAATGAATGTAAATAAAATGTAGTGGGTGGGATTTCTTCAGTCTGGCTTGATCTTGGACTTAGGATTGCTGGTGTTATTAGCATGGTACGGGTTCGCTTAAGTAATCAGTCCTCGTCTGCTCTTGCCCAGTTTGGAAGTGTAAAAGATTCGAAAGCAAGTAAATAAGTTCTTCTTTAAAAAATCAAGTCTATTTTGGATAATGATCAGAAACAGAGAAAGTGGCAGGGGTAGCCTTGGAAATTTGGCCTCGAGAACAGAGTGGGTGAGTTCACCATTTCTGATGAGTGTGGCGAGCCAGGCTGGATCGGACGAGCTCTGCTGGGCCCCACTCTTAGCGGAAATGCCGGGGAGGTGGAAATGATCACAGAGCTGAGATCCGCCATCCCATCTGCCACTCAAAACGAAAGTTTAATCGATGCCTGAGCTGGCTCCATGGTTTCATAGCTACACCTTCAAACAAACAGAGATTTGGAATGCCGAGGAGGAATCCTCACAAGTTGCTTTGTCACCCTGAGCCGTGACAGATCTGCCTGACAGAAATCAAGAATGAGCTTCTGGATATTCCAGCCCAGATTCACCTGGAACCTTCTTGCCTCATGCTAGGTTGCCAGATGCTGCAGGCGAATTAACCAGCCTCACCATTCTCTATGGTGATGAGCTAATCCAGGATGGGAGACACTGTGAATCGGGATCTACCCGCAGGCGGACTCCTGGTGGTTCCCCAGAGCAAGCTGAGTTGGAAGGGCCAGCGAAAGCGCAGGTGTACTGCTGACCTCATCCATTTCGGACAGGAAAGGTGCCGCGAGGAGGGGGCCTGTCATCGGGCCCTTCGAATTTGGGCAGCAGAGCCCAAATGAGAAAACGAGCGTTTCCTCAGAGACCCTTCCTGCAACGACGATTTAGCCCATTTACATTCCCTGTTTTTGTATTTTTTAATATTTTTTTTTACAGGGCTGGGTCACAAGGACTGCACGTTTGCTCCAGATTTTTCAAGTTTACCTCATTTCAAAAGCTGATTCCAGAAGTTGCTTCATCTCACATGGTTTCAATATGGGCGTCCTGGGGTCTGAGGCAAGCCTCATGGGGAAACAGGCATCCAGGCCCATGCTGGGTACAGGAGACCAGGGGGAACCTCTAATGATGTTATGCACACCGCTTTCCCCAAAGTGTGGAGCCACGCACACGGTCATGTCTAAGCCGTTTAGCTTGGTTTCTATCCACCCTTGAACAATAATACGACCCTGAAACATCCATCAGTCGTTCCCCTGTTCTTTTCCTTAGCCAAAGCCGTTAGCTCGTCAGACAGAATCGCCTTGAGTCTCCAATGGAAATTATGGAGTTTCCTTGTGACTTCCATTGCCAGGCAAAATCAACATCTTATAGGAATGGGAAGAGGAATGTTTGTGCGGATAAAGCTCACAGAGGAAGGAGGGCATTTGCTTTGTTTTCTGTTAGGTTTGCCTCACAAGGAAACCATAAGGGGGGAATTTATTGGTGTTGATAATTTGGGATCAAGAAAGAGGTTTTAAAAGAATAATAATTTCTGGGGAATGCTGTGTGATATGTGTCCTGCCCAGCCCCTCGTAAACATGCCGAAAGCCGCCCATTTGGCCAGTGAGTGTTTTCGGTGTAGTCCGCCGGGTGGGAGTGGGGGGGGGGGATCGGGGTCACCTCAGGTCAGAGCCCACCAGTGGCAGGGGATGTGGTTCCTGTGTATAATACCGCCTGCTGATAGGGGCCCCGGCCCCTGCCTGTCATCGCAATGGCGTCTCGCTGACGGCTCAGTGGGGCCATTCCACAGAGGTGTCGAGGGGCCCCTAGAACAATGGCCACCCCCCAAAACCACAGCATGTAAACACTTATATTTTCATTCTCGGGAAGATCGAGCTGATTATTTAGGTTATCTGCTCCTGGTCACCCCCAGCTTTTCAACAGCATGGTAGACCTACGTAACTGGAAACACCAAATAGCCATCTTAACTCATATAACTTTTAAGCACATGCCTTTAACATAACTCCGAAGAATTACCCTGCATATCATCCCTGGAAGCTGGATAAAGGCTCATCTCAGACACGGGATGTCAGCTAAAACGTTGGCATAGGTGCAAAAATAGCAGCGGAAATGCCGTCATGTTCATGCCATATATCTGGCGGTTCTAAATAGCAGCGATGTGGTTACGCTAACCGCCCAGACTGATCTGATGGCTGAGGGGGGGGGGAGATAAAATCTCAGGCACTGCTGCATTCTATGGCAAACAAGCCACAAATGGTCGGGGAAATGCACTAAAGCCCCATAGACATAAACAATGGATGTAGTGGGGTAATTTGGATACGCCACCACCATTATTTCAATTAAGGTTCAGTGCCTATGACTCCATGGGGTTTTCTTGGATATTTTTTTTAGAAAAGCGGAGGGTGAGGGGCGGGATGGCAGTTAATAACACTGTAAGAGACAATGCCAAAAAATCAAGACAGGGTTTGTAAGACATGGATGATGAGATTCTGGGGCATATTATCAGCAGGCACTGAGTACACTGACAGTTTCCTGCCAGTTTTGACGATTGGGAGATAGTTTATCAAAGTCTCTCTTGCATATGCTACCAAAAAAACTAAATAAAAGCATGGATACTAAGCTGTTGGGTAGCACTTTCTTTTATGCAACATGTATGTCTTTGTCTCATTTTTGAGGAACACCTTTCCTGAAATAGAAATGCCCTTTCCTGATGTTGAAAGAGAGCCCATTTGTGAGATTCTCATAAACGCTCCGTGTGTGGCACACGAGGGGAAGTTGATTTAGTGTCACCCTTCCAGCCCCCAGCCACATAACCGATTACACAGAATTCCTCCCCCAAGTTTACGTCTGAAACCAAGCACGAGGATGACTGAGACAAACCTAGAGGCAGTCTGGGGGCTTTACAGAGGGAGTTAGCCCGGGCAGGATACCCGTCTCGAAGTAAGGAATGCCTTTCGATGCAGTACATTTACGACCAAGAGCACAAGGCGAGACAGAATACAAATAATTATGTTGGGGTTACTGCGATGCAGCGATGCCAGAGATCAAACCGGCGCGTTTTTACGACACAGTAATTCTTTCAAATCCGAGGCGTAATTAGGAAGCAGGAGAGAGCGTCGAAAAGCCCTTTGTGTCGAGGGGAGGATGTTTCTCACTCAGGAGGACCCTGATAAGATCATTCACGGTGACGGGCTCGAATGGGCGTCCGACCCCGAGCGTTGTTAAACGCCTGCCTGCCCCTGAAAGGCACCCGACAAACAGCAGGGTTTGTGCTGTCTCCCACTGACATAACCGGGGCGACAGAGCGTGGGGAGTCCGCTCTTATTAAAGGGAAAAAGATGCCCCCCCGCACCACCACCACGCCCAGTCACCAGGAAAAGCGACAGATGATAGAGTAGACAGGTAGAAAGACCAGGCCTGTAGCCAGAAATAAATTTTGTGGGGAATCTGGCAACCATACCGATAGGTCCCTCTTGATAAATTCAACCGATTGGGGGGATGGGGTCGGGCTCCCTTCATAGATTTTGCCAATGGGAGGGATTAAGTTGTCGTAGATTTTGCGTTTTACTATCAGGCTATGTGCCTAATCGTACAATTATTTTACTAAGTGCCTATGCCTGAGAAAGACCCAAAGAAACATAGCAAGGATGGGCTGAGCTGGCCGGCGCTTGGGACACTTCAGGAACCTGTGCAGATGAAGCTGGAGAGGCTCTGGAGGCCCCGTTTTAGGTGTCCGGCTAGGTTCCTACCGCCAATAAAGCTGCCTTCTTCCTTTCATTCCCTGACCCCCAAGGGGCCCATTACGGACTGCGGATGTCACGGGCCGTCACGCTTGTTTGGACCTGCCCCCTCCGCCTTGTACGGCTGAGCATTTCATTCATGGCAACACGGGGGCGAGCTCCTAGGGAAGCCCTGAGGAATGCTGGGATACGGATCTTGTGGGGATATTGGGATCTGTTAGTGGGGGGAACAGGAAAAGCTCTACTCTGACCTTGGCAACCTGCATCTGAGAGCAGCAGCTCGGGTTCAAGCCTGGCTTAAATTTAGGGTTTTTCTCTTTGTCTTCGCAAAGCAATTTTTGAAAAATCACATCGGTAGTTTTACTTTTATCCACCCATCTTGCATTCATTTATTTATGTGTTGTACAAGGGAGAGTCAGAGAGCCAGATCAGCCAAACCCTGGGACAAGTGGGGTCAACAACCTTGCTCAAGGGCCTAATGGCGACATCACTCTGCCAGTGATCGGACTTGAACCAACAACCTACAGGCACAAAGTCTTAACAGGCTGAGTCATGCATGTTCCCTAACTCCTTGTTTTTGTTTCCAGTACAGAGGTGCTGTGAGCCGGAAGCAAATGGCACAAGATGGGTGGCGAAAGGTATAGGTTGCATAGGGTGTACCGGATAGCAGTGCGGGACACTCAAATATGTGTGTGCGAGTGTGGAATGTGGAAAGTGGATTAAGAGATCAATCGATGGACAGATGGATGTTGTTGTTTTAAGACCAGCCTTTTTATTTCTGCTTTTATTGGTGTTACTGCAGGAAATCATGTCATTTTACCAAATACAACATGATTACTCAAAATCACACTGAAGAACATTTGTTTGTGTGAAATTATTTAGTGATGGACACTCTGACTAAAAAAAGCAAATGCTTGCATATGTTCTGTTACTATTTATTTTAATAATGGCTCCCTCTTAAGTATAAACATGTTGCATGTGAAAATTTTGCATTATGACATAAAAGACAATGTGTTAGTTACTTTATGGTCCTGTTTGTGAACACGTTAATGTTTTCTGATAGGGATGGGAACAACACTGCATGTTTCTGTTATTCTATAAACCATTCATGCAATCATAGTGAACGTCTTTAGAACCCTGAGCACGTCTCAGGTGCCATGTCACTCTGTCATGCCCCCCCAACACAAACACAAATATTCACAATTTTTTTCTTTATTGCACCCTTCATCAGCCATTAAGTGTTCGACTGGGATGCTAACTGACAGATGTGTCTCCCTGCTGCCTACTGGATCTCAGTCAGACAAGACTGATTAACCTGTAAATTGCTATTTAAGTTGCTAAAATATTTTCCCTTTTGCACATCACCTATATACAACATGGCATATGATCTATGTTCAGTACATCCATGCATTTCTCTATCCACTTACCAGTTTGGGGTAGCTGTGATCCTAGGGGACTCCCTGTGAGGGACGAGGTGGTGCTCAAATGTCTTAGGCAGTCAGGGAAAATGGTGTTTAAATGATTTTCATGTTGGTGTAAAACTATGATATTATGCATTATATTATGCAAAAATGCATACCTATGCACCATGTTTGGCTGATTAATACCTCATTGACGTTTTAAACTTAATTAATTGAGCTGGTTGTGATATGTAACAAATATATGTAATGGCTGAGATTCCCCCAAGGTGAGGTTCAGGAACCGAAGCAATGATCTTCTAGCTGTCCAACAAGGTATCAGATAGGTTGCATAGAAATTCTGGTTTATTTTTTAATTGTGTGACTGTTAATTTGCATATATTCTAATACTAAAAAAAACTGAGCTTCTGAATATTTTCTTTGACAGCCTAAGACTTTTGCAGAGCGCTGTATACATTTCTCTCCTTCTAGCCAATGCCTTCAAAGAGCTCATCAGCACCTAATCGCCTCACTTCCTCCTTGACCAGAGTCCCTCCAGCTTCCCATGAGTCTGATGTCCCTAAAGGGTGTGTAGGTGACACCGCAGGTACTGTTACCATGGCACTGACCAGAAAGATCAAGTTTATATTAGATATTTATACTTATGAAGCTGTACTAACTTCACAAGAAATTACTGTGTCCTTTGTAACTCTGTAAATGTTCAAAACCAGTTAATATTATACAATGATACCCAAAAGGAGTAATTAAATAGCTACAGTAGGTCAATAACTCAAAACAGAAACTGTACGCATTTCCATATCTTTTCAATCAAAACTATTTCAATGTGTGCTATGCTGACTGAATCTGATATTTATCACAAAGATTGTGATTATGACGTGGTACATCTGCAAACCACCTGTGAAATATATACAAATGTACCCCGCTTAACAAAAGAGTTCCTATGAAAACTTTCCTAAGCTGAAATGGCGTACTGTAAAACAAAGAAGCAATTAACGTTAATTCATATGGGGATGATTTTGTGCATTAATTCACAGAACGAAAATAAAAACTTACCGAATCATATCAAATAACACATAAAACCTAAAATTACACTAACATATAGTAAAGGCAGGAAAGATATTATAAATACAGAGCCTATCTAAAGTACAAATAACGTGTTTACAGTATAGTCTCACTTAAGCTGGGAATACAGTGTGCGATTTTTCCAGTCGTTTTGCAAACACACAGCTCAAATAGTACGACTAAATCGCATGTGATGAAAAGGCAAAGCTCACGATTTATGTCCGCACACTATACGGTCCGATACTGGGATGCGACCTGACTGCTCACACTAAACGAGCAATATGAACACGTCGGACTCCCGTACCCGGAACTGTAAACGTCGAAAAAGAAGCAGCAGAACAAGAAGGAGCCCGCATCAGTGGCGATGCTCACCAAAGCGAAACGCGCTGCAGTGGCCGTTTGTGCAATTTTGTGCGCCGAAAAATCCAAACAGAAGAGGCGCCGGCGTGTATGGATACGAAGATGGACAATACGGCCTGTCCATTTTACAACGAGAACTGGTGGAAAGCAGCGACAGATAAATTACATTGCAGATAGACTGATACCTACACAGAACTTGTAATACAAACAATAACATGCCTGCTTGTTCTTGCTTGTTCTTGCTTGTTCAAACGTTCAGGCCCGTTATGTTGTGTTTATTCAAGTGCATTTTATGCGCACATATCTAATCTTATTTCTGAGTACTTCGCGCGTGCGCAGTGAAGACAAGGTTAAAGTGAGTCGGCTCGTGGCTCCGCTTCCATAGTGCGATATCCCCACGAAGGGCGACCAAAATTTCAAACAGATTTGATTTTCTCACGATCATCCAATTGCTGGTAGGGTTCTGGTCGGGAGGGGTGAATCGGTACTCCTTACATCCTGTGCACTATATGATAAACGACGCACGATCAAGCTGAAATTCGGCCCGACTCCAGGAATTATCGCGAGAGTGAAAAATCGGCTCAAAATGGGCCGAAAATCGCACAGTGTATGTCCAGCTTTACCAGAATCAATACAGTCGTGCGTAGCTTAAAAACAAGGATATGTTCTGAGAAATGCGTCGTTAGGCGACTTCGCCGTTGTGAGAACCTCATAGAGCAGGGGTGTCAAACTCAATCGCATAGGGGGCCAAAACTCAAAGCACATTTTATCCCGTAGGGGCTTTGGGATAAACATTTATTGAACAGACTAAAAAGGAAACAATTTTTGAACATTAATATGAATCGAAACAGACAGGATACAATATTCCAAAATAAATAAAGTTAAAATATTTTGCTCTCCATAAAAATATCTTCTGTCAAAATAATACAAATTCAAAATATGAATATGCTACAAAAAAAACCTGAAAATATAAATAAAAACTGTGCTTTTAAGTGAAAGTTAAAATAATAACAAATCAAAACATTCCATTTTCTTTGCTCATATGCCGTTCTGTCAGAGCTGGATCCTTGGCATCTTTTCTTGGCCACATGTTCGTTTATGTTTGGGGTAAGGTTCTGTGTTGTAGAGATTCTCTCTCAGCCACATTAGCTCCACAAATAAGACACATGGGTTTACTGGCAATGTCAGTAAACATACTCAGCCTCCCACCAGTTTTGAAAGGCTCTGTTTTCAGAGTCAACTTTTCTCTTGGCCATTGTTGGGAGCTAGCTTTAACTTGAAATTAGGGTCGTATACACCAACACACGCTTAATTGATCTGACGTAATTGACGCGGGAATGATTGCAGGTAGCAATCGTTCGGTAAGGCATCTGTTGCGCTGCATTATGGGATTTGTAGTTTGTGTGTTATCGGCGCTTCATATCGCCGGGCCATTGAAAAAAAGATATACAAAATTATCTTGCGGGCCGGGTATAACTGCACGCCGGGCCGGATGTGGCCCGCGGGCCTTGAGCTATAGTGATTCAGGGGTTGCATCCTTTGAAGGGCATAGGAAGGCATAGCCTTTGCAGGCTTAGTCCTTCAAAGGTCAAACAGAAAGCGTTGTCAGTTGGGACAATCTAGCTATCAGCAGCTGTTCCCGCCCTTACCCTAGAGTCATGTCCTGCTCCTATTACATAGAAGGACACACCCACTTCACCTCTGCGCAGTGAATCTTGGAATATGTTGGGCTACAATAGATGAAAGATAGATGCATTTCTAGGCTGCATTTGAATGACTCTTCCAAATGCGACAGCCTTGTCGCACCGCTGTGACGCATTCGGGCACCTTTAGAAGGATGTAGCCCTTGAATTCGGACACAGCCATTGACCAATAACCCTTTGTGGGGGAAGATGGTGGTGCAGGAGGTAGTGCTATCGTTCAGCAACCAGAGGTTTGCAGGTTCGAGCTCTGGTTCCTCCAGACCCCATCAAAGTGTCCTTGAGGAAGACACTGAACCCCAAATTGCTCCCAGTGTGCAGGTTGGCCCTTGCATTGCAGCCTTCATCACTGGTGTGTGAATGGGTGAATATGAGGTATAACTGTGAAGTGCTTTGAGTGCTCGGAAGAGTAGCAAAAATGCACTATATAAATGCAATCCATTTATCATTTTGTCTATTCTCCATTTAGACAAAGCGTACAAGAATCTTCCATGGAACTCCAGTGAAGCATAACCTCAATGGTTGTCTATGCTGAATTTGTCCTGGCTTCAAAGGGAAAATTAATGTACATGTTGTCGAAGGCAATATGTTGTCGATATGTTGTGTCATCTGTAATATGTAATATGTGTAATATGTTGTCCATCAGCACTGTGGCTCAATTAGTAAGATAGATTGCACTTTTAATTACAAATACAATTAATTTACATTGACCAATTAAATGTTTTAATTTTATGGGGGAAGCTGGGTTTCCTGTATACTCTTAGAGCAATCGCTTGTGCTGTGTAGCCATAAAAATAAAATATGAAAACATTTTTGTTAACTGTAGATATAATGTCTTATCACCAATAAAAACCAAACTTAGGTTACGTTCATGTTAGAGGATGGCACAGTTAGTGGTTATTTTAGTAGGTTTAAATAGCTAGAAATCTTGCATTTTGTCTGGTTACTTATGGTTAAGGTTAGGGCTGGGTTGGGGTTAATGTTATGAATACAAATTGTGTGTGTGTGTGCGTGCGCGCGCATAAGTGTGTGTGTCTATTCATGGCCCCTGTCTGTGGCCTGCGGTTGAATGAGAGATGAACAGTGGTTTTTTAAGATGCATATCTGGATGCAGGAATTCAGTTCCAGAAATGCTATCCGAAATCTGCAAGTAGCAACCCCTTGAGCTGGGAGAGAGGAAGCAGTTTTGTTAAAATCAGGTCCATCAGCCATTTCACTAATGGATTCCTAAAATTGCTCAGGACAAAATATTTCTGCTGTATATACTCTGGCTGTTCTTGTGACTCATATTCCGTTTCTTTTTTTACATTTCGGTATCAACCCAGACAAATGAAGCCTGTGCTCAGTTATCACAGTTGAGCATCATAACTTGTGATAAAATACAACTGATTGCTGATATCAGATACTGACTCCTTGGTATAACTCCTTAGGTTATTTAAGCATCACAGTATTGAAGCAGTATTTACACATAATGGTCTTCTTTGAGAGGATCAGTTTTTGTTCAAATACTCACAATTACAACATAGTTCCTCCTGGTCCAAGCTTTTGTCTCCATAGCATGTAAATTGCACTGTATGTGCAGCTAAATGGAGCACTTCACCCTTTGCAGTTTATAGTAAGACTCGTTGATGTACAGCAGCAGCAAGACAAGAGTTGTTCTCTTTGAAGAGATGGGAACACACTATAGTGAGGACAGATGTGAGCTATTGTTTCTTCTTTGGCAAGGCCCATCTTAATATTTCAGCAACGGATCCACTTTGGAATCTCATTAAGTCTTATCTACAAGACGATGGATCATCCTGATGGGCCGGTCTGAATGTTGAAATGTCAAAACTCATGTCGGGCTTTGAAATGCACAGTGCGGCGGCCAGAGTGCAGTTTTTTATTCCTCTGTACAGTTTGGCTGCAGGCTGCAGTGTAATTTCGCCATGTTAGTGAAAGTTATCTTCTTTAGGCTATGATTTCCTCCCAGCTACTCGGAATTGTACTAACAATTTAGATACTCTACCAGGGGATTAGAATGAGAATAATTACTGTTTGTTTTCAATTCCCAGACAAAGCATTGGTAAAACATACAACACAGATGACTGAGGGGACCTCAGTGTAATAGTGCTGATTATGAGGTAACTCCTTCCATCAAAAAGTACCATTTAAAAATGGTTAGGAGAAGAGAAATTTGTCGCTTGAGAGCGGCGGTCAAAACAGAACCAGGGTGATTAGCAGAGACCTTACATTCCTCTGCATGGAGGGCAGGTTGTGATCATTAGTCAGTTTGAAGGAGCTTAGCTCATTCTAACACACCCTTGTCTAGTGTGTAAACCACGAGCAAGCTCTGAGCTCAGCAGAGAGGTCCTCCCTCTGGAAGGAACCTTGCTCTTTCCCATTCCCTCCTTCCATCTGTTCTTGCGGTTAGCGGAACCTTCAAGCTGGGTTCCTCCATAAGACATGGCACATGTGCCGCGCTCAACCTCTCAGCCTCCCAGTCTCCCCCCGGGCTCTGGACGCAATGTGGGGAAGACGTGTTGTGTTTTTACATGCACAATAAATCGCCTGTGCAGGGTTTGTTTATCACTTACTCAAATAATCAGAACATTAAATATTTGGCCCGAATAATAATAATCCATTTCCACCACCCCTTCCCCCCAAAAACAGACTAATTATATGAAAATAAGCCAAATGAACAGCCATAATACACACTTTTGCGGTTTAGATAAAGATCAGCATGGAGACTTACAAAGCCTGACTCCAGACGGGTTTCTGGTTTCTGAATCTGAGATTAAAATAGGAAGGATACAGTTCAACAAAACAGCGAGACAAAATGTCGTAAGTAACTCACAGTTCTATTGCATTGATAAATATCTTTTCATACACTAATGGACAAAATTGTGGAACCACTTCCACTTTTTAGTGATCGCAGAACTTAATTCAACTGTTACTTCAGTTACTTATTTAACCGTCCCATGTGTGATGTTTATAACATTCATCGATTGTTTATAAACACTGCCACCAATATTTGTGTGGTTATTTTTAAATAGTAATGCGAAAAATGCTAGGTGTTTTCAGAATTTTAGCCACTAGTGTATATTTATTGCATATTACATTGTGAAATTGATTTAGCACTTATTATTTGAATTGGTACTTCTCCAAGTGTGATGTAGAATAAAAGTTGAAGCAGAAAATATATGTATGTTTGTGTGTGAGTGTGTGTGTGTGCACTTCCATTGTATCAATATTTTAAAGTGATACTTCAATTAAGTTATTCTTTTCAAATTTTCAGATAATACAACCAGCCTCAGAAATTAGAGGAAATTATGGCAAGCTCTGTGGAAAGCAAACATTTAAAAAAGACATTCCAGGCATTTTAAGACATTAGCCTTTTGGGCATAGATGGTGAAAATATATAACTCTTTTTAACTTCAGTTAGAGAGGAAGTTTCTGACAGATGACAACATTGGCGGGATGTTGGGATCAAGCATTGGCCATTAATCTTCTTTAACAGCTCTTCACAGAGCGCCTTTCCTCCACTTGCGTCTGGTGTTGGTGGTGGTGGTGGTATGGGCGGGGGGGAGGGTGTTTGT
>JAODKC010000095.1:27313155-27334649 GCA_026777985.1 Mormyrops attenuatus | reverse complement strand
TTCTACGTTAAATCCTGATCTACATTTAGCTTGGATTCCAGATTATAGGAACCATGCAATAAGCGTTTTGAAATACCGCATTGTTTTGTTTATGCAATACTTGTTTTCAGTAGTTTTCAATTTATTTACTTAATTAATTCATTACATACCTAGGCTTTGTGCTCTTAAAGTTGTTTTTGCTTGAAGAAAAAATAGGCGTGTGTACAAATGTCTGAGTCTTCTGATTTGAGGAGTATCATGAAAGGTGAATATTTGTAATGCATAGTGTACGTAACTGCATTGTGGATCTATGAGTGGATTAATTGGTCCGTGCAAATTGCTGTCACCCTTAAAAGTATGCTTGGAAGCAGCTTCCCAACATCCATGTTCTTGTGTGGTCACCGATCAAAAGTGCAGATGGAGCAGACGCACCTGTGAGTGGATAATCAGATCTCTACATGGAGCTCACAGACAGATCTGACTGTGGATCAGTGATCTCCACTGTTGTTTTTTTCCCCCGTTATCACCTCTGAGCATCTTTAGGACTGATAACACAATGCTCCCACCTGTGGGTACAGAGATAAGACTGTGTTATAGTTAATATAGACCAAGCAAATACACTTTCCATACAACTGAATGGTAAAATCATCACAATGGCCCAAGGAATTTACGGTAGGTGTTTAAGTCGTGCTTCCATTTACCTGAAACTTTTTCAGGAATGAATAATACAATCACTGTCCAATGAAAAACACGTAAAGAAACACATTTTCTAAAAAACTACTTCACAAAATACACCGTAAACAATGGAGACTCTCTTAGCACCACAAATAGAAAATAAATTTATACAGCCGTCAGTGAATGGTTTAATGGTTTAAATGGATTTCCGAGGATTGTTATCAGTGAGGGAAATATGTCGGTGGTAAAAAGATACAAACTATTCTGGCTTTATATTCACAATTAATGATGTTAAATGTTTACTAGTGCATACATAAATACTAGTTAAACAGAGGACTTCATAAAACATATTTTCATTCGTCAATTAGATGTCAAACACTACCAATAGACAGAAGAGTGGGTGTATTCCATCTATAGTCAGAGTTGTTAATAAGTGGTCATATGTGATTTTCATTGGACGGCAACTGTATGTTCCCTAAACTAGTGAGATTTAAGATTTAATATGAAACACCTTTTGTAATTTTGATAAATGAAACAAAATATGATACCTGTACTGATACACAAAATATATATAAAATATATAAAATGTGTAGTGTTTAATGGTTTATATAACACAGAATACTATGGTCTTAGTACAAAAATGCGCTTAATCCTCAGTAAATCAGAGCTCATTGAATTTTGCTTCCACAATAAAGATCATTTATATTGTACTGGTATTAGATGGAATTAAGTCCATGGTGGGTGGATGGATGAACTAGACCAGTGTTTCCCCTCCCAGTCCTCGGGGAACCCCAGACAGTCCACATTTTTGCTTCCTCTCAGCTCCCAGTGCACCTGTACCAGGTATTCAGTGATCCTGATTGGCTGGGAGCTGGGAGGGAGCAAAAACGTGGACTGTCCGGGGTTTCCCGAGGACTGGGTTGAGAAACACTGGACTAGACAATCAAATTACAATGACTCCATGACTACTGATTTAGTGCAGGGCCACAGCAAGCCTAGACTTTGTCCCATCCCTCTATGCAATATGTATTTCAAACCGAAAATAAGAAAATGGGAAAAATAAGTGTAAAAAGAACAACATGAAGCTGGTGAGGCTGAACCATGTTACCCAACTTCTGGAAACATGGCATAAGTGGCATAACTCAAGATTTCGAGCACAGATGTAAAGACAGAATATCTTAAACCTGCAGTAAGCCTAGAAGTCTGTAAAAGCCAAAGTTCAGAACCACTGATTTCACAGGGTAGGCCCTGGGTGGATGAAACCAGAGGCCGTCAATGTCCACCATACACCAAGCCCAAGCATCCTCAGATGTAGTTGCTATGTCACTATAAAGGCCTTTTCGTTGTGGAATTGCCCTACTGAGGCCAAAGACATTCCCTGGTGTCAGTAGAAGAGCAAACAGGGACCAGAAGAGGAATTCAAGATACCAAGGATTCCAAGTGGGAGAAGCAGTTGTGACAATGCAATAATGGAGCTAGGGACTGTTTGCTCTCTGCACACTGGCCAGGTGACAAATAAGCAGAACATTGCATTGTGGGACGTGTGCCCCAGGTGCGTATACATTGTTGGGGGTGGTCGGGTGGCCATGCATTTCCTCCCCTCGGAGGAAAAGCTGTGTGGTAAGGTGCCCTCCCTCTTCTGTGTATCTTGTACCTGACCAAAAACTTAATAATAACTTAAATAATAATAGGAATTTGAGCAAAAGTGGCACAGGGCCAAAACATGGGGCATTCTTGCCAGGACACAGTCCCAGTCAAGAAAAGACGGCATTTTATAGCGCATTTTGAAAACAGGCACTGGGCTACTCTGGTCCTTGGCAGCACACCATGACTATGAGCTATGCTGGATCAGGTCCATTCCTTTCACACTGTGACTGTGAGCTGTGCTGTATCAGGTCCATTCCTTTCACACTGTGACTGTGAGCTGTGCTCTATCAGGTCCATTCCTTTCACACCATGACTATGAGCTATGCTGGATCAGGTCCGTTCCTTTCACACTGTGACTGTGAGCTGTGCTGTATCGGGTCCATTCCTTTCACACTGTGACTGTGAGCTGTGCTGTATCAGGTCCATTCCTTTCACACTGTGACTGTACACTGTGCTGTATCAGGCCCATTCCTTTCACACTCTAATCATGAGCTGTGCTGTATCAGTCCCATTCCTTTTATACTGTGACTTTGAGCTGTGCTGTATCAGGTCCACTCTATTCACACTGTGACTGTGAGCTGTGCTGTATCAGGCCCATTCCTTTCACACTGTGACTGTGAGCTGTGCTGTATCAGGCCCATTCCTTTCATACTGTGACTGTGAGCTGTGCTGTATCAGGCCCACTCCATTCACACTGCGACTTTGAGCTGTGCTGTATCAGGCCCATTCCTTTCACACTCTAATCATGAGCTGTGCTGTATCAGGCCCATTTCTTTCATACTCTGACTGTGAACTGTGCCGTATCAGGTCCACTCCATTCACACTGTGATTGTGAGCTGTGCTATATCAGGCCCATTCCTTTCACACTGTGACTATAAGCTGTGCTGTATCAGGCCCATTCCTTTCGCACTGTGACTGTGAGCTGTGCTGAATCAGGCCCATTCCTTTCGCACTGTGACTGTGACCTGTGCTGTATCAGGCTCATTCCTTCCATACTGTGCTCTCTTTCACCTCGCAGTATCCTCATAGCAAATTTGAAGCTGTCAGTAAATATCCTTTGGGCATATTATCTATTAAAAATGCATGGCTCTAGTACATATTTTTAAAATGTGTGTAAAACGAAGGGTGAAACAGCGTTCAAAGCCCCCAGTGCTTTAAAAGCTGTAAAAGCCATTTTACATCATCTAATGTCCACTGGACACCAGTCTTGGAAAGAGATTTAAATACGGACGTTGCCAAGTTTATAATTGATGTGCTGTCCAGTAATGGCCTATATGCAAATGGCTGAAGAATTGTGATGGTCCAACACCATTTCTGGCATTTGAAGACCCAGAGAGGCCGGCTTGTCCCTCTAAAAAAGACGTAAGAGTTACAGCCTCTTCCCGCCACGTAATTTACCTTGACAAGTCAACTGTGCTGCTACAGAGACTGTAAAAATAGAACCTGAACCAAGAAAAGCAGAGGTTTGGTTTGAGTCCCAGGTGAAACACAACTTTTTCTTGACAACCCAAACATTCGGCTTTTCTGTGCCGCACATTCCACACAGGGGATGGGGAGACCTTGCTGCTAATCCTTGTTGTTCGGGAAATAGAGATGCGAGATCAGCAAATGTAAAGGGTGGAAGAGAGGAGGGCGCTGCTGTTGCTATGCCAGGGCTGTGGAGGTGACGGGGAATCCGAAGGCGGCTGTCGGTGCTGGGCACTCATCCATCAGCCATCAAAGAGCAGCGGGCCCTCCTGTCCGACAGCCACCACCAGGAATGCGGAAAGATGGATGGCTCACATTGTTCTCCCCTGATATCGATCAGTAGTCAAGAGCACATAGCCTTCGTTTTGGATTATTAATTATCCAGCATGTACCTAACAGACCTCAGTTACAAACCTGGCCATAACTACAGGAAACTATGGGGACAATTCAAAGCAGCCCAGATGAATGAATGGGCATGCAGACCAGTAGCTACACCGATGACCTTTTGCTCTTTCTATGAGGAGTCTCAGAGACCCCCACTGCTGTTTGCTTTTGTAATCTACCACCCAGGTTGTAATACAGTGCACTGAGTGGTATTCGGTTGCCAAACGCCTTGCTTACACTTTCACATATTCTCACTTTTATTATATAAAGGTTCCATGTAACACTGTTTAACTCTCCTCATGGAAACCTTCACACCTTTTCAGGCACCAACAGACTGAAAATACCCTAATTTCACCTGAGCATATGTGTTTGTGTATGTGTGTTTACACACTGAGAAACACACATACAGTAACGTGTGAACGTCTTAAGCTGTTATGTTTAAATTATCTTCATGTTTGTGTAAAACTATGATATTATGTCTGTCAAAGTGGGTTAGCTTAGCTGTTTCCAAACCTCCCCTTAAGTCAATCAAATGACTGAGGTGCCTCTGAGTAGAGGTTTGGGAGCTGAAGCGGTACCCACGATGGTTTGGGGGACAGGGGTTCTCTGTACATTTTTTTCTGACCCCCTTGTGTTTTTAAAATGGAAATCATCTTACCCCACTGGTGTCATTCGACCTGCACTTTGAGAACCCCTATTCTAGTTTTCCAACAACATATCACTAATTTTTTATGGAATAGATGAAATTCTTTGATCTTGTTGTGTTACTGCTCATCTGCATATATTATAAAGTTTATTTATTTTTTTCTGAGCAAATATAGACTTACTACCCAGCTAAATAGCCTAAAACATTTTCTCTGACACCCCAAGACCTTTGCGTAGTATTGCATTTAGAAAGTAATTTGACCTTGACTTGCTGTGGGTCTCTCAATACACTGAAGGGGTATGATATTGCTCACAAGATGGTGTAGAAAGAGGAAGTATTTAACTCAAATATCACCACTGCCAAACTTCTTCAGAAATCTCTTTTGAACTTCTTTTGAAGCAGACAGTTCAGGAATGAGGAGTTGGTGGTGTGTAGAAGTAGCAATTGGCCTTTAGTGTAAGGGTGTGTCAAAACGTTTGTTAATCTGAAATATAAAACCAGACACAGTCCTGGCTGTTGTACTCTTGAGGAAGATATTTAACCCAAATTACTCCAGTAAAACAGAAGTAGATAAACTCTAGGCTCACTGTGGGCTTGTACTGCATAAGGTGGTATGGATGGAGGGGTGATGCATTATGCCAGATATAATCATCTAATTGTGTTACATATCCAAGTTTGCCAGGTATTTGATTTACAGATTTAATTTTTGACTTCAGATAGTTATAAATCCTTTTAAATTACGTCATCCTGCAAACAATAATGCAAGACATTTTGAAATAATTTTGATATTTTAACTATTATTTCAGAATTTGTTTAGTTTATTAAATATTTTAAAAGCCTACTTAAAACATCCAGAGTAATTATGAGTAAAAAAATTGTGAAAAACAAAGCCTCTAGTAGGATGCCATTATGAAATTAAAATTATTAGTGTTATTAGCAAAACTGTTAATGATTACCCATAGAACGGTGTATTTGTACTATTCTCTATATTTTAGAAAAATTATAAAGCATTAAAACTATAAAATAACATATATTGATTAGGTACTGACCAAAAAAGCTCTGTGGGTTGGGACTCTGAAGGTTGCTGGTTCAAATTCCTCTGTTGGCAGAGTGATCCCACCATTGGGCCCTTGAGCAAGGCCCTTAACCTCAATTGCTCCAGGGACTGACTGACCCTACTGTCTCCCCTACTCCAGTTCCATGAGGTGGCCTCCTGGGATGCTTTTCCAGCTCTCCTGAAGGAGGTCCCACGTATATGCTGATCACTTATTTTTTTCCTTCACTCTCTGGTCAAACTCCTCCAGAACCATTTCTACTGTGTTTAGGTCAGATGACCAGGTCATGTGACATAACACTGTCACACCTTTGTAGGCAGCTTGGCGTGTACAAGCTTTTGAGTGGTACTGTAGTTCAATGGTGTTATCTAAACCAGGTAATAAAACAAGAAAGGCTATACAAAAGGGGTGGCACAGTGGTTAGCACTGTTGCCTTACAGCAAGAAGGTCCTGCGTTCAATCCCTGGGTTGGGCATAGGACCTTTCTGTGTGGAGTTTGCATGCTGTTTGAGTGGGTTTCTCCCCCCCATAGTCCAAAACTGCGTGCAATGGGTTGATTGGCAAATCTAAGTTGGTCCCGTAATAGTGTGAGTGTGTGCACCCTGTGGTGTGTTGGCGACTGCCCAGGGTTGGTTCCGGCCTGCGCCCATTGTTCCCAGGATCAGCTCCAGTCCCCCACTGCGACCCCAGTTGGGATGAAGTGGTTATGGTGATGGATGGACTATATAACAAACCATGCCAAGCTGCAAATTGACACCATATTAATCACCAGTGTTACCAGCAGAGCTACTATCCATCCATCTAGGGCTGCATGGTGTCAGATCTCAATTTCCTCACGATTGTATGGTGCATGTGCAATAATCACCAGGGCTTTTGATGACAGGCAAAACATTTGTCTGGTGGTATGCCTAAAAAAAAGTAATCTGTATCATTTGGTGTATCCTTATGTTTAATAAACATGTCGGACTTTAAACTGCAAAAAGTACCGCCACACCACCAAATATCTCCTCTATTAAAAGATGCTGTGGCTGTTGAGCTGTGCCTTTCTTCACCGCCATTGTTTATCACTTCCATGATTCACCAAAACAGCAGTAGGTGGCATGCTCCGCTAACCGAATTTAATAAACATAAGGATATGGCAAATTTATGTAGATTGCTAACTTATGGGTGTCACATTATGCCTTATTAAAATTTTAGCCATAATACTAATCTGCTTAGCAAATTGTGGGTGTAAATAAACGTCTGTATAGTATTGAAAAGGTGGCATCCAGGAAAATGTTTCACCCGACATCTAAAGCCCTAGTGATTATTGAGCGTGCGCCATACAATCGTGAGGAAATTAAGATCTGATACTGAGCAGCCCTACATCCATCCATCCATCCCTCCAACTTCCAGCTGCTTAGGCTGGTCAGGGTCACTGGGGACCCTGGAGTCTATCTCAACCAGCATAGTGCACAAGGTAGGGGACACCCTAAGCAGGATGACAATACACAGAAACAATGAACGGGAAACTGGCAGAATAACTGCAGCTGATGTCTGCACCACTTTTTCTTCACCAGCAGCAGTGCCAGATAAGCACCATCAGATCATGCAATCTTTTTACCATAACTACAACTGAGGAAGAAAGCTCTGGAAGAACTCTGAATCCATCTCTGCTTTGCTCCATGTGGAGCATGGACACAACGTGAAGAAGGTCAGCAGGAGACTGACGCCGTTACTCTGGAATCTCGTACCTTATCCCTGTGAGAATTAATGCAGAAAGCAAATTGATCACATAAACACATATCCAAACACTTTGCCAAATGTTCCGGGACCTGGTGATTGGCGTCGCCACGGATGTTAAAGTCTACATTCATGGTCGTAAGGCTACTCGTTTTTGGCATGTGGATCTGAACATTTTCACTGTGAAAGACACTCTGGACCTTCAAGCCGAAGGTTATTATAGGATGTAGGCGATTACTGAGGATAGCGACAACATAACGGTCTTGTTTTCTGGAGCTGGCTACATGTGGATTACTGATAATCTCTCAAGCTAATAATGTATCATGCCTTTTAATTGGCTGAGCCTGAGGCCAAGAAAGGCAAATGGTCCTAATTAGGAAATCAGCAGAACCTTACTGCTGGATTGTGGCTCCCAAAGGGTGTGGAGATATTTGTGTTGTTGGCATGTCTTCATTTATTCACCTGCACAAAAATATGCTGCCCATTGTACCACTGCATTATATCCACACCAGTGATTTTCCCTTCTGCTTTGTGTTAATACATACTTCTTATGGCTAACACTGATCCCTGGCCATTACTTACCTGACCTTGATCTCCAGTCCAGACTGGCATCCATACATCAGTGTCCCATAAGTGTCTTTCCTTCTTTGTAATCTAGGATGTGAACAATTATACCCTACTTAAGGTCAACAGTTTCATACATTCTAGCTTCTTTCAGCCATCTGGGATCAAAATTTCATTTTACGATTTAGAATATTAAAATTCGATGTTCCTTTTTTGCCGTTTAACAGAACATTTTCCGGACATTAACAATGACCTTCTGAACCACTCTGCGTGTGTTCAGGAAAGAAAAAACACAGCATAGGCTTATAGATTAGTAACACAGTGTACTGGGGACATCTCTAATCAATACAATATGGCAAACACGTGTAAAACACCTGCAAGGATTGTCTGAACATCACTGCTATGTTTATAACGTGGTTGCCTTTTGAATACAGGACCCCAGACCGGATGAAACGGATTACTTTGGTCCTTTACCTGCTCTTCCCTCCTCCAGCAGACGAAAGTTCTTAGGAAAGCAAAATTTGTAAATTACCATTGAAGGTTGTAATTCGAAACCAGCTTGAACAAAGCTGTATGGAAACCTGGAGCTTTCCTGCCTGGGGATTGGAGAGGCTTAAAGCAGCGTACATGTCAGCGAGAATCAGTGGATTTGCCACTCAAGTAAAATCCCTCACCTTGGCAAGGCGTGTAGCCCATATCAGAGCGATCAGCCGTGTCAGGGCGACGCCCACAACGATACCTACTAAGATGCTATGCTAACGAATATGTTTATTGTTATCTCACGGGTCCCGCAAACCTGTATTTGCAATTTAGCTGTGCAGGGTGGTTGTGGTGTGTGTTTGTTTTTTCCTGCTTTGGATGATTTATGCATCTTTTTTCACCTGGAAGAACACACGTATGCATGTTGTATATCATGTGTAAATGAGTAAGACCACACTGAGGTGCCCGTGCTTTTAGCACCATTCGCGCTAGAGCAGCCGGCCGCCATCCTCCTGAGATCACTCGCTAGCTGACGATGCGCAGCCTCATCCGGAGAGCAGAACCCCCACCCCTCTCTCCGTCTGTGTTTCCCATCACACGTTCTGTGCAGCAGTGTGCCTCTGCTCTTTTACTAGCTTGTAAAGCACCGTGCTCCGTGCACACGTGTTGCACATAAACCTTAAGTGCCGCAGTCCTCTTTGCAAATGGGGGGTGCACTTCACTAATTCAATCATGCAAGATCACTCGCAGTCGTTTCTTGGCTGGGTGCTCTACTGCATACTGCGGAAAGGAGCACAGCCAGCAGGTAAGTACACAGTAAATCACAAGTGCAGTAAATCAAAGAAGGGTGTATAAAATAGTACAATAAGAACACTTGTATATTTTTTTCTGAATGTCCTGGTTGCTCCTCCACAAGATTATGATCTCATTTCAGGTACTGTAGTTGAATTTTGATGCTACAAACCGACAAGCATTATGGTGTGGACAGGTCGACTCTGCATTTAATTACAGTTAATTTATTGTTTGGAAATCCAAATTTGGAATTGTGGTACTGTTCTTTCAGTTAAATCCAGCTCATCTTTGACCCTGATTATCTCCAAAGCAAAAATCAGCACCCGGTGTGTTTTTAACAGCTAAGGGTGGGTATTTAACTGGAGTACGAGCCGCACGCTACGTGACTGGTGCGTCGGATCTGAACTCTGTGGCTCCGACACCACTGTGAGAGCGAGCCCTCTTCCTCCTCGCCGGTCCACTCTGCGAAGCGCTCTTTTGGTGCTCAGCCGTTACCCTATCTGTCTCCCAGGAGGGCAGCCTTGTTTAATTAATTTGTCAAACTCAGCTCTGGAAGCACATTAAAGGCAGTGCGAAAAACCGTTAGCTGGGCCTCACTGGCAGGCAGGCGGGCGCAGCGGCTGGAGTACATAGGCAGCTGTCTTCGGCAGATGCCTAGAACAACCTTAGTTTCGGGAAGCTTGCAGTTTATACCCTTACCTCTGAAGCCTGGTGCTTTTAATGCCCTGCCCTGGCATTCCTGCCACCCCAAACAGAATCAGACAGGGGTAGGTTTTTCAAAAGCTCCCTTTAGCAATATACACAGTTGGAGCTATTCAGTTCTATGGTTCCAACTATGTAAGATGCTAATGTTGTTAGCAGCTATGCTTTTGTATGGTTCAGTTGTACAGTTCCAACTATGTAAGATGCTAATGTTGTTAGCAGCTATGCTTTTGTATGGTTCAGATGTATAGTTCCAACTATGTAAGTTGCTAATGTTGTCAGCTTTTGGGAAACGTACCACAGATTGGGCTACCAGTGTCAGTGGCCAGAATTTTTCATATTGGCACCATAACATCCTTTTATAGGCGGAGCTCAGACTATATTACCCTGCAGATCAGCCAGGTTCTAACAAACGGGAGAATTTACTGTAAATGCATTCTAACGCTCATTACTCAGTGTTACGATTAGTAAGTAATGAGCAAATGTCACCCACTCTCCCCTCAGTACCCGAGCTCCGGACATCTATGTAAACCTCTCCGACTATGCAAAGAGTTTTAAGGGCTGTAAGCTGCAAGAGACACCCCCTTTAAGAGGGATTGGCCGCCCCGGGTACCCTGTCCGTTGCCGGGTGAGTGCGATGATGTTATTGGGCTGCAGTTTTATGGAGCAGGGCTGGGGGGGGACGCTGCTTTTCTGCGATGAATAATTCAAGAAGCATCTGCTGTGTGGGAAGCGGCAGACGGTTTTATTCGGGGACTGCGGGGGGAGCTCCGTCCGCCTTTTTGCTTTCTTCTTTCCCCACCTGGGTGTCGCCCGTGGTCCACCTGGGGCTGTTTTGGCTTCCCCTCACACCCCCTTAACCTGGAACTGATCTGACTGCTGATGGGGTTTGTGTACGAAAACTTACCACTTTTCGCTTTCCACGCGTGATACGCTCTCGGGGAGGCTGGTGTGATGCAGCAGAGCCTGTACCCTCACGACCCCCCCCCTTATCCACGGCCTGAGGTCTCCATTATTTATCCCCGCTGCTCTTGGCAGCTGGAGAGTTTAAGGTTACCCCCAACCCAGTCCAGAACAAGCGGGTAATTTATACCCCATACAGTCACTTTTTGGCATGCAGTCCGTTTGCTTATGCCGGATCAGAAGGTCGCCTCGGGCTACATTCAGGGGCCAGTGCTGCCAGTCCGCAGCCTAATCCCACAGCCCTGAGTACTTATATTAAATTAGCGCCCATTAATGAGCTCAGAAGATTATGGGTCCCGTTGTCACGACGTCAGCGGCGCATTGTGCTTGCGACATGAGTGACGGTAGGCGTGCTGGTTTTCTGAGATGGATCTGACGCGGCACGTAGCGGTATGAGTCCAGGGCGGTCCGGATGGTTCATGACATCTGGTCGTGAAGAGGCCACCCTCTGGTCCAGGTGACAACAGAGGGTTCGCTTGATTCCGCCAAACAGTCCCTCTTGCTGGAGTGTATGTCTCTCTCGCTGCATCTAGCCCCCGGTTCCCCCAGTCGTGGCGCTGCAGAAAGCTGGCACGCCACAAAAGCTCCCCGTAATACCATGTGATCGATTGCAGGCCCCCATCGCAGGGCCGGAGCATCCTGAAGGCCGCTTGTACTCCTCGGCCTGCAGCCAGACATTGATTACAGCCTGATGTCGCTATTGCCTTCATCGCCGTTGCCCAAGAACCTTGTAGAACAGGTTTCTTGGACAAAAGTGAATCTTTTTTTTTCTTTCTTTCTTTTATTGGCCCAAATGCACGAGATGGAAGCAGAAGAGCCGCGGCTGCTCTCCTCCCATCCTCCTCCAGAAACGGCCCCATCTCGCTCACACTCCCTCTCCTCCGCTCAGCGTGGAATAAAACCGCCGATGATTTAGCGCGTGATGGAATACCAGCGGGCCCCAGCTTTCACACACAGCCCACGGCAGTAAAACACCCCCTTCCCTAACTGTCATCCCCCCATAATGAACTCAATAAAACAGAGCCTTCTAAGGTGGGGGCGCAGCACATCCTGCATGCGCTGCACGGGACATCTCTCCGGGTGGTGGCTACATGTGGTTATTTAAGGCACATCTTGTCAGCTCTGTCGCGATTGGATGCAGGGAGTGGATGACTGAGGTCAACCTGGGGGCAGAGTGCCTCCGGGTTCAGAATAGGCCTTTGCTGAAAGGTATGAGAGGGTCTTTGGAATCCATCGCCACTCTGAAAGGAAATTGCAAACTCTTGTGTGATCTTCAACCTCGGCACAGCACCGCTAGACAGTCGTTCGGCTGCGGTCAAATGTCATAAACATAGTTCGGATTTGCAGCAGAGTGTATTACTTAAGCAATAAATTATGCTGCAATATGCACACAGGCAGATTTCCCAGTGTCCAATAAAAAGCAACTTATTAAAATAGTATTTTAAACACTTAAATGTCCATACATTGGTCCATATTCTATAATCGCTTATCCAGCACAGGATCATGGTGGGCCTGGAGCCTATCACAGGAAACAGAGAGGAAATGAAGCAGAGGACACCCAGGACAGGGTGCCATGCTGACATGAGACAGAATGTGGAAGTGTTTGGCTGTTTTATCTAGTAGCCTGATAATATAGTGCTAATAGTGGAAAGAGTATGAAAATATATAGCACATATAGTATGTTACAGACAGCAATTATAGACAGAAAACAATCTTGCAGTGGTACTCATGTTCTATTGAAGAATGAATAAATTATAAATGTCAGTTTATGATGTCATTTGTTAGTCTGATGTTCAATAACCAAAGATCTTTCGGTAGTTGACTCTTTGGAGAACTTCATCCGCAGAACCAATCTGCCGAGGGCAGGGAGTCACACGCGGCGTCTTTCTCAGTGTGGCAGACGGGCATGTACCCCTCATCAGTCACTCTGCAGCTAATCGGCGTTAGGGCACCTTTCTAGTCGCTTCCATGCACATTTGGTGCAGCGCTTGGTGACCTTGCAAACACGCTTACGGGTGGCTTGGGCAAATGCGGCCACCAGACGTCACCTCACTGATTTAACAGTGCGCTTTTCGCCAGATAACAGAAATTGAAAAGATTCAGTTGTGAAGACCCAACTCCCTCTTTGAGCAGCGATATTGGGTTTCAGCCCTCAGTGAGTATTACATACTGTTCTTCTGGCACATGTTTCAAGGGGACCGTTTTTAATGGCGTCTACTTCAGTGATGCTGAACTTGTAAACTCTCTGGGAAGCCTGCACGCTTTTAAAAATATGGTTGTACATCTGCCCAGAAAATGTCTTCATCACGAAAAAAAAGATCTACTTTCAAATATGGTGTGTTTACTGTTGGATGTGAAATGCAATTTATAATATGTTTTCTATTGAGAATGTAGGGAAGTAATTGCTTAGCAAAACAATCTCAAACAGCCATCCCTTCATCTAGCTTCCCTATCTATTAGAGGGGCAGAGTGAGTCCACAGTCAATCCCAGGAAGCACAGGTACATGGCCAGGGGACACACAAGGCAGAATGGCAACATACTCACACTATGCAGAAGTGCATGCTGAAATATCCAACATTGTCCTGCTAAATTTAATATTACACAAACTGCCATGATTCACACATGATGTTTATGGATCTCTACTCAACACAGTGATTTCTACTCAACAAAGTGATTACGCATGCGAGTAAACAGAGAGGGGCCAGAACACAGAGCTACAGTAAAACATGCAATTTATAGGGCTTTTCATATTTCATCCAATATATAATTAAAAAGTTATATTCTGGAAAACTATTCTGTCTGTCTGTCTGTACATATACACTGTACCATGTGAATGTCTTAAGCAGTCGTACAGAATGATGTTTAAATGTTCTTCATGTTGTTGTAAATATTTGCTGTTACGTCTGTCAAAATGTGTTCACTTAGCCATTTCAAAAGCTCTCCTGAAGCCACCCCAGTACCTGCAGCAATCAGCTACCCAATTTAACAAATACATGGAATAGCTGGGCTGCCCATGAGGAGAGGTTTGGGAACTGAAGTGGTGTTCATCTAGGCATCCAATAAGATATATGCAACTTTTTGGAGAACAGATGAAATTACTTTATTTTGTTACTCTAAATATGCATGTATTTTGATGTGAAATCGTGCATATTCTTCTGGTCAAATATATATGTGGCTCAGTGGGCTAATCATTTGTGTTTGTAATCAGAAGGTCGGCAGTTTAAAGCCAGCCTCAGCTCATCTGCGGGTCCTTGAGCAAGGCCCTTAACCCCCAGCTCCCTGGGCGCCCCAACAGGTGGCTCTACAGCCAGCTTACTCTACAAAGAGCAAGGTGGGGGCGGCATAAAAACAATTTCCCCACATGGATCAATAATAATTATTATTATTATTACTCAAATAGCTTTAAACATTTCCTTTGACCTCCTAAGACTTTTTGCACAGTACACTGTGTGCGTGTGTGTGTGTGTGTGTATATATATATAATTATAAAATATATGTGCATTGGTAGCTGTTTGTGTGTTATGTATATTACATTGGTGTGTATTTTAAAGTCCTAGGAATACTGTTGTTAAAGCAGCATAATCTTATTCAGGGGGTCTCCAACCTTGGGCCCTGTGCTCCATCCATCTGGGGATGGATGGAGGTTGGTCTTATTAAGCACTACTAACAAAAGCAATAACATTCTTTGCATTTTATGCATCCATATATGTATATAAGTGTATTTACTTTATAAAAAAGGATATATGTGTTTATTTAAAAAATGTTCAGATATAACTTAATATTTTCCTCTACAATGGCGCTGATATTGCAAGCAGTATTAACACGCAAGAATGAATGCAGATTAGTGCAGGGAAATATGATACACATCAAAATCCCCCTTTATAAACCTTTGTACACAAAAGTAAAATTAGCTAAAAATATGATACAAAATAAGACTACTCACACTAAAATTTGTAATTTTGCTTTACTCTCAAGAACTACCAATTTATTAGTAAGTTTCAGTTTTATGAACTGCTTTTAATAAGTTCTATTATATGTGTTAATTATGACGCTACGTCTTTCTAAATTAACAATTTTATTTGTGATGTTACTATGACAACGTTGTTATGGTAACTGCAGAAGACCAGTGCCATGCTCATATTAAGTTCCAGATTCCCAGTTTCACTGAAGGGTTTTATTGGCCACCAATGACCACAATAACACATTTGAGCATAACCGCACTGTCAATTGCGTGTGTGCATGAGCACAAAGATTTTAAACATCACAGCTTTCATGCCTTGGATTCTTTGTAATTTTGAAAGTACTCAATGTAAAAAACAATACATATATTTTTTTTACACATTTTAACCTGGTGTTCTGTGCTGCCTGGGATAGGGTCCAGGCCTCCCTGTAACCCTGACCAGACTAATTGGGTGGAAGATGGATGGACAGACATTTTACAGCTTTTGCAGCTATAATATATGTGCCATTTTATTCATTTCAAGAAGCTTACAGCAGTAGATGCTGGCAATGAGATTAAATGAGCATTTGTTGATGTCATAGCAAGTTGCCCATTAGCTTAATGATCTTTGATCTTTCTTTGTACATCCATAAAGCATTAATGGCTAACCTGTAAAGTTTTGATGACGCTTCCTGCAATGTGTCTTTTGGGACTTTGTGCTCTAAAGGCTGTTGGGGTAATAATTTCTTCTTTTTTTTAGTTTCATATTACTAGCCTTGTTTCTTGGTTATTTCGTAGTAACTTTACTAGTGACATGGTTCATTTTTCTAGCAGTATCCCATTTTTCTAGTCATTATGTACTAGTTCAGAAGATCATTTTTGAATATACAGATTGTGCACAGCTTGTACTCTTCAGAGATATAGTCCTTGAGTGACATCACGACTTTAGCATCTTTGTTAACGTGCTTCTTGAAGATCAAGCATGTCTTGCTATTGAAAACATTTCCTCAAACTGTATACAGTATTCTTTTCCCATGTGGAGCCTGTTGCATACTTTCTGCAGGAATAGTGAGAAACACAGGGGTCGGTGTGATGCTCAGGGCCCAGGGGCCGGTGTGATGAAGACCAGGACACTGGGTGTGTGGTTGCCATGGAAACAGGAGTAAGCACTCCAACTCTTCCAGTCTGTGCCAGCCGGTGGCCAGTCAGAGTGTACGTCAGCCAACTCCATCCCATGGGGTGTTGGGAGTCGCCTTGGACCCGTTCTGCTTATAGACACCCTGTCCCCAGCATTCCCGACATTATGGTCTGTCAAGTCATCTGCTGTCAAATGCTTGGCCATGGTGACAGAAGACATGTGAAGTACACACTCAGGTTAAGACGGTCCATTGTATTGTCGTTTCCCATTGTGTCTCAGTGATTAGCGTCCCCCATGTGAGCTGACTCCGGGCCACTTTAAATCCCCTCGTCTTACTCTATTCAGAGTCATACTCCAGCTGCCGGCTTTTGTCCTCCAAATCACAACCTAGCAACCTTGTAATTGAATTTCGTTGGGGGAAACAACAAACTACATAGAATGACTTTATACTTCTTGGACTGTTGAGATGCTGTTATTCGTCCGTCAGGTCAAGCCTGAACATTATTCATTTTGCAGTCCAAGGATTTTAGAGTTATGGGCCTCGCCAGCAGTTTCATAAAACAAATATGTGTTTGACATCAGACCTATGAAATACAGCATTTGCTCTGGGTCTTAGTTTCACAGGTTCGCTCAGGTGCTTTTGAATAATAAGTAACAGTTTAAGACGAAGGGCAGTGGAGTTTGATTTATAAGGCTTATCTTATTATTTACTGGTCTCTAGGTGAAGTAGGTATATATACACTTAAGATAATGCTTTCCTGACTGCATAAATAGCCCCCATAGGAATTTTCTTTCCCGACTTTTGTTCCTCTTGTCTGGGGATGGGTGGAGGGGTACCATGGGGTTTTACAATGTCGGGGGTCACCATGCGTTGTGCCTCTCTGAAGGGCTTTTCAGTGCGAGGATTTCTGCGGAAATGCTTGTTTTTGATTTCTTCATTCTGTCAGCTATGCTGCTGACTCTCAACATTGTGATTGAGGTGGTATGCTTCTGCTTCAGAGGTAAACCTCAGGATGAAACCCTTCTCTGCCTCCTTTTGGATGATGAGTGTGCATAGGAAATAGGGGCTTAAAAAGCTATATCTCATAGTGCATTTTTAGCATCTCTGGCAGATGACTGAATGGTATCCAATGCCTGGGGGCTGTCCTCCCCCTGAGCCTGATACGGGGACGCACATGATGTCACCAGCTGCTTCCCTGCGATGGAGGGAGACAGATTTTCGTAATAACCAACAGGCCTCGGATATGTAGAAGGAATCAGGGCCATTTGGGCTGGACAAGGCACCTGCAGAGTGTAATGAAGCTGGTTAGGTCTGCGTCACCTTAAGGTTATGGCTGCTGTCAGGGGAGGCAGAGGGCCTCCCCCCCCACCCCCACCCGCATAACACGTCCCAGGACAGGCCTCGTAATGAGGTTGTCGTCCCGGTGGACGGAGCCTCGCCCCAAGCATCGCCAGGTCACCAGCTGCCTGGGGCCAGCTGCAGCCACAGAGCACGTCTGTTCTACCTGCCTGCCTGGACCTAATAGATCAAAGGAGCTCTATTGTACTCTGTGTTTACCTATTAGGCCTGTACAACAAGGCGATGGTGAAAACTCAATTACCATCATGAAGGATCACAGCCTATTTACCCCTTAACAATCATAACACTTCTACACACACAATGAAGGGCCTGTGTGCTGAAGTGTAGCGTGAGCGGTCAGGTCGGCCACTAATTTAATTAACACAATCAGCTTGTCCTTTAAAGGAGTCAAAAAAATTCACTGAGGCAGACAAGTTTCTTTAGATTTATAATTAGGCAGGAGAAGATCATAAGCTGTGTGGGCTCAGCTGTGAGGTTTAGTACAAATGCAAAAAGAAGCAAGAAGCACGCACACTTCCGATTAGAATGAACAAACAATCCCATTTATTTAATCCAGTCTCCCAACAAAAGAACAAGCAAGGCAAAATATGCTCCTCTATAGTATGTGGAGTTGGTTTCAATTACACCTCCATCAAGCAAAAAGAAGATCGTAACGAACAAACAACATTCTCTTGACCCTATCATTGTTTGTTATTTAGAAGCCACCCTGAGTTTGAGTGTTGGTCTCAGTTTATGGTCCAGATGTAAGCATTAAAGTCATGTCAGCGCTGTTGTCCTCGGGCTTGAGTGCAACACCTGCGCTGGCCTATAAAACTCCCCCACTTCATTAAGAGCGAAGAATACCGGGGGAAGAGAAGGGCAGCCACACCCCAGGGGAGGCGGACTCTGGCTCTCGCCGAAGGATTGATATTTATCGGTGTTCGTTCAGTGTTCTCCGTTACCAAGGATTCCACAAGACACTGGGGTACCAGAGCACTCAGGATCTGTGCTTTTATGTCAGGAATCTTGGCGATAAGGCTGGCTGCCTTTTGGAGGGAAATGTTGGAACAGACAGCATTTACCTCCCGCGACTGACCTGTAGCCGTGCCTCGCTTATGGTCCATATCTGTGCGTCGACTCAGCCAGGAGTCTTGGAGGCTATATGAACTAACGACTCCAGTTCACTGTTAAGTGGAAAACCGGTTGTGGTTCCCCAGGAGCGCCTGATCGCTGGAACTCGTTGGATCTGCTGACCTGTGGCCTCTCCACACACCCAGCATCCAAGCAGTCTAAGGTGTTTAACGTCTGAAGCGAGTTTCCACAGGCGCTGCCACAGTGGAATAGCGGGAAGCTTGAGTTGGATATCGATGCTGGGGAGACCTAACTGTGACTCCTGGGTACCTCTTCTATCCGAGCACGCTTCAGTCCGCCTCGTGACATCCCAAGCAGGCGGCCCTTCCCTGGGCTTGTCTGGAGGACGCACAGCTGCACGTTACAACACGCGTCATAACTCTAACCCATATGTTTAATGTAGACGTTGTAAATGGGACGCCTGAAAGCTATCAGTTTGTAAAATAAGAGGCGATGTTCCTGCGATGCTTGCGGACAGTCTGAAATATATTCTTCGGAGCCAAAAGTCAAAGAGATCACTGGAGCTATTTCAAGAGTTGTATTCCAGCCTCGAGCTCATCTCCAGTCTGCGCTGATCGTAAACATGTGTGCTACTGAATCCAAGCAACGCTGCTATCTGAGGCTTGGAATCGTGGTATTGCTGGTCTGTGATTATGAGTGGGGATTGCTGCAGAACTGACACACCGGACTGATCCAGGAAGCAAGCAAAAAGCCCGGCACTCTTGAAAAGCCTGAAATAATCCCTCCTTTCACCCAAGGGGTCTGAGGGTGGGGGGTGGAGGTGCAAAATGTGACAGATATTAATTACAAGAAATTCATAACTAATCCTGCAGCTTTCTGTTTCATTTGTGTCCTCACCCAGCCTTTCTGAATACCCCCTTCTAAACTGTTCCACAGATTTAAGCTTCCCCACAGAGCCTGGGGAATTTGATATCATGGAGTCATTCTCGAAGGGGTTAGGGAGCATCAGCGTGCACAGAGAGCGTATGCACTTGTTAAAATAATGTGAAGCTCAGTGCATTGCAAGTACTCGCTGAAAGATCTGTGTAACCTGCCACGCTGCGGAAAGCTATGCTATGCTAAGCTAATCCTTTTAGGCCTGGGTCACTGAATGTCATATTGCAGGAGCTTTTTTTGGAGTTTGGGGGAAGGCCGGTTAGCCAGTGACAAAAGCCATCTGCCTCGAGTACAGCAAGCCTCTTGATGAAACGCCGCTGACCGAGACGGCGTAAGTAAACATGGGCCATAGTTTGAGTGACCAGGTTAATTTGTGGGTGCGTGGTACCGCCACGCAAGCACACGTGCAGCGTGACTTTCAATTCGCTTTTCCAGTGGACCGGCCCGGAAAGGCCTGCTCCCAAGATCAGCACTCCCCTGCCCTCTGCGGGGATATAAAAACGGGACGTCAGCCATCCTTTCCTTCCTGAAGTCTCCAACGTGAACTGTGGGAGCTATCTCACCCTGCTGTGGAAAAACAAGATGTGAACCAAGTCTCCTCTGCCGCCTGCCCTGGGCCTATAAAAGGAAGAGTGACATAGGGGGAGCCGGGCACAGTGAGAGCGGGGGGGGCACAGATGCACTGAGATACAACAATACTCTGTTCCTACAATGGAAAAGTCATGTCCAGCAAGGCTGGCAGCACTACAGTCACCAAGCCACAGAGCAGAACCCTTGCTGGAAATATATTGTACTTACAAACTGGACAGATCTGCCAAAACACAGATAAACTCTTCTCTCCTTGATCTCTCCGGCAAGCTCCATTTTCCACCCTGCGATGTCTCAGGGGAGATGGGCCTTCCCCAAACACAACAGGCCTGGATCATCGCCGGCGGTGGTGCTCATTGGCCGTCCTATAAGGAAAGAGGCAGGCAGTTCAGATGAAGACCCCTGGGGCTGATTTAGCAAGAGGTGGAAACAGTCAGGTATCTGTTGTAGCTGGCACGAGTGCTGCGGTACATGTGGTGCTTATGCGGGGTGCTGGAACTCAGCCTGTCCTCTCACACACTGGGATAGTAATTGTGAGAGAACAATCCAATACAAACGACATCGGCCTCTTTAAGCGATAAGGAAAACTCTGAAGATTGTGTACAGGGTCCATGCTTATCACATGTACTCACCTTTACCGAAAACATTTATAGGTCAACTACAAACTGACCAAATCTCCCACAAGCAGATTTTCTACAAAACCAGCAACTTGGTGTCTCTTTGTCATACGGATAAGAAGCATCAGAGGAAGCACGTTAAGACCGTGAGGGAGGCCTGAAAGGCTAGAAATGTGTCAGTGTGCGCTTCCACTGTGAGGCTGTATGTGGCCCTTTGTGACACAGTGGTCACTGCAGTAATGACTCTGACAGGACCTGACATTGTTCCCACCACCCATGTGGATACAGGAGCCAGGGTAAGAAGGAGTCACAACACTGTTAGGGGCAGTCGTAAGTGTGCTTCTGTTTACACTGCGATTACGTACTGACCTGTAGTGTGGTCCTCTGATCGGTCCAGACTGTAGCCTTGAGACAAACCGCTAAATGAATCTGACCAGAGGAACCCAGTGTTTCCAGTGGCATCATACTAGTTTTTTGGAGTTTTGCAAATGCAGCTTACACTTTCCCAGGGGGCAGATAAGTGCCGAAGGCAAATTCTATCTGCAAGTGGGAGGCTGCGGCTTTTATCTTGATCTCCAAAGTCTTTTGAGGCTTGAAGATCCTTGAGATTTTCGTTCTCCGGTTTCTAAGCCACGCTCAGGCCCACACAGTCATTTATGCTGCATTTCTGATGACTGAATTGTATTGGGGGGGGGGGGGGGGATGGGATTTTTATAAATGTGCGTAACCAAAAAACAAAAAAAAAAAAAAAAACAAAATGATCCACA
>JAODKC010000095.1:27296078-27313055 GCA_026777985.1 Mormyrops attenuatus | reverse complement strand
CTGCCGCCCCCTCTCCCCCCCCGCCCCCCCCCCCCCCCCCCCCCCCCCTCCGCCCCTGCCCCCCCCCCCCCCCGCCCCCGCCCGGGGCGCCCGCCCCCCCCCCCCAAGGGGAGTTTGATTAATGAGCGTAACCTAAATACCTCAATCAAAACAATATCCATCTGCTGCACAATTGCAAAGACATCTGTTTGAGAGTTAATTAAAAGAAAATGATTCTGTTTAAAAAGGAAAAGGGTCCTGAATAAAATCAGGCGACTTCAATGGAAGATGAAATTAACAAGCACTTGTTTTCTGACCCATTGTTTTGTAAATGTGGAGACTGTTTGTATCGTGTTTCCCGGGTTTCTCACTCGTCGCATGACCTTGGGTCCTTGGGCTAACGTGTCTGGCTTCTGGCTCTCAAGGCCCGTGAGTTTGCCCAGCCATGAACACTGGAGGCTGGCACTTTCTCATGAGCTAAGTAATGAAGTAATGCTTAGGAGGCTTGTTAAAATGCAGGACTGAAGAGCCTCGTCACACGGACGCAAATGTGGGCAATCTCCCCCAGTCAAAATCAACTGGTATGTACATTAGCATGGTGATGACGGAATTCCCAGCAGAAGCACTTGGCTGAAGAGATACTATGCTTTAAATCTTTAATCTCTCCTTCCTGATGTTTTTAGATGCTGCGAGAACGGTTCTGTTGAATAGTGCAGAACTAAGAAGACTGACTTCTTAAGAATTCCTTTACTCTTTTGGGGTGCTTGCTGAAGGAGCTCTCTCATCATGCTTTCCTGTTCCACATCTATGCCAAATACAGATGTGTTCCATGAGACATCTTAAAATTGCTTATTGGATTTCCACTTTTTGCTGATTCACTTTCTGAAAACCCATTTTGCTTCCGGGGAAGTCGGGGGAGTCGGTTGTTAGGCATACCTACAGTATACAGATATATTTGATTAAAGAGAGATTTTACCAGTTGTACATTACTATTACTGTAAATTGAATTTGAGGAAAGGCAGAATGCATTTAATGTCATTGTACAGATAAAATCAAATACAAGGAAATTCAGTCTTCGCATATCCTTGCGTATCTCCTATCGGACACACATATATACAGGTTAGAGCAAAGCTTGGGGTTAGTGCACAGGGGCAGCCATTTGGAGCAGTTTTTGGGTTTAAGGGCCTCGCTCAGAGGCCCAACAGTGATGGTGATATTCTACCAAGTATGGGATTTGAACCGACAACCTTCCCGTCACAGGCACAGAGCCATACACCTCCTCTAATAGGACATAATAGTGGTAATTCTGTCCTGAAACCACGACGTGACCATGGCACCAGCAGAACCGTGCTTGGCAGAGGCAAGGCTGGGTTTGTGCTGCTGAGCGGTGTCACCACTTCACATCCTTCCTAACTCCACGCTCAAATGCAGGCTTGGCTCCCAGCACACTGTAATCTTCAGTAAGTCCTATACCGGATCCGCCTTGACATCTCTCTGCCTGCCCAAGAATAACAATTCAGTCATACAAACCAGGACGGCGCGGATCATCCTGCGATCCAGCAAGATGCAGGAGAGAAGGACATCTGGGCTGGGTTATTATTTCAAATTATCCAGTTCTTTAAGGGACAAAAAAAATGTAATTGAGAGAGAGAGATGGGGGGGGGTTGCAAGTCAGTGACCATACATATGGTAATGCTGTCTATGCGCTTTGTGTTTCCACATATAAATAATGGTGTGGAGCTGGGTAGCTTGCAAGAGGGGTCATGAAGACCACATGGACCGCAGAGACACCCACAGCCCATGCTTGCTGAGTGTGCTTAATATTACATCCCGAAGCCCCCTGCTTCAAGCTCCCCTTGTGCTTCCTCCTACATCTGGCTTACGTCCAGAAGAAGTCCCAGGTGACACCATGCGATCTCCTTGCCCTGGGTAAGATGACATCAGAGGTGTTCCGATTGCTGGTGAGTAACTAGCCCCATCGCAAAGCCCCCAATTACTGCCTCCTATCACCTTCACCCGCCTCCTGCATTCGATTTTGATCATTTTTGAGTGTTTGTAATCACGGCACAGGGAGTGATGCACTCATCTGTTTGACTTGGAAACTCGGGAATCCTGGATACGAAAAACTGGCACCCGGTGCTGGACCTCCTCCACGCCTCTTTGGCACGAGCATCAATTGAGCAATGACTGTTGCTGAAAGCTAGATACAAATACGTCAGAAAGGCTGCCTGTCTCTGAAGACAAAATTTATTGCATTTAATCAAGGGGATTAAAATAATGTTTTTGCGCTTATCGATGCCAAATGGTGGCAACCTAAGTGAAAAATACACCCTGCAGAATATTGTCAGACTTTGGGTGGCTTGTATTGTTGTGTTGGAAATGTTGAGGGATGGTCTGGGATTTCTTCTTCCCTAATTCCTGTTCTCCCTCTTGCATTCGTGCCATTCCCACCACTCGACGGAGACGTCCAAAAAATATTGATTTTCATTATTAATAACCATCCTGGTTTTGACGATTTGATATCGAGTCTCAAAATCCTAAGATTGACCACAAAATTTTACCTGTATCAGTCCAGTCATATAGATGGTGCTACTTTCTCTCTCACCCAAAGGAGCCATCTTGGTGCATTCAGTCATGGTAATGGAGCAGGGGAGTTTCTAGCTATTGGAAAGATCAGGGGATCAAGTCAAGTTTACCTGAGGCTTGACTTTTTTTTTTTGAAAGAAGCGAAAATTCTCGAGACTAAGCTTAAAAGACTCGGGGTTATAGCCCCAAGTGATCGGCCCTAACGACGCCTATGTAATGGAGTACTCCAGCACAGAAATGCAAAAGCAAGTCAAGTAGGGCTTTATTCTCACACCAATCGTATTCAGTACACTGCTTACGGTGACACCAAATAATGTTATATGTAGCAACATTTAAAAAAAAAAATTAAATTAAAGCAATCGGTGTAGAGAAAACTGATATTACGAATCTGGTTTGATCGCACATTAGTGAATGTGTCTTAAATGTAAATTGAATAGGATCGAAACTGAATCCAATCAAATTGTGAGGTCAGGGCCGATTCCCAGCCCTAAACAATACCCATCCTTTCCTCAAATAAAAAGATGCTAATTTATGTTTTGGCAAATATCTTTAAGTTAAAGTCCTTCTGAAACATGGCATGTCAGTATTAGACTTGCCCAATTTTATTTTCAGCCTTTCCTTTCAGTCATAAATCATTTTTTATACTTTGGTTGCTTTTGTTTCTTAAGGAACTATGCCCATGTGTTCCTCAAATAAAAACATTTTGGTATACAAGCTTTTGGCCTTTCTTTAATGGTTTCTAAGACTTACTTCCATGACTCCGCATTCGTAAATTTGTGTTCCATTTAGAACTTTTTAAACATGTGAAGCTGCTATAGAGGATTTCATATCTTATTCCTATTGGATTGATATTGACTTGGAATCTAATCGGATTGAACTGAATCGTTAGCTCGTGAATCCAAATAGAATCGGGGCATCTCTGCAAAATCCAGGCCTACTGGGACAGTACTGTACATGCATATCTGTGTACTGCTGTAAGTCTGATGGGTCAGGGTGGTGCCACCTTCAACCCTACTCCAGACAATACTCCGGCTTTAAGTCTGAGTATGTCGACCAAATCATGTCACGTTAATGCCAGACTATGTGTGTCTCCTGAAATTAACTGGGGACTTAAAGATGTACCCAGCTGGGCTCCACCCAAACAGTCACCTCCATTTCCAACAAAAATCCACTGACTGAGATGAAATACTACCCACCCAAGCAGGGCAAACCACCAAGGACAAAAATCTGATTTCAAAATCAGCCTGTGCTCTCTGAGTCCCAAGCCAACGGCATACGCTTTTCTGGTTCAAATTTCTATTTAGATATTAGTTGCATATGAAAATATGGTGCTGAAGCAAGCAAAACATGACCAATAGTTTGTCTTTGTTTACTGCCAGGCTGTGCAGTCAGCTACTTCACAAAGATATGTCTACAATGTTAATATAAAAAAATGAATGTTCAAAGGCTATTCGGTCATCTTCCAAATACCATCTACTATAGTAAATATGATTTGCCTCAACTTTTTTTGAGCTTGGCTGTACAAAGGACAATTGAGCAATACTACAGGCATGCAGACCAAGAAACTTAATATTAGAAAGAGCATTTTGTAAGGATCTTAGGAAATTGAACTATGACCCCGCCAGCATGAATGAAGCAAATCACTCTGTATGTTTAGTCCTGTTTGTTTGTGCTGGTGTATAATGCTAACAAGTGATTTTAGCTACAGCAGGATCGAGAGAGAAATTGACAGACTGTCTTTAACTGCTGATACATGATCCATTTGACTTAAACTTGACTCAACACATCTAACGTTGGCAGGACATCAGTGCACTGGACTGCAGAGAGCTCTGAAACGGTGGAGCGACTTGGCGCAGGCTCAGCGATAACTGCGTGGAAATGGCTGAAACGAGATATTTCGCCATTTTCATTGCATGAGATCAAAAGACAAGAGAGAGCCTAAGAGGGCAGAATGTGTACAGAAAGTGAGCCAACAGCGGCTTGAGAGGGATGATGTTAAGCAGGCCCCCGTGGCTTGGGGGGGAGGGAGCGTGCTAAGGAATACCTGATGGTGTCGATGGCAAGTTCACAGAGATGTTTCAGCCGGTGCTGCATTGTGGGAAACCTCTACACACACAGGTACACGACCTTCCCAGGAAGCGAGTCGAATATATAGGTTGTGGGAATCAGTCGTTAATTTTGATTGCCAGACCATTGGATTCTGTCAGTTCCATATGTATTTTCTGTGTGTCATTAAGTAATCAAAAAGCGGTCAACAGTCCACTGAGGTTGATTTATGTACATTTCCCTTTCTGGTTTTATGGACGGAGTCCAATGAGATTTCATGCACCTGGTGTAACAGCAGTCATCCGAACCACTCGGTCACTGGAGTCATGTAACACGTTCGGAGACCAGAACCTTATATTACCGTTGACCGTGGGGGTCTCTGCCAGCACTGCGGTGCTGACTTGTACAACCGCTGTAACTCAGGGCAGATGCTTTGTCAGCCTTAATTTATTTAGGTACTGCTCATGCACTGTGCTCAGCCATTTGCAGTTGTGTTACAGTGAGTGGGGGTGGGGAGGTGAAACACATCATGTGACTTCAGTGATGGGGAAAGCTGTTTCTGACAGGGCAGTGGAGTTAGATGGGATACCGGAAATTCTAACCTTTCCCAAAGAACTTTTACCTTAGTTTTAATGCACGTGTTTTCAAATTCATGGTTCTTTAATTTTGAAGCCTGTTCTGTTTTTTTATGGTAAAACTGCAGGACACGTAAGCGTCAAGCTCGCTCAGCAAATCGGAAGCTTCCCGTGAAGACGTCCCCATTAGCATCACGCAGATCTTTTTTAGATCTTGTTCACTGTGCTGGGGACCCCCTGGCCAGCCATCAACGTTCTACCATTGGACTTAAGCGATTTACAAAAACAGAAAAATGGCAGAAAGCTACGTGATCAGATCTAGCGTGGAAAGACAGGTTTGCAGAGGAACAAAAGCCCGTAGAAGGAGACAGACCGACGGCGGAATTAGGGCTAATGGCTCGTGTCTTAATGCTCAATGCCCGAAGTCCGTGCCCTCCAGAAACAACGGCACAGATGCTTGCGCCAATGCAACTGTTTGCATTTTGCACATTCCTTCGTGCAAACTCCTGCCTTCCGCCTCCCGTGAATGAACCCAGACATTCCAAAGAAGCACAGGACCTGAGCTTCCTAATTGGCCTCCATTGTTTGCCACAGACGTATTGAGAGATGGGTACAGTGTGCAGGTAGACACTGGAAAAGGAAAAGGCACCTCATTCCTTACCGTGTAGCCATGATGAGAGATGACAGAACATGCTTGTTTTTCCCAAATGCAATTCACTTGACTTTATTCATGTAATCTTTCTGTTTGAAATCATTATAATTTTATACAATAATATTGGCTATCTTATAACTACACAAAAAGCTGCATAAATAATTTAAATGAGGAAATAAAAAATAAATATGCAGGTTCTTCTTTGTAACGGTCCCTCAAATCTCTAAAAGTGATTTCGCGCCCTCCCCTCCCTCCCCATTTGAAGGCACAGCGCTCATGGGAAGCACCCTGGGTGGGGGTACAGTGAGCACAAACACGATCACACACAGCTAAGGAATACAATCGGCACTCTAAACAGCGTCTCTGCTTACACGGCGAAATCCCTTCTAGCTCCTATTTCAAACACGCAGTCGAACGAAAGCAAACATCGGTAGCACTGTTTACAGAAAACAGAGGCCAGGAAGCAATAGAGGAAAACAAATGGGCCGCAACAATTTACGGAAATGTAGCAATATTCCTGGGAAGGGATCCACTCGTTGTGAATAGACTGGTCTATACTGGCAGACTGGGACAGCTTGGCGTGATACTGCAGACGGACCCTTGGGCCGAACATGTCCAGATGAGTGTTTTATAAATCTTCCTCCCTACATCCTGTGTGAATAACAATGCATGTTGCGGTTCGCTTATGGCTCGGTTTCCTGATTGAGTAGGGCGTGCCCTGCTGTCCGTGCGTTCTGAGTTCATCTCGGAGAGACGGGAGTCGGCAGCATAAGATCACCAATGGAGAGTGGTCTGAAACAGGCTGCAGGGGAAGCTGCGGGCTAAGCACTGGCTCTGAGTGCTGACAAGGCTGGACACAGGGGGACTTTTATTTTGCTTCCCCCCTCCACCCCAGTGACTGCATGAACTCTTTGTTCTCCTGGGACAAACAGAATTGGGCCACATCTAGCGGGGAACAGCTCCCGGTGACTCACATCCTAAACACGAGAGCAATCTCATCGCAATTAAGAGGAGTCACAGTTCAAGTCTGCTTGATACCCACTCCGCGGCCACTCGGGGGCGGGCCAGTTTCCATGCGCTCCGGCTGCTGGTGTGGCCCCGCCCCTTCCCAGAGAAGTGTGTGATCCCTAGAAGATGGGCACCGCTTCGGGGGTGAGCATCGGCACCCGGACGTCCCCCAAGTCACTCTCTACCACATTTTTCTGTGCTGTAAACTATTATTACTGAATGGGTCATGTGATTTAGAGGAGAATGATCTGGGGGGAGTTTTAGTGCACTGTTAGAACGGCGCTTGTCCCAGAAGTCCCAAAAACGCTTCCATCGGCGCGCCTCTTCTTCCCTCCATGAAGAAGTGTTGTGCGTGCGGGTGTATGCATGTGTGTCTGTGTGTGCGTGCAACGAGGTGCCAGCCTCAGTAGGGGGCGTTGTTCTTAACGCGTGGCTGAGGCAGGCGAGAGCGCTTCTTGGTGCGCCGGGGCCGGAGCACGCCAGGCTCCTTGGCTTCCGATTGGTTATGGTGCCGCGTGTAGCGCTTGCATTTGCAGGAGGTGACCACGCGGATCTTGTAGGAGCGTTGACGGCCTTGGGGACACTGCAGCTGCACGCGCTGGGTGCGTGAGTGTGCCGGCACGCAGCGGTACTCCGGCGTGTTGCCCCGCCACCACTTGCTGCGCAGGATGGAGTTGGGGAGGAGGTGCGAGGGGACGCACTGACCGGAACACACCAGCTCTTTCACAGGCTTCTCGCTGCGGCACGAGCCGTCCGTGATGTAGCGCGTGGAGTGCAGCTCCCGGCAGCTGAGCTCCGACACGTCTGGGGTAGGAGACAGAACACATGCGTGTCATGTTAGAGGAGACACTCAGAGCCTGGAGGAGTCAAAGGTCAAAAGGATAACCTCTAAACACCAATTTATTTATATGTGACGCTTTACTGATGACCTGCGACTGATGACGACAACTGACACAAAACGTTAGTGAGAGGAAATCGCACGCAGTGGCATGCCATTGTACTGCAGTGTGATGGCTTTCACCCCGTGCAGGACTCCAGGAACTGCCCTCAGCCCTCAGTCTCGCCTTTCGTATTATCCCCTCTCCCCAAATGAGACAATTTCCTTCAAATCACAAGAGGCAAGAGGATCAGATTTGCAGGCCCATAGCAATTTCACATTACAGGGAGACACAGAGGGCAAGAATCAGCATTTTTGCCTTTAACGACAACAACACCAATTGTACTCGAGGTCCCGGGCGCTTCGCAAGTTCAATACGAGGCTTCACTTCAGAGAAAGGTCTTAAGAAATGTCTTTTCGCCAGACGTGATTTTAACCATGGAGCTGGACCAAATGTTTGGAAGTCATTGTGCCCATTGCCGAAATGACCGTTTCATGTTTTACCGAAAGCATTGCACTGAGAGCCTGTGCTTAAGACATTCCTTTGCTCATCACCAAGCAACATGATCAGCAACAGGCAGTCGGAAAAGCTGGCGCGCAGTCTCTCTGTGCCAAGATGAAAAAAGGGCTTTGTGTCCCATGACTTTAAGCCTGTCCATCCTCCACAAACTTGATATTACACTATTGTAAGGCAGCAGAGCTCCCCTGAACTGAATAAAAGCATGCACAACCAGGAGGACTGCAAGGGGAGATGACCTTGGCGTTCCTTGGTCACAGCCAATCAGAAAGTGGAAAACGTAAAGAGGTCACCCCCATCGCAGCTGCACTGGAGACCAGAGAAATGCAATGACAAGAAACGGTTGACTTTTACCGTTTTTAACACAGAAGACATATGAGTTTTTATATATATACTTTAACTGACTTACAGCATGCTGCATTTTGGCTGTGCCTTGTCTTGTTTTGCCAGGAATTTAATTTTGTACATGTGCTTGTGAGAAAGACCTTTAAGTATCTGTGCTTGTGAGTAAGACCTTTATGTATCTGTGAAATATTTAGACATATATCAAAAAATTGGGTGGCTTAATGGCCCAGCGCATGAATTGCATGCTGATTGCATGGGCATAAATTGTTTGCTTGTACACGCGCACACACGCACGCACGCACGCACACACACAAAAGTTTTGTGGAAATAGAAATAAAGAACAATTAATTAAATAACCATTCTTGTTCACATGCTGGAATAATTCGCGATGATGTAATCATTCACACGTTTGTTTTTATTTAAAACCCTATGAGGACCGTATAAACTAAAATCAAACGATCCGTAGATGTATCACAGTCTATTTGCCAAAATCTGGATATTGAAGAAGGAGAAAAAGAACACCAGAAGAAAACAGCACACGTCCCAGAGGTGGTGCGGCAATGCCAAAACGCACCTCTTCCGATGGGGTGAAAACGAAGCCACTGGTAGATTAGCCCGCAGGTCTTTCCCTTGCATTAATTGCGCTATTGTTCTGAAAACACAGCTAGATTTAATCCATTAAATGGTTGCTTTGCTGTTAGCACCCGCGTAGATACAAACCAGAGCGCAAAACCATACGAACAAACGGAAACGAACGGCAGAAAGGAGAAATGTCAGGACCCGTACAGCGTGTCACTTGTCAGGCCAAAAGCAAGTATTCTAGATTAATTCTGTCAGTCTCAGATAAATAAAAAATATATATTTTAGTATCGTGTTCTTAAATCAGAAAAAAATAGTTTTTTTCTTTATAATGGAACTTTCGATTTAGCTCTGGAAGGTTATTATCAAAGCAAATTGAACTCGACACTACACACAAAAATTAAAATTGCTGTTATACCACGGAGCTCTGGAACAGGCGCAAATCTACCGATTACAATTATTTTGTTTAAAATCTTAAATGAATTTGACAATGATTAAAAATGTCTCAAAATATTTTGAACCCTGGAACATTTTACTGCGGCAACACATGAAACTTTATCAGCTTCAACTAGTTAATCGTCTTGGTAGGCTACAAGCTTTTTCTTAATTACATATTACTTATTATTATTATTATTATTATTATTATTATAAACTGTATACTACTCTTATGTGGGTAGTAATAAAATATTCACAAATAAAACATAAAAAATTTATATCTAACTAATTAAAACCAATTTTATTTTGGATAGCTAGCCAATTTAGTATACCAGGGCGGTTATATAAATTTATTCTGTATATTTATAGGGTAAATAACTGCATAGTAACTAGGCAAACCATATTAGATTTATGAGTTTCGCCAGTAAAAATGTCATGTACCCAACCACTAGCCTACTAAGCAAGCCAGCAAGCTAGCATGACTATAGAAAGCGAAAAAATACGCATGCAGTCAGCGTAACGCAATACAATCTGTCCGCAGGTAAAATAAACTCTTCCTCCTAAACTGACACTTCCCCTCCGTGAAAGTGAAACGCTCCATCCTCAGTCTGATCGCTCATTACAGACAAAGTGGTGCTTCAAAGTGGCCCCTTCAGTAGAGAGCGCGCAAAGTACGCCGCAAATCATTTTCAGCTTCGGCACACATTGCACTGCCTGAAAAACAAGATGGTCTTGTGCCTTTCAGCTGCATGTACACTGGTACACAGGGACACTCCAAAGAACTTTAACGAGATTCAAACAAGAAAGACGAAAAAGAAAAAAACTTTTTATAGGCTATTAACTTTGACGCGTGCGCATCTGCACTGAATGTTCGGTTATTAGAAACAAGTGCACAAAACGCTCTCTGTCATCTTTAATACCAGTCGTGGCATGTAGAACAGAGCAGATAAGCTACATTAAGAGATGTCTGCAGTGGGGCAGGCTTGTGATAAACACCATTAAAAGGTTCATTGCATATCAAAGCGCTGGCCATCGCAATATAGCTCCCGTTGGCCAAAAATAACTGACCTGAGTGCAGTTAAAGCCAGCGCAGTCATTTGCCCTAATAACGCAGTTCACTTAATTTTGGGGGGAGGGGTGGGTGGGGATGAATTTTTAAAATGTGTGTGTGTGTGTCTATATATATATATATATATATATGTACACATACACACACACACATATATATATATATATATATATATAAGCGATTAATAACGACGGCTAAATAATCATTATTCACATATACCACTAAATCAAGAAATCCGTCTTAATTAAAATTGAGGACAAATTGCCTATTTATTTTTTACCGAGATATGTTGTCTTTACCTAGTTTGATTATTCGAATTACTTAGAGTCGTTTTTAAATTGTGCGTTATTAAAAAAGAACGTGACTTTTATCTTTTGCTTGATGCTACTTGCTCCTACCACAATCTCTCCGTCAAACAAAACATAGTAATGGGTTTGTAACGCAATCCATCCTTTTCTTAAGGATGTAATTTGCAAATATTACCCTATATAATAAAAAAAGTACGAAAAAAATAAAATTAACAATTGTTTTAATCTGAAATTTTGTTTTGGGTCAATAATGTTTGTTTTGCCCCAGAAACATTACTGACTCATCAGTATCTCCTTACGCATCAAGTGCCTGTCCGTGGCACATATTATTTACAGCATGTTCGCAATTTCCTATCTATTTCGCGTTAAAACCCCTTACCAATTGAAGGCGCGTTGGCAGATGCCCTCCTCCCTCCGTGTTTGGGGCGGTTTATCGTATCATTGCTCAGCCGTCCGGCTTGCAGAGGCTGCTGCGCGTCTTCGCTGTATTCTGGTATGATTTCTGTGGCATCGTTTTTTAGCGCCTTCCAACCTCGCACCACGGTGCTGCAGCCCTGCAGCAGAAAGAGCACGGAGCTGGAGAAGCAGACCGCCAGGGACACCTGCATCGTGATGCGCTATCGATCGGCCACCGATCACTTCATTCAGTTGCGCCCAGACGTGAAGTGCTGTAGCTGTTTAAGTACCTCTCGTTTCGCAAACCCTGACAATTAAACTCTTACAAGAAGTGGGAGGGGTCCAGCCTTGTCGATTCATTGAGAAAGCGATGGGGCGGCGGTGCTGCTGGGGCGGGGGGGCTCGGAGAGGTGTGAGCTCTATCGGACATCTTTTCCGAGGCGCATTCTGTCTGCCCTCCTGGGAATCCCGTGTGCGTTTTGATTTTTGCGCGTTGTTTATTTTTTTTATAGACATTCTTGTTGCGTTTTAAGCACCTTCAGGTGTTGATAAGAAGTTAGATCATATTTCCCAGATGTGCCAGGTTGCCTAAAACTCGACTTAGTAAATTACACACTGTCAAATTGGAATTTGCGACATAAAGTGAAGCTAGAAATTTTTTAATCCACATTATATGCTGTTTTCAATTTTTATTCTGCTGCAGATAGCAACCATGTATTTTCCCCTTCTTTCTCCCTTATTGGTTCAGCACACGCGCAGTTAGCGAAACAGGTTACGTATCAAATTTTACGCTTCTGAAACGGCAGTGTGAATTTAAGTCTACGTAGGCATTTATCCTCACTTTCTTATAGAAACTATACAAAAGTTTTGACCTTCCTCGGACCCGTATAGGTGGCTCCTTTACAGAAATGCTGCCCTCTTGAGGATAATCAAGCGTGCGCAGATATGACACCACGAGTCTGTCTTTTATAACGGCGCTGATGTTTACGATTCAGTTTGAGTTAGCATCCAAGTGTTAATGAAAACCCAAATCACACTGGAAGTAAAAAACACATGCATTTTAAAACTGCATTTTGCTGTCTGCCCAGCTATTAAAATATAAAAATAAATGAAAAGAGGTGATTAGGTAGACTGACCGAGATGGATAGATAGATAGATAGATAGATAGATAGATAGATGATTAAGTATGGCATACATGCCTTCAGAGGCACATTCATTGCTCACACCTGTCAACAGTTGTGTTTTGGGGGACGTAAATGTCCGGAGAGTTCCAACTCAGGCCAGATCATCCTCAGATGATTTACAGGCTAAGAGTGTGTTTATCACAATAACAGTGCACTGGTAGAGTTTCTCCTATTAAATAACAATCACATGTGTTGCAGGCTGAGGGAGAACGCCCAAAGGACCGCAGTGTCTAATGCAGCATAAACAGAGCCTCTAGCTTTTTGATTGATGTGGAGTCCGCGTTTTCATACAGGTTTATGGTTATTTCTAGAGTATCAGCTGAACTTATTTATGAAACCAAGAGTAACAAAGCAAGGTCTGTGATCTGCACCCCGATGTCAGTGCCGTTCCTTCCCAGGAAAACGGCTTTTTACCTGCAAACAGCCGGAGCAGGTAGTAGAGATCACTAGCAGCTCAGAAATCCCCCCTGATGTGTGTGAGCACGGTGCTGGTACATCCAAAGTTCGTCTCAAAAATGTGACGTCCAGAATTCCCAAGCGAGTCATCTCAAGCTTGGCACCAGCCTTAAACCCCTCATAGTCTGCTGGTCCCAAGGACCTTGTGAACCTCTCCTCTCTGTTTACTGGGAAAACTTCATAGACTAGTTGGTATGCTAAGAACCCCCATATAACCAGTCTGCCATGGTCGCTTCAGTTAGTCACTACCCATAATTGCTCAGTAAATTACTCCAATTAGATGTTCGCACATGCTCTCGTAAAAATGGATCATCTCTGGAATGTTTCTGGGGAGAAGATCCAGGCAAAGACATCGCATGCAAACTAAACGTTACTGTAACATTCCAAATCACTCCTAATCTCTCCGACTCTCTTCACTTTCCTCTCCCATTTGTCCATATTTGGTTGCTTTTCCTGGTTCGTTTATGATATCGTGCAGACTGCCAGATACAGGGCTTCAGCTGAAGTCGATTTTACGCACTGTCACTGGCATTACGGTTGGTCAATTCATCCGTTATTATTTCAATGTTTTATGGTTTGTATAGCGTCCATCTTTATTCCAACCCCATAATAATTTAATCAAAGGAAAGTATGGGCATTTATATCACCAACCAACTGCTGTTGTTATTTTTAATGTCTCTGAGTAATCAAAATGAGCTGCAAATTCTACATAAAGGACTGATGTGCTTGAACAAATTGACTGTTAGCAACCACACCGCCCATAAATTCATAATATTATAGTTAAACTTGCCATATGTTTGGAGACACCTGTGAGGTACAAGTGCAGGCAGCTTAATTACAACCTGAAGCAGTGGGGGTAGGTCGTCACCGATGTGATGTCACACTGTGTTACTTTGTTGTGTGCTATGACATGTACAGCCTTTTACACACTATCCTACAAAAATTTAATTGCAAGTCAGATGCATGTAAACCGTGCGGGTGGAAGGTAAACATTGTAGAAAACCCTCAGGCTCCTTTGAAGACCCATAGTACTTGGGACTCATCATGCTTTTCTTGGAAAAATAAATGTAACAGAGTTGAAGAGGCGAGTCTCGGCTGTCGAATGTGCGGGAATATGGCTCTTTGGAAAAATATTTTTCGAGGGCTGCCTAAAAAGGGGTCACGATTAGTCTTTTTCACGTGCTCTGAAAAGCCATGAACAAGCATGCAAACATAAATGCGGGGTATGGTATCGGCTCTGATGCGGACAGGTGGCAGGAAGGCTGATGCCGGAGGTCACGCCAATGCCCGTCACCTAAAGGTAGGTGGTGCTCATCTCTGATTCCCACCCACAGAGCAGGAACATGCCCCACCCTCCAAGAAAGCTCAACCTGTGAGCCAAATAAAGATGGGTGAACACCTCATGCGATCCATCTGAGTGGCGCGCTCCCTCCGTTTATGTCAGACTGTAAGAGAGATAAGTGCACTGAGGGGAGTGCATCATCGCGGGATATCCATTTCCCCCCATTTGTTTGCTTTCACTGTTCTTCTTTTCCTTGTGCTGGTTTGGTCCAGATCCTTTGCTTTCCTCCTGTCATCTGAAAACATACAGTAGAACTGCCCCTAAATGGCCTTTGCAGTGTTTGCAAGTGGGTGCCATGCGTTCTGTGTTCTGACATCCCATCCAGGGTCTCCCCTGCCTTGTACCCTGTGCTTCCCGGGATAGGCTCCAACCCCCCCCCCCCCCGTGTGACCCTGCTGGGAAAATGATTGCAAATGATTAATGGACATGAACCATGTCGCTGCTGCTCAGTATACACAACACGCAGACAGGACCAAGAGGTTCAGTTATTGTTTAGCTAAGCATCATGATGACTACGATTCCCGATCTGAGTGATTTTGAACATGCTGTGATTGTTTGAGCCAGGCGTTCCAGCATTTCAGGAACAGTCGTCATCCGAGGATTTTCACACGTGGTGTGAAATACAGTGTTTCGAGTTTACAGAGAAGAGTATGATGGAGAAAAAAAACGACTAGTCAGTGTTAGTTCTGTGGATGAGAACACCCTGGTAATGGACAGGTCACTGGAAAATAGCCAAACTCATTAAAGCTAAGAGGAAGGTCACGAGTGCAAGAATAACAGCTCAGCACAAAAGTTATGTGTAGAACGGCATCTTCTAATACACAATTCATCAACCATCAATGCGGCTCTGGGGGTCCTACCTGGTACTACATACTACATAGAGATTATCCCAAATTAAGCTTGTCACATAATGTATAGTGATGTCTTTTAAAGGCAGATACTCTCATCCTTTGGCATGCATTGTTATTTTTCTGCAGGTTTCCATGCGGGGGTGTAGGAACTCGGGGGCGTGGGGGGGGGGGGTACCCCACAATGTTTGATTTTGATCGATTCATTCCCCAACTAAATAGACTTCAACATTTAATTTAATAAGTTGTCCCCTCCCCCAATATCAAATTCTCCACTTTGCTGTTGTTTCCATAGCCCGTGTATTTCACTATCGCAGCCTTTACCATATTTTTTTCTGCTTTTATTTTTAACAGCATGGATGCAGCCTTCTGCCGTTTACTGGGACACCTTAATGAGCAGAGCACAGGAGAAAATTAAAGCACGCCTCGGTGCCGCGTATATTAAGCCGCTTCCTGTATTTCGATCTGCGGTCGGCTTACATTTAGCCCAGATTTATAGATGCCTGGTTATGTATTCGAGGTCTTCCATCCAGTCATAATTGTAATTGCACTGTGACTCTAAGTGGATGAGAGGTTACTGAGTGCTGTTGCCTCTGCTCTTATTTCTCTCTGCTTTTGCTCCTTATGGGCATCACGTTACCTGCAGTATGAATCACCCAGCATCCCCTGGGGGACTCAATACTGCACATTCATTAAAACTAACAGTACGGCCTGTGCTGACTATGAACTGGGGGAAACTTCCCCAGCACTGGAGAGATGCAGCTTGCCCAGTCTGCCTCCATCACACACACTGGGTCAGACCCAAATGGGCAGGGTGTCCCAGATAAAGCCAGCAGGTTGCTCCGTCTTTCCTGTCCCACGTGAGCACACGCACAAGCCTTTCTTCATCGAGGTTCCGTTCACGACGACTTACCAGATCCGTCGCGGTGTTACACCAGACTCAGCTGTGTCGCTGCATTTATGAGGACACCGCGCATGCCCCTTTCGGCCTACGCTAAGGAAATTAATAGAGTGATTCCAAAATATTCTCATATTAGGGTAGAGATCCTTCAGCACTCGGCTGTCTGATTGTTACTGGCATTCCTTTTAAAACCATTATGTCATTATGATATATGCTCATTAATAAACTGGCCCTTTATACATACCAGACTGCATGGACTCTCTTGCCATTGGCAGCTTCCTTCTTTGCAAAATCCCAAGTAATTTATTGCAACTGTGCTGCACTTTGCTCCTAATATCTGCAAACTGAGATCATCTGAGCAAATAATAGTCATTCACAGAGCCATTTTTGGCTGGAATGTGTAGCACTGCCTATTTTAACGGATTTAGGCCCGAACAGACCTCCGAGAGATGCTTACCATTTTTCCTGCCTACAGATCCATCTGTGATGTTCGCTATTTTTTGTTTGTTTATAGCTTGTTCATACTATTGTTTTTCTGAGCCTATTTGATCCACCTTGGGGATGTTCCTAAACATTTGAATTATGTATTGAACTGTATGCTGCTCATATAGTTTGTTTGCTTGGACTTATTTCAGGGCAGCTGGGTGGGCTGCTCTGTGAAATCACTGCGCACACTCTGTCCGCATGGTGTTCGCACGTTCTCCCCGTATCGTCCACCTTTCTTCTGGTTTCCTTCCACAGGCCAAAGACATGTGGTTTCACTGAATTGTGTCTGTGTATTGCCTTTAGCGCAGGGGTGAGGAACCTGATCCATGGAGAGCTGCTGTGGGTGCGGGTTTTTGGGATGACCTCTCAGTCGGCCAATAATAAATCA
>JAODKC010000095.1:27275527-27287468 GCA_026777985.1 Mormyrops attenuatus | reverse complement strand
CCCCCCCCCCCCCCCCCCCCCCCCCCCCCGCGCGCGGGGGTTGGGGGGGACAGGCTGGAGCAAGACAGAGGGAATCGAGCTGACCTTCCAGGTGGAATGCGATTAGCTGTTGAGTGTGCAGCTGTGAGTATAGGGGCTGATTCTGCAGTCACATGCAACCACACAAGGGGCAGTAAATAAGGGGGGGGGGGTGTAAAATCTCATACGGAGGGGCACCCAAAACCATGGCAGTTGAGGGAAAGCACTCTTTCAGCCTTTAAACCACAAGCTTCTCATGCTTTCAAATGAAAGACCCATGTATAATGTGTCCCTTGTCAAAATATTTAAAAACTTCTGCTCAGTTAACATTTTTTGAACAGTGGGCAAAAAAAATTAGTCAGAGGGAGCTTTTTCTACCCTGAAATGGCCTGAAAGATCCTTGAAGGATGCTTGTGACTTGGTATGAGGTGGAGATTCCTCAATGGCACAGACCTGGCAAAATACAGTGACCTTTGCACGAAAAATGGCTCAGCTCCTTATTGTAACAGGGTCACTGTGGGTCAGTGGCAGCTTACTCTCTTCTGGGAGAGATTTCAGACAGGTCAGTGGCAGCTTACTCTCTTCTGGGAGAGATTTCAGACAGGTCAGTGGCAGCTTACTCTCTTCAGGGAGAGATTTCAGACAGGTCAGTGGACATTGTACAGACGGCATTTATTTATTTATTTTGGAAATGAGCTTTGACATCATAACCATCTGTTAAAAGATGGGACAAGGTAGCCTGGTTATCTGTGGCAGTGGGCAACTCTAAAGTTATTGTGCTATACTTTGATGATTGCATTGACATAAATACACCATTTCTACTATATGGCTGGACTGGTCTCTAATCTCATGCACAAAAGACTCTGAAATAAACAAGCTTTAAGGAATACTGTCAACTGCTAGCTGCGGTAATCACACCAGCCAGTTAGCATACACCCACGTTGGATCCTAAGTTAATATAGCGAGTTCTGGGAAATTAGTGCTGGTTTGCGAAGAGTGTGGCACTCTCAAGGAGATGGCTGTGAAGCAAAGCTTTCCAGAAGATATGCCATTTTAAGCTCCAGAAGGATTTTCCAGCAAAAGTTGTTTCTGGGATATCTGTTCAGGAAAATTCGATAGACTGCCCAATCTCACACATAGTAACAACAACTGGAAAGGCTACTGAACTTGAACACTTGGATTTATATATTTATATTTATATATATATATATTATATAATATAATAATGTGTGTGTGTGTGTGTGTATGTGTGTATGTGTGTGTGTGTGTGTGTGTGTGTAATGCCTGGACGCCTCAAAGAGGAGCAGGAAACCAACAGGAGGCCTTGGAAGCCTGGCAGTGGGACACCTTGTGGACACAGGAACGAGGGGGGTGGGCAGGCTGCGGGCACATGCACCGTGAGCTTCCCTCATTGGCTCCCCGCTATTCACATGGGCGGAGCTTCCTCTTGACAGGCCAGCAGGTGAAGTGAAGAGGAAGGGGGCGGGTATTAATGAAGGTGCTGTCATGGTGATTGGTGGGTATGGGTATGCCACGTAGATGACTGGGGGTGCACTGGCCTGGCTAGGTGCTGGGATGTGACGCCCCCCACGGGAGGCAAAGTACGAGAGATGCCGGGGGCTCTCATTTGGTCTTTAACTTGCCCTCGCGGCCCAGGCGCTCGTTCAGCTGGCACAGCTGCCTCAGGAAGCCGTCATTGGGGCCGATTTCCCGCTTCTGCCGCACCAACGAGAGTGCGGTACGAACGTCCATCTTGTGGCGCAGCATGAGGTAGGCGATGACCAGCGTGGGCGAGCGGCTGTAGCCTTCCCTGCAGTGCACGTACACCTTCCCTGGTGGGAGAGAGATCCCAGCGAAGGATCAGCAAATCTGCCTAGACAAGCAGCTTCGGAGCCAGCAGACGAAAATGTAGCCATGACCTCAATAACAGATGAGCAATGTCGACCGAGGTCGACACCCCCTCTGACACTTCACTGCCCCCCTCCTCCTTTCCCACGCATTCATTATCGACCCCTTGCCACCCCCCGAGGAATTCCCCTTGCCAGGTCTTGTGCTGCTCCGCAGCGCGCTTGAATCCTCATGTTTCTGGAGTCAAAGCCTTCAAAAAACGACACCCCTCAGCAGCTGCCCAACTTCGGGACCCCCCCAGGCGGTGACCCGCTATAACCAGGATGCTACCCCGTTGCCCTCCTCGGTAAGACCAATCCAATCCAATCCAGTTTGTTTCGGTGCTGATTTACTACCCCGGACTCCTGCTGCCAGAAGGCCGGGAATTAAGACCCTCCATAATTGCTCTTTTGTGTCAACGATGGGCATAAAATCCATGCAGATAAATAGCCAGGTCCAGGCTCATGTCTGCACCAATTAATGGCATCGTTCTCTGACTCTGATTGGATGTAAATTCAGGAGTGGGCACCCAGAGCCATCTCACCACTCTGAAAGTGAATCTCCCCCTTCACTGTAAAGAGAGGAAAGCTTCCAGGGAACCTGCAGCAAGTCTGTATATATGATGATCTTGCAGATGCTGTTCCTCCTCTTGAAGCATTGCACCCGTTTCTCCTACAAAGGCTGAAGCCAGGATTGTAGGAGGTGCAGGCTATTCCTGAAGGCCTCTTTGTTCCACTATAAATCACACCCATTTTTTTAAATGATAAACAATCTGAAGAAACTCTGCTGGAAAATCGGCTACCCTGCCTCCTTACTTTTCGCTAAAAAAAATGGCCGATCATGTCTGGCGAAAACTTAATAAGCAAACTGACAAAGACCTTGTTTGTGGTGGTGACCCAGCATGTTACCGCGCCCCCCCCCCCCGAACAAGAACGACAATGCCAGAGTGACGACTTCTGGGTTTATGAAGCAACAGCATGTGCTTCACGCTTCAGCAGTAATGCTTCTTTATGTTCAGCGCCATATCAGGTGTAGCATCCCTGGACAGAGTGTGCCCCAGGAGGGCCTACTGCAGCGTGGAGAGCCAGGCTTACCCTTCCCATCCTTGTGGGCCAGAGCCTTGTCGATGAAGTCCGCACCCTCTTCGAAGAAGGCACTGAGGTCGAAGTGCTCCGTGTCGTTGGCCTTCATGCCGTGGTAGATGATGCCGGTGCCGGCGTAGAACTCAGCGTTGGTGTTCACGTGCATGAAGGAGTTGCCCTCAGCCGCATTGAGGATGTGCGTCACTCCCAACCGCTGCAGTCTCATCGAATTCTGAGCCACGAACCTACAGGAGGGCAGAGAGAATCCATCTAAGCAGAGTCCGCAGGGAAAGAGAGGAAGCAGCAGCCTGTGCACAAGCAAGCAAGGACCAGAGAGGGACAAGGAAGGGTACTGCATGCACACTCCTGAGGACAGTACTCAGCTTTTACCTGGGAAGCCAAAGGCTATTAGACAATTGATGGACACTAGCAGTCATAATTTTTTGCACACACTGAGATTCTATACTTGCGTGTTACTCACTTAACAAAAAATACACTCAATATTCTTAACAACAAATACATTTACAGTACGTTCACCATTTGAGTACCTTTATTAGCAAGAAAATATCATCTCTAGCAGTTATAACAGCAGAGAAAATTCATGACATTCTTTCCACAATGGAAATTAAATTAACTAGTAGATTTAAAGTAAAAGAACAGCCTAGAATGTGACTATGCCATCATCGTAGAACCAGTTCATAGGATGTCAGACATACAGTGCTAAATACTCTTTCCATGTTATAAAGGAAACTTGTTTTATTTGTTTTATCTTCATTCAGAGTTGTTCACTCAACTTTCCAATGCTTAACAAGAATAAAAAATCTGCAGTTTATCAAATAAATTGAAAAGTGAAAACTTTTTACTGGTAATGTAACTGGCTGTAAGCAGGGCTGAGTGTAGGTCTGCGCCCATGACCAGAAGGCTGTGAATTCAAATCCCAGCGTCAGCCAAGTAATCGAATCACTGTATCACTGTATCACAGCCTTCAACCCCAACTGCTCCAAGAACTGGCTGACCCTATCCTGGAAGCTCCAAGCACAAGGTAGGGAACAACCCAGGATGGGGCGCCAACCCAATGCAGGGCGTACTCACACGCCATTCACACCTACGGATATTTTGGCAACCGCAATTCAAAGAGGATTCCAGAGGAAACCCCTCAGGGAGAAAATGCGAACTCCACACAAGTAGAGCCAAGGCTGAGATTCAAATGTTCAGAGGTGTGAGGCATCCCCACTAGCCATCGTACCACCACACCACCCCCATTTGGGAGCCATTTATCAACATTTTTTAATCTCACAACTACTTACAAAACAAGTTTCACTGGACAGCCAGTCCCATGTGATTTACTGCTTTATATAGTAAATCTTCCAACACTCACAATTCCTCAGCTCCCTTAAATCTAACAGAGCATTTTATACCAATACTAATAAAATAAGAACCATGATACGTTCAGCTGTTTTGCACAATTCTTATGTTGAAACGTCACATTTAAATTTTACACTAGTGGTCAAAATTGTGGAAACACCTAGAATTTTTGGCATCATGCTTTAAAAATTACTAAACAGATATCGGCGGTAATGTTTATAAACAATCGAAGAATGTTACAAATATCGTACATTGGACAATTAAATAAGTAACTGGAACAACATTTACGAAAGTACTGCAATCTAAAAATTGGAAGTTCTTCCACAATTTTTGCCACTGGCGTATCTTGACTGTTATATTCGATTATGTCAAACGATTTTGCTTAACAGTTGCGTTGACACATAGTGAAAATGTCCACTATGCTAAATATACTCCACCCCAGAGACAACTATTTCTAACCAGACAGATTTAATTCGCGAGTTACATATATGTTTAATTTCTGATATAGCCGCCTCTCTTCCATAATGACTATAGGTACAGTGAGCGTGGAGCATATTGCAGGAAGAACAAAGTCCAAGGCTTGGGGCATCATGGATGGGAGAAAAGTTCATGGATGGGAGAAGGCCACACACTCAAACACTATGTGCAGTTTACAGACACTGGGTGTTTCTCAATACCAAGAATGCAAAGATCGTACTTGTAGTCTTGACAAGACCGGTCCTGCTAACTTGCCTCCCAAGAACGAACTTGGAGGCACAAAGAATCATGGGACCGATCTTGTTCGGCAAGGATGCAACCAATGTGTCCTTGATATTTGGGGCAGGGCAAGAACGACATCTGGAGATTTTCACCATACTCAAAATCAGAAGTACAGAACTTCTGATTTTGAGTATCGGAACCGGTCTTTGGCAAAGGCAGGTGACGTGAGAACACAAGTACGGTCAAGTACGCATACTGAGAAACACCCACTGTGTTTGTGCGATGGACGAGGAATCTGGAGTATCCAGAGAACACATATACAGGAGACACACAAAACAGAGGTGGGATTGAGATGTGCAGCCCTGGAGGTGCGAGGTGGGAGTGCTGCCCACTGAGCGTCCGCTCCATCCTACTTTTGATACTGAGAATTTTGTCTTCAAGGCAGGTTCAGCTCCTGACACACATGATATTTACACCTTTGGCAGGTCTCTCATGCTTTGAAAAATGGTGGCGATCCAGAAGCTTCTTACAGGAAGACATCTGAATTAGGGTGTCGGATAAGTCAGAGCAAAGTGTGGGAGTAGTCCGTGGTGACAATTTATAGAAGCACATTACTAAATGACATCACATTCTCGCCAGATTTTAAAGCAGGAATGTCACGTGGAAACAATGTGAGCATTTCTTTAAATTCACACTAATCCTGCTCCCCCCTCAGCCTGTCTGCCTGGGCATTGAGCTTGACGGGAATAAATCTCTGAGCCTCTTTTAGACAGCAGAGATGTCTGTCTAAGTTTGCGGCCCTGGGGGAACAGCAGAGCGTTCCAGCCTTGCAGGGGCACAGAGGGGAATTTGGCTGCCGCCCAGCGGCATTCAGACGCCCGGACACGGCAGCAGCGGCCCTCAGTCTCCCAGAATGCACTGGTCCGACCCTGCCGCGCCCACTTCTGTCCTCATCACCCCCCCTGCCCACCTTCTGTACTCTCCCTTCGCAGACAGACATGCGGATTCCACGGAAATCAGGACAGCCGAGAGCATTCCCAGCAAGACCTCGCTCGTTCCTGCGGCTGTGACTCAAATGGTGCTGAGGGGTGGCGCATGACCCTGTAGGTTAAGCCTCGGTGCCTGTGATCAGCGGGCTGCTGGTTCAAATCCCATGGCCTGCAGAGTGATGTCACCATTAGGCCCTTGAGAACGGCTCTCCAAGGACTGGCTGACCCGACTTTCTCAATTGTATCTTGTTTTGTATAAAAGCAAGTGCTACATACATGTAAATAAGTGTTTCTCAAGCTAAAAATTCTGTGCAAAAAGCCCTGCTGTGAATGAAAGCCCCAAGAGCTTCCTGCTTCAGTGTGATGCTGCTCACTGTGGTTGCAGTGTCTGTATCAGCACTGCCCTTCACCTGGTGAGGAAGTAAGACCCCTGCCTGCATCCCAGCAGCCCCCCCCCTCCCCTGGCACCATATGCACACCCAGTGTCAGCCTTTGTAGCTGCTAAAATGGATAAACCTCTGTTAGTGTTTCAGAGGCCTGGACTTCGGAGGTGGGAGAGGTGGCCCAAAAGGACGTCAGTCATATTTCTTCCCCAGAGCCCCAACGCAGACTTGTGGAACAACCTCTGTGTCGGCAGAGCCCCGACGTGCCATGCATTACCTGGCCATAAATAATGCATTAAAGTTCCTAACAAAGAGAGTAGGGTAGTGAGGAAGACCGCTGTCGTCGCGGTTACATCCTTGTAGTGCCTTGTCTACCAGCGCGCTGTCATGTGAGACCTGATCGGTAACACATCAGAGAACCAGCCACTTTGCGTGTGCATGCTCCTCAGCGAAATGCCACGCGTTACTGGAAGGAAGCAGCTCTGTGATTATTTATTAAAGAGCATTTGTTCCATTACTGTGCCCCGGGACACAAGCACTCACAGAAGGCGCCCCGCCGTGTAACAAGCCAGCAGAGTCGGCATAAAATTCTGCCAGAGGCTAAAATTAGCACGCAAAAAAAAAAAAACAAATACCTTTCCCAAAGGCAAATGTTTGCACTTGTGGCTAGTCTTTTAGACTATAAAAGGTGTGCACTGTTTGGGGAAGTTAAGCTTATTTGTCTTTGGCTTTTTAATACCAGATTAAGAAAAGGGCCACAAGGAGACAGGAGTGAGAGTTCAGGGAGGCAGAAACAGCTCAGCGCACTTTCAAATAAAGCGGGATTAGAACGAAACACACATCAGTAATCAGCTATTTAACTGTAATTAAAGAAACTGACAGGCTAAGAGTAATCTAACACTATTGTGTTGCTTGTAATCAGCTCCATTTTTTGGAGGAAGCTTGCTCTTTTAATTTCTAACCATCTTTTAAATATTAGCTCACCACTTAGTTAATTACCTGGAGCTGAGAGGGAGCAAAAACATAGACCATCTGGGGGTTACTAAGGATCAGGTTGGGAAACAACGACTTGATTAGCATTTCCCGATCCGGTCCTCAGGGACCCACAGAAAGTCCACGTTTTTGCTCCTTCCCAGCTCCGGGCAAAAATGTGGACTGATAGGGAGTTCGGAGGGAGCAAAAACATGGACTTAATATGGGTCCCCAAGGACCGACTGGGAAACAAGTGCATTTCTTAAGTCATTTTTAAGGCTTTTCCATACCGCTTACTCAACAGAGGGTTTCGGCGAGCCTCTTGTATGAGGCATAGGGTACAAAACAGAGGACACCTTCGGATGGGATGCTAGTCCATCACGGGACACAGACCCACACAAAAAGTGTGGCTAATTTAGAGATTCTAACTGACCTGACTGCATTCCTTGGTGTACCCAGACCCCCACAAACCTGGGGGGGGGACAGGAAGTCAAATCCACAACTCTGGAAGTGTGAGGTGACATTCGTACCCAAGGAACCGCCATGCTGCCCTACTGTAACTGATAAAGTGATGCATTTCTTGAATTATGCAATTACTATACTGTCAATAAAGCCTGGGCATTTGATTACAATTGTTGAATACTTAACTGCACATCCGTAACAATTTCAAGGAAAAAAAAACTCAGAAATCAGACCTGAACCGGACTGTCCATCTCTGCTGTGATTTTGCTTATATAGGACATACAATACTATGAGTGGGTTCAATGGGGCAGAGCCTGGGAGGTGAACATCGGTTATATGAGCCTGTTGTGCTCTAAGCAGCTCCTCTCAGAAGAGAACGGGAAGAAAAGGTGCACACTGTGTGAATTCGGCGCTGTCTACCTTTTTTGGTCTAAAGATACTGACTGCGGTCAAAAGAAAAGACGGATTAGACGCATTAGGATGTCGATAACGTTTAACGGAAGCGCGGACGGGTAAATGGGGACATGAAACATCCACGCGGACGTGGATTGCTTTAATGCTGCGAGACGCGCTGAGGTAAAGGCTACTGGTGTGAACGGAACAGCGAGAGGCAGGTGAGGCAGCCTACACCCACATAAAGACAGACGGAGGCTGGCAAGGCGTGCGGCACAATGTCAAGCCAAATAGAGAGGAAGGTGGATGCTGTCAGAGATCGGCGCAGCCCTGCACGGCGTCAGACAGATACCGGGCACAGCTAAATGATGGGACCAGTTAGACAAACACCATGGAATTAGCGGCATAGGAGACAGTTTATTATTGGGGGTGGGGGCTCAACTTAATAATTTAAATAAAAAGGTATTTTTTATGGGGTATATTAGCGGTACAGGTCCCCGAGTTTCCTATGTCTCTGCATGTAAGCAATATCAATACTTGTGGGACTGAAAGACAGAGAAACTCCAACCGGTTTGCCGAAACTGAATCTGCAAGCAGGAAAACGGAACGCAATACTTTTAAAGAACTTTTAAAGATTTGTATACACAATACATTACATAGGCCTATGCAACAGTAGGCTATATATTACATAGACGGTTCTTCAAACCATTTTACCATAATGTGTGCATCTGATCATATCTTGATAGCCTTAGAAGAGGTATTCGTTAATGAAATAGATTGTGCATGAGCTATGGTACGGATCGGGTTTTACCACCCCACGCTCAGCGACTGACAACAAACTTGTTTCACCTGCCGGACAAAGCAGCGGAAGGTCGCAGCCATCGATCAAAACGATTGATATGAAAATCTGAAAGGTCCGTCGGTCGCCTGAAATAAGCCCTGCTGCACGGCTTTCCTCCCTCGGCGTAATATTTCGTTTCTCCGTGACTGGCCTTAATTACATGACCGAGTTTTCCACACAATGCAGTCTAATTAACGGGAAATGTCAAACTGTTCAATTCGTAAGGCGGCAGGAAAAAATAACGGTAAAACGAAAGCATTACAGCCTAATTATAACACCGAGGACAACAGGAGGTTGTCATTTTCTAAGATAAAAATCCGATGTTACATCAAATGATGAAAAAGTACATGATGATAAATCACAAATGTATTAATGCCAAATCTATAACTGCATTGTTATCAGTTCCAAAAATACAATAATACATTCTTATATTTAAATTATTCACAGTAGACCCAAAAACAACGGATATCAATAAGCAATAATAATGAAAATTATTTAAACGTTTAATTGTAGTGCCAGCTTTTAAAAAAACGTACATACGAGAAAACATAGACTAATCAAACTTAGCCTACTATTTTCAGGCATTTATCCAAACCCTCGAAACACTAATTGAAATTTCAAAACAGATTTAATATTTTCACTTACATATCTTTAAATATCTGAATAACTACATTATAGTTTTAGCGCGTTAATTAATCTTTTGCCGAAACGCTTTCGATCTGACAGATCATTTACAATATGTTTTCGAGATCAGGAGGGGTGGATAACCAATACCTCTAAATGTCGTCATTGAGCCTGATAGTAATGTGTTTCTGAGGACAATGGACTCATACCCGTACCCGTCATCACATACTATTGTAGTTCTTTGGGGGGGATAAATTGGGGGCGAAATATGCATATTATATTTAATAATAGGAATAACTCACGCGTTGCCTACGTAAATCCTGGGGAAAACCTCGTGAAAATGTTGCGTGGGGAGGCTGTAATATCCGTTGCCGTCTGACAGCAGCTCGTTGAGTTGCTGTACTGAGACCTCGTAGTCTGACACGCCGACTTCAGCTGGAGCCGGAGACCGAGCCGGTGCCGTCTTGAGCGGGCTCTGGTTCTTCCTCATGGTTCCAGACGGTCGGTCCAGCTGGGTGGGGCGCAAGGGAGTCTGGCTATTGTGGGAGGAAGGACAGCTTCCGATCCTGCCGCATCGTTGTCTCTGAGCCGATCCTCCTGTCGTGTGTGTACAGTGTGCGGATCGCACGATCGCTCTCTGGGCAGACACACCTCCCCTCCACCCCGCCCAGACGCGCCCCGAAGCAGACAGCCGCTCAAGATAGAACTATCTTCGGACTATGAGGCGCCGTGTAGGACATAATTCATAGTGCGGCTCGCACACGTACAGGCGAACCGCACATGCTTTTCCTAAAGCTCGCTAGATGCTTGCTTACCATCTGTAGGGCGTTCGGCAGAAAGGCTAGATGTTACAGAAACACAGAGGATTTCTGTACATCTATATATTACGTACACTGCCGATATATCAAAAACTGACTGTAAAGCGTTAAACAGCAAACATAGAAAAGTACTTAAGATACCTTCTCTCGTGGTTTTTCTCGTAGAGCCTTCTGATTTTCACTTATACTGATTTACACTCATCCATCCACCCATTTTCCATACCCACTTGTCCTGTGCAGGGTGGCTGGGAATCCAGAGCCTATGTCACTGTTTCAATATGGTGGTAAGCATGGCAGATTGAGGTTAGCACTGTTGCCTGACACAGGGATGTCGGAGTTGAATAAATAAAATTATATGTAAAATCAGACAGGGAGGCCCACTGTGATATTTTATCAGGGGTCTCAAGATTTCTAGATATGCCCCTGTCCAACAACTGTAGGACTGAGGGTTTGAATTGCACGTCCACGGTGAATTTGTGGAGTTTTCTTGTGCTCTCCCTCTGTTGCCTAAGTTATACCCCGGTACTTTGGTTTCCTCCAAGACCCACAGTTTGGCTAGTTGGTGTTGCTAAATTGCCAATGGTGTATGTTTCTCGTGATGGACTGGCAGCACATCCAGGTTTACAGCAGCTCTGTGCTTCCTGGGATAGGCTCCAGGTGACCTTGACCAGATTAAGAAGATGGATCATTCAACATAGATCACTGTCATGACCAGCCTCCGTCAGCCCTGTCTTGTTCCTATTTGGCCAGTAGATGTCGCTGCCAGCCATCCTGTGCCCTCTCGTTTGCATTTGCCCCAGCTGTTTCCTATCCTTTGTGATGAGTTAATTATTATAGTCCACACCTGCCCCTCATTACTCGTCATTATCTGTGTATATATGTGCCTGCCCTCACCAGCCTCCCTAGCTTGGTCATTAATGTTTGTTGTAGTGTGATTTCCACTTATCTGCACTTTCAAAAATAAAACCTCCCTTTTTGGTTACAACCAAATGCCTGCTCATGGAATGTCATTCCCTCCTGACTTTTGAATGTGACAGCTCACTATGCATAGCTAGTGCCTCGTGATTCTGAAGCAGATATACGGCAGTTGTTAGTTTTTGAATTGACCATAAATGCAACAAGTTTAGCAGGTAGATAGCCCCAAAAGACCTTTTGGGGCTGCTAAGGCCAAAGAGAGGGAAATAGAATTTATTTTCATGTGATTTTTGTAAGCATGTTTTTATAGTTTATTTTCTGTTATTACCATTTTTGGTATACTAGTAGATGCTGGTTACAACATGCAGATGAATAATTACAATAATAATTCGTTAAAACACCCATATCCTGGATATACTCACCTAAAGGATTATTAGGAACACCATACTAATACGGTGTTTGACCCCCTTTTGCCTTCAGAACTGCCTTAATT
>JAODKC010000095.1:27263364-27275427 GCA_026777985.1 Mormyrops attenuatus | reverse complement strand
ATTGGTTGCTTAGATAATTGCATTAATGAGAAATTGAACAGGTGTTCCTAATAATCCTTTAGGTGAGTGTATATTTCCAAAGTATTATATCATTAAACATAGGCAGAATGTGACTTAATGGGCCAAACGTCTGTGCCTGTGCTTGGTCGCTGGTTTAAGCACAGCCTCGGCAGAATAGCCATATCTGTGGGCCCTTGAACGAAGCCCTTAACCCCCAACTCCATGGGTGCTGCTGCAGGTGGCTGCCCTGCACTGCCATGCTTCCTCTCACCTACATGCACATCTGTGTGTCATGGGGCACAACATGGGGTAGGTGAAAAGGGGAATGTCCCCACAGGGATCAATAAAGCATTATTATTATTATTATTAATTATTATTATTATTATTATTATTGTTGTTATTATTGTTATTATTATTATTATTATTATTATTACACAACCCAAGTTGGGATTAAGCAGTTTCAGAAAATGGATGAATGGATGGATTATTATTATTATTATCCATAATAATAATGATAATAATAAGGAGAAAATCATTTTGAGAGTGTCTCTCAGATTTGTTCTAATTGTCTCCAGACCATTTGCAACCAAGGTCCAGTGTAAAGTTTAATTGTCATCCATGTGACTTTACAATACAGATAATATGTGCTCACCGTAGGTCCTGTTTGTTATGCAAAGTCGTTGAGTCAGTCAGGCAGCAGTTTCCATTGGATTTTTGTGTGCTGTGCAGTGGTGTTGCTTGTGGAGGGCCGTAACAGATGAGCTAGACCTCAGATGACTTATACTGAAGGAGGCAAAGCTGCGTTTAGAAAAGAGGATCCCCAAAGTCACTGCAGGCATCCATATAACACGAACAGCTGGATTTATTTCTTTAAACATTGCCAGAACAACTGGATGCAAATAATGCATGTGTTTTTCTGCAAAATAAACACACACTTAATTTGTGAAAACCTTCTGCAAACACTTTTGCACGGCGAAACATTTCATCCCCTTTGAAAATATATTTCATCAAACATTTTCATCCATCTAGCTGTTTGTCCACTATAAGGTCAGAGAGAGCCTTTCCCAAAACGCACAACGCAGAGGACAATAGTCCATCATGGGCCACAGGCAAACTGTGAGCAATTCATAATACATAAAAGCCTAAATGCATGTGTTTGGGCTGCATGTGGAAGCACATGCAACAAAGGAGAAGGTGCAAATTCAACACACAGAGCATGATTTAAACACACCGTCTTGGAGGATGGAGGCTACTCACTGAGCCAACACCTCTTTCATAAATGGTATTGTGGAATAATGATCATCTTGCCGCTGCACCGGTATTTGTGGTTGAGTCCCCCTCCATCAACATAAATATAAAACCTGGCATCACGCTGCATGACAATCACTGAAGAAAGCAGTAAAGAAATCGTAGTCAAGGTCTCATCATTCAACTTTCATCAGTAAGGTCACCAGTCACCTACTCCATGGTGACAAATGGAGTGTTCACAGTCTGATGCAATTCCGTCATTTTGTAAGTTTCTCGAAAAAAATTCTTTTTAAATGTTAGCTTTGTGATGTCCGTTAAATATGTTGCCCCTCGCAGTGTTTTTCACCTTCAGATGAATTCAATAGACCCCAAACATCCCCTCCTCTTATCTCTCATGTGCATCTTTTAACACGCAGTTTGACCTTGCAGTCCTGCATTAAATCTACTCCATGAAGGCATCATTCTCCAGCAGTGCACTACAGCTTATACAGCAAGCTGTGGCTCAGCAGCAAATGAAACATAATAATGCAAGTTTGTCAGTCCATAATTCATGCAACCTCCGTATTCTCCACATGAAAGATTCAAATGTGGAGGGCATTTTATTTATTGATGCATAAACTTCAACTTCAGCTTCAGCTACAGATGAAAGACAGCATGTTTACAATGAGGTCTGTGATTTGTGCTTAGACTCCATTTGAGATCATATGTCTCAGGTGCCATGAGTCACTCAGTGCTCTGGAGAAATTTCAGCCCTTTTCACCACAGAACGTTGTTCCAGCTGAAGGACACTCTTTTTATAAGTATGCCCTGGGGTTTAGGTCTGGACTGGACAAATGCGACAGGTTCTTCACTCTGCCACAGACTTAATAATGTGTTTCAGTCCACTATTTACAGTACCAGTTGTGCTTCTGCTGCAGATCATGCTTGGATGGCATGTCGGCGTCCTGTGCCTTGCTCTGATTATGGAGCGCAGTTCAGGCTTCCTTCTGTGATGACAGGCTGTTCAACATTTTCCTGAAAGTGCTTTTAGAAACACTGACTCCCAAGGTGCGACAGGGCTGTGCAGTGCCTTCATCAACTGCAATTTAAGGGCTTTTCTTAGTCTTGACATTTATAATTGCATATCCACTAAGAAGGTGTGCATTATTGTATTTTGTCTTGGTTTTATTGACTGTGCAGGTTGGGCCAGTGCCTCTGGTTTGTCTGTAATTTTACAGTTTAAGAAAGGGAAAGAAAACATGGTATTTTATATTTAATCCCTTATGGGAAAGGAACATAAGGATTGTAATGTAATTTGAAATCTAATTATTAATTTGTCCTTTTTCGGAAAATGGATGATTATTCTATCAAAGTGAAGGCAAATGAACTGCGCAATAATATAAGCTGCCCCCACCCCCTAAATTTTGTATGTCAGAGCATTGAGGAAACTTAAAAGGCTAAATGACAATGACCCCTGGCAATTTTGAAACACCAAAATAGTTCTAAAATGACATTTTGTTGTAACTTCTGCATGCACACGTAAGCGCTGAATGCTTTGAAAAGGCAAACAGAACAGTGAAAAGCAAAGTAGATGCAGGGAACAGTCATCTGCTGCTCCTGTGCTAAATTTATAGCCTTACGCAGGCCATATGCTGGCTACAAAACCTCTCTGGGGTGTTTCAACACCTCGGAAGTGCTTCAGAATTAAGAAAAGGATTCATATTATACGATGCTGAATTAAGCACTTTAAATATCATCCATGGTGGTCTGTTTCTAGAACATATTAGTTAGATATTTAGAAACAGTGCATTGTCACAGTTTTCCAAGCTTTGTTTAACCTATTTTCATTAAGAGAAACAAATAAAATAACACTGTGGTCTCCTACAGTACCTCCTTGGGTGTGGGCAGAGGTGGATTAACAAGTTCAGGGGCCCATTCCATAGGCCCCCCCTTCTGCCCCCATTCTCCACAACTATACTACAGTTAACTATAAAACTATTAAATATTAGTAACTATAAAATAATTTCTACAAAGTCAAAGAGAATGTGACGCTGAATCAAAGAAGAGCAATCACATCAGAAGATCAGCAAACCGACAAGCTCACACTTTCACATCAGTCATATGCAGCAACCAGAAAGACCTCACTGAATAAAGGCATCTCATCAGCGGTAACCTTAAAACATTACACTGTGATCCAGTGCATGTCAACTGCATCTACAGTGTGCAGTCAAGACACATTTAACATAGATAGCATAGACCATGGGTAGGCAACCCTGATCAAGTAGTGCTGGTATCCAGCAGGCTTTCCAGGATCAGGGTTGCCTACCTCTTGCATAGACATAACTTTACAGAGAGAGGCAAATTGCAAAAGGACATAAAACAAGTTCTTACTATTAGAGTGTTTCCCTTGTGCTTTCCTGGCATAAAACGCATTGATCAGGCTCATAAAAATTATTTTTCCATAGGAAACAGACCATGCCTACGCATACCAGAAAAGCCCACAGTATAAAAAGAGTGCCAAAAAAGAGATCTCTTAAGAATTGGTCTTGCTGTTCAGTTTTAACCCATCACAAACTCACAAACAAATGAACAACCAATAGGATCACTTTAAAAATAAAAACTAGACAGCCAATAAGGCCTCCCTGACCGCCCCAAGACTGCAGCCTAGGCAAACCTGTTCATTAATCCAACAGGTTTGATTTCTACTCAGCTTCTGTGTAGCTGTAGTCTTCATGTTGTCCTTCTGCCCGCACTGGATCCTTCCAGGTTCTCTCCCATAAACTCCCATAAGCCAAAATCAAGAGGTTTGTTGAACTGATGTCTCTAAACTGGGTTTAGTATGTGAGCATATATGCCTGGTGATGGACAGACATCCCATCTCGCGCTTCCTCTACACTGTACCCAGTGCTGCCTGGAACCATCTCCAGGTTCGCCGCGACACTGCGCTGAATAAACAGTTATGGAAGGAGTGTGGATACAACTGACAAATGCAATAATGCCACGGTGTCTTCACAGCCTTACGGTCTTCACTTTTGACATTTTTAGAGATTTTAGAAAAGATAGCATGACGCTTTATGACACTAATGTCATGATATGTTACATACAGTGTTTTTAGAACGAAGATAGTGTCAGCTGGTTATGATTTTTATCAGTATCTACCTCTACAAGATGTGATAGACATGGAGAAGGTTTTTGTCAGGTTGGAAAAAAACCACCAAGGTCTGCAAAACTGAACAGGATAAGAGGATGAAACATGGATAGATGGATTAAAAACAGGATTGAACATTAATACACCTTTGTCCCTTTAAAACATAAAAATCCATCATTGTGATATAAAAGGTGGAGGGGGTGTTGGAGTCTTCATAGAAGCAGCTGAATTGTGACTTTTACTGCGTGCCAGCAGTGAGGTGACTTATCACGCCCAGTACATTCAGCCAAGAAAGAAAAAACAGAAAAAAGGAAAGAAATTGAAACATACAAAATCAATACGTATTTCCTGCACCCAAGTCTCTGCAACAGATCTCATCACCATAATTAACCCTTCACTATGAGGTCATTGGTGCACAAACCTTGTAAGTGTAAGATTAATATGTTAGCAAGCTAATAGAAAACATGTTGTTATCATTTTCTATAAAAGTACATGACAGACATGTTAAACTACAGCCAAGGATAACATTGAACATCTTGTACACAAAAAATACTATGGTACTGACTTGAACCCCAAATCATTGCAAATGAGCAGATTATGATACGGTCTGTAATTTTTATTGACTAGGTGGAGCAATTGGATCCAACCAACCTATTTGATTACTTAATTTTTTAATGTTTTAAGCATAAATTTGGTATTACCAGTCTAAAACCAACTTCTTCTATGTATTTGAGCTGTTACCATCGGTCCATGGACAACAGATGTAAAATAGCCATTTTGGCTAATTCTGGCACATTTACATTCTATGTTTATTAATGTGCACTGTCCATGTCAAATAAACTATAATAATGATAATGAAAAAAAAACACTGCGAGGGGCAACATATTTAACTTCTGACGTGACATGAGCAATAGTCAGGTTAAACCAATGATCTTCAGTAAAGTAACCTTTGATTATGCTTTGATTGCTTCTGATAACTGTGGCCAAATGGTTGGCCATTGACTCAATATACTTCAGATTTACTTTGAAGCTGTTAATGAGGTAATTACTATTACACAGGCCTGGGGCCTTTATGAACTAATTGTTACAAACTGTACAAGAAAGTAATTCTAAAACATCGAATCAGACCAGATCAGGCAGCAAGCTAGAACAATCTGTACCAATGCCAAATGATCAAATTGAAACACATATACCGTACTTATTCATGCCAAAAACAGCATTCACGTTGAATGGCAACTATTATTTTGGAAGATTAAAAACAGATGTTAGGGACTTTGAGGATCAAGCTATACTAAAGCTATACAAATTATACTTCATAATAGATGTGTGCTGCACTCTGCAGAGAATTCAAAGACTGCTGCCATTCACCGTATAAAGACATAAGAAGAAAGCAGCCTGGAAGAGACTTTGGAAATGGGTGTGTTCAATCAACCCAGTAGAAGCTGGGAGGCTGAGAGTGCATTACATGAAACAGACATAGCTGAAATAAGCCATTATTGCGAATAACACCATTTTTGAAGTCTCCCACTAGGCAACATCAGATTTTCTCTAATAATCAGGCCAAAGTGCTCGGGTGATCGATCTAAGGTCGATGTCACGATGTGTGTCCGGCGAGCAATCCATAGTTGCGGGGCAAAACGGGGTTTATTCCAGGGAGAATCGACAGACAGGGAACACCAGGCACGAACACCGACAATACATCAGCAACACTACAATGACAGATCTGGGGAAGACTGACTAGAACGCGGACTAAATATACAGGGTAACGAGCAGGAAACTGACAACAGCAGGTAAACAGGAGGATTCCACACGGGGTTAACGAGGAGGTGTGGTCCACAGGAGGGCGATCAGGGCTGGGCGTGACAGTCGATGAGAGAATGACAATTTTTTTTTTGCATAATTTTTGCTCATGTAAGGAGAAATCTAGGCTAAAATGTGCTATAACAAAAAAGGTGTGAGGCAATTCAGAGATGCTGGACGGATGTTGAAAAATTACTAAAGATGCTAAGTTAAGTTATTCCTCCTATAACCGAATCAAAGATGCAATTGTCTTTGGAAAGCAATACAGTCCCAAAGAGAATCTTGAACTGGAGTGTTCTTTTTCAGTTCTGTAACAGGAGCATTAATACAAGTTTTAAAACAAATAGGATAAGAAAACGCTTTTGCACATAGAAACATTACATCCTGAAAAGAAAGGTTATAGGTAAAGTTCCAAAGTAACAGACTTGTGTAAACATAGTTCCACATGAAATATGATCCCAAAAGTGAGCAGGAATTAATGCTTTGGGTCATGTTTCAAAATTCCAGACAACCATGCAGTATTAAGATAACCACTCAGCTAGATGGTCTTTCATGAGAAACTTTGGTGATTTGGGGTAGCAGTCTGTGGAAAAGACTCAAAAAGGGCAGATGTGGACAAGAGTACATAGCAGTGTGCTGACTCATGGTGTAAAGCAAAACACAAACATATGAAATAAAACATCTGAATGCAAGTTTCAGTCTGAAGTGTGAACAGGTACAATCCATTGGAAAATTGTCTCTTTTCACCAAGAGGAATATTACAGTTGGGCTGCAGTGCAAGACATCATACGCGATGATCCATTTTCCAACCATTTCTCTGGGTCTTGGGAAATGCCCTTTATTACTCCTGAGCAAATTTTTGTGGCTAAAATGGTGCAAGGAACACTGGAAAATCTGCACTGAACAACAGCATCTATCCTACTGTGAAGAATGACAAACAATTATGAATTGTCTATTAATATTAAACCCAGAAAACCTAAAACTCGAGAAAAAAAAACTTTAAAACAGACCAATAATTTCTTTATTAGGTTTGCTTAGTTACCGCCATGACTTTATACTGGAAAAAAATTGAGACTTCGCCCACTTGATGGTGTTCTCTGCCAAGAAATAAAATCTGTTTTTATTATGTATATAGGGGCCTTAATTCAGCCTATACAATACACTCATAACTACTGTATTTTGTAATTCATTCATTTATTGATGTTTAGTGGTATCCTAATGATATCTGTTGAATACACTGATTTTTAATTAATGCATTTTCACCTGCAGTATTTTGATTGAAAGGTCCTCCAAGAATCCCCTGCCCACCAGCAGGGGGCAATCTGCACCACAGAGCTACACAGTAATTGTGGTTTCCTCACAGTTGGCCACAGGGACTGCTAATTGGCCAAACTAAGGGGCGGGACTGTCTTCCCCAGCGCAGCTTAATGGTTGAAGGGACAAGGAGAAGGGTAGGCAAGTTGCTTATGGTCTCTCTGCCTTCAAAATTAGACAGACTAGAGGACATGTGGTCTGAGGGACTGTGACCTCCTAACCAACCCATCTGTGCTGCAGGAACCATGCCTGCTTGTTTGGAGGAGGTGGTGCCTCCGTCTGATTTGGTGAGCCGAGGCCCTTCATTGCCACAACCTGCATGCATCCCTGAATAAATCTCACATTTCCAAGGGCATTGGCTGACTCCCTCATTTCCTGTGCCTTCCCATAACTTCAGCATAATCTATATAATACACGTGTGGAAGCACATAAAATACATATGCATATATGTATTTGTGGACAGATGTTTAGTGTGAGTACATATCCCGTCCATCTTCTATCTGCTTACCCTGGTCAGGGTCACCTAGAGCGCCTCCCAGGCTGCATAAGGCAAGGGGTGGAGGTGCACCTTGGACAGGATGCCAGTACCTCTCAAGGTGAGTATATGTCCCCGCTGATGCAGTGTAATGAAACCATCATTACATACTTCTGAATAACGTATAGGTTATTCCTGGCTATTTTCCATCCGCATACCATACAGTTCTATTTCAAGGACAAAAAACCTGAGTCAGGAATTTATTTTCCTCTCTATATTTAACCAGCTGAAGTTTGTTTTCATGCCAAAACCAGACCTTTAAATGCAGCCTCGCAGCCAGCTGTCAGCTTTCCAAGTGCCTGTTTTCTCAGCATCCTGTGTCAGGTTTATACAGATTACTGTAGTTAGCCTAACCTTTAAGACAGTGCCATTACTTGCTACTTTATCAGCTACAACTACATTTAATAGCAGAGAAATGGTGCAAGTGTTCTTCAATCAGTTTTAGATTACAGTTCTCTTGCTCTCTAATTCTTAATCTAAAACATTTAAAATGTATTTCCAGTTACAGGGGCTGTCAAATATACTTTTCAGAATACAGTGTGCAGATTTCAGCACCCAAACTTGGTTATTATCTTTGCTGTTTATGGAGAATTGTGTCATTTTGCATTAATATCTATATATTTTCCATATTTATTTGGGGGAAAATATCAAGTTTTAGTCCACGTTAGCAACTTTTTAGAGATCCTGTTTTTTCCACCTAAAATAATACACTTTCACATGCACATAATACACGTGGGCAGTGGTGGCTTAATGGTTAGGGAAGTGCACTTGTGATTGTAAAGATTGCAGGTTCGAATCCCTGACCAGCAAGGCACCTCTGAGGTACCCTGAGCAAGGTACTGCTCCCTGGGCACCGAATTAGCTGCCCCCTGCTATGTCATGTTGTCACATATGGGTTAAATGCAGAGAACACATTTCATTGTTGTGTGTCAACAACTAATCACTAATAAAAAAAATATATTATAGACGTATGAAGAAAAATATCACAATCGAAAATATTAGTTTCATTTAACTTGTTACAAATCACATTGCAGAACACTTTAAAGAGGGGGGAACAAACTGATAAAACTTTCCCAGTTTTCCACCCAAGCCATCTTTTAGCCTTTTTGAACAATGGGAAATAAATAATATAAATGACAGGTACAAATGCAATCACAGAGAATATGTGAGGGTTTAATCTAGACTCATAGTGGCTGGTTCAACGATCTGGGTCGCAGTATAGAGAAAGGGCTTGATGCTGATGACTGGACCAGAGTGGTGCATGGACACGTTCTCTGGCTGTAGATACCAGGCAGATGTCTGGGAGCTGCTGGTTATCTGTGAGCTCTGACCAGATGGCCTCACAGAGGCAGAACAGTGTGCAGAGAGATTTATCGTCTCCAAGTGCAGAAGCAGAGATAGCAAAATGCAGGAGAGAATAATTCCAGTGGCCTACACATTGGCCACAAAAACAAAGATGTGAGACACTTACTCCTGATCATGGCACAGAGGAACAACTATGTGCTATCCAATATGTCAAGATTATAGCACAAACATGCATTCCCCTGCTCATTACCATGAGCTTTACAGTATTTAAGTTCAGATCTACAGTATCCCATCAGAATTTTATACATGACCCACCTTCTATTCAGTTCAGGAACTCGAGGACTCATTAGATATCCATATTATATCTGCTCACCATGGTCAGCGTCACAGTAGCCCTTTGTAGCACAATTCCAGGCTGCACCCTGACTGATCAGTCCATTGCCCGTACACAAACTCACTTTCCATGAGTGGTACAGAGACCCAAACCCTGGAGCTGGGAGGTAACAGTACTACCCACTATACCAATGTGCTTCCTTCTGGCCATCTGTATCAGCTAATTCCATAAGAAAATCACTGGTTATTTGCTATTTGTTATGAGAAAATGGGTGGCACAGTGCCCTCACTTCTCCAGGATTAAAGGCTTGATTTTCACTCCTGTGTATGTTTATGCAAGGTGTCCATATTATCCCGGTGTTTTGTGCTGTTTTTTTCTGAATTCCTCCCATGATATGGATGTGTTTCTTTGACTGTCTACTGCAGTCTTTCCCAATCCGGTCCTCGGGGATCCCCAGACAGTCCACGTTTACCAGTAGGGAGCTGGGAGGGAGCAAAAATGTGGACTGTCTAGCGGTCCCCGAGGACCCGATTGGGAAACACTGGCTTATGGTTATGGAAGATGGATGGAAAATTGCATCAAATTATGATATAGCTTAGCGTTTTACACATAGTTTACTTGCAATACAGTGAATTTTGCCAACCAGATCTTAAAAAATATACTTTTCCATAGACCGGTGACTAATCATTCATGGAAAACTGAAAAATTAGAAAAAAGGTACCAGGAAAACTATGTTTAGTAGTAAATATATATGAATATCGTTTATAATATTCAAATGGTAAGACAACCAGAAATGCCAGCAGTACTGACACCAAGATCAGAAAAAAATCTGACGGTTTACAATGGGTAAGTCAGAATCAATATCACATAAGCCAAGTATACAATAAATGTTTCCATACTCGTAAGATTTTACTAAGAATTACTGCAGCAGAATTCGGCATCGTTTAGGGAAATTTTACAGAAGCCTTTGAACAGTATTTGAACTATTTGAACAATAGCAAAGGCATAGAAGTACTTTAACCAAATACAGATTTAGAACGATTTTTATTAGCTGGTATGTCGATATGTTTTGGTTAGTGTGTGTCATGACATTAATTAAGGAATCTGCTTAATGTGGATAAAATGGGTCAAACTGTGTGGCATATTTGCAAATGTGACAAATCTCACAGGGCAGCAGCTGTGAATAAAATACTAACATTAATATCAATATTAAATAAAGCCTCATTTTGAAGACATAATAAAAACGGATCAGCCTGATATGGAAGAAAATTAAATTGACAATTTCATGAGTTCCTCCTGGGATCAATACATTTTATCTTATCTCATATATATTTTTTTTAATATTAATACTCAGGACACTGAAGGGTTGCCACAGTCCTGAGAGGTCACTGCTGGCAGGACTGGGACGGCAAAACTGCAACGTATGCAGTGGCGACTGGCTCACGCTAAAAGAGACACGCAGAAACAAATATGAAACTGCAAAAAATTATGAAACATGCAATACAAGAGGAAAAAAGCCGTAAATAATGCGAACACAACAGTGTTTAGACTTTAGCGTTGTTGGTTGCTGGAGAATCTGCTGTGGTGTGTCCTTAAAAACAAGAAAAGTTGCTGGAGAAAGCTGGCATGTTCGAAGGTCTAGGATAATCCTGCAGAGGTGAGTCAGTCATGCTGAGTGTCTAGCTGGCTGTGGTTCATCTTGTTTTTTTTTTCAAAAGCTATTCCAGCGACCAACGTTAGATTAATAATAAAAGCCAGAATGCAGTTAAGAATCAGAGAAGGAAATTGTTTTTTATCATATTTCTTAGACAACAATAACAATAAAGTTATTAAATTTGGTTATTATATAATATGCTTTAGTGGCCCAGGACTTTTGCATGTAAGACATGAAGGGGCTTCCTCGTCTGTTAGTAAAATAGTGTGTGAGCCCAGTATGTCCTGTGTGAGCCCAGTATGTCCTGTGTGAGTCCAGTATATCGTGTCTGAGCCCAGTATGTATTGTATGAGCCCAGCATATCCTGTGTGATCCCAGTATGTCCTGTGTGAGCCCAGTATATCCTGTGTGAGCCCAGGATATGCTGTGTGAGCCCAGTACATATCTTTTACGGCACCTGGTGTAAACAATCCAGTCCTGCAATTGTGAAGTTATTACTCTACTACCAATAACAGGGTTCAGTTAGTCAAATTTCTCATTCATACATGTGTCCCACTCTGCTTGCCGTATGCTTATTACACTGGTCAACAGTCATTTTGCTACTGGAGTTCTGTCAGCTGTACAGTACCTTATCAAAGTCCACATGCTGACTCTAAATCTGAAAACCGTTTTTTGTCTATCACGTCCCATTTTTAAGTTATGGGTCTGTTTGTGTTTATAACATTTTTGTCGATAACGCTGCCATG
>JAODKC010000095.1:27214038-27262229 GCA_026777985.1 Mormyrops attenuatus | reverse complement strand
TTGACTTAACTTTAAATCCTGACGTGCTACAATAAATCTGACTTCAGATTTGGAATCAGCGCACTCGATTTAGTATAAGACACATAAATTTTGCTTAGTAGCAGAATTTTTTTTTATTTTGTTGTCCTGTGTTATGTATGAGTTCAGGGAAGGCTTGAGGACTGAAGGTGGCATTGAGTACTTCTAGAGAGATATGCAGTGGTAGCAACATCTGCCTGCTCATTACCAGATGCACCACCACAGATTTAAATGCTACAGATTTGTTTATTACGGACTGGTAATTTAGTTTAAAAAAACACAACACTTTTTTTAACACTCTAGGTTAAAAAAAAAACTGCCACATGGTCTATTTCAAAGATAGACAAGATTTAATTGCTCTCATTGCAGTCCAGTGTTAATAAAGAGCAGAGTCTTCTGTTGTAAAAATTGAGGTTTCTCCTAGTATACAAATACTAATGCACTGCTGATTAACCACAGCCACAGAAGACATATGATCATTGACTTGTGAACTATCTGTATACAGAGGGATATGGGATGGAAAACTCCCTAATGTCCAAAAAATGCTGATCCTAAGTATTTGGGTGAGTCTGAGACTTTTTGTTCTTTGCAACATCCAGAATTACATTTGGCTTCTTTAGGTTCCGGGGACAATGCTGCAGAAGTGTGTCAGAATGTTTTTATTTCATGAAGTTTTATAGACAAGATCTGAGGAATATTCATTTAGGTTTGGTCTCACACTGAGGGCTGAAGAGTCAGCTGGATTGCATTCACTGGTCTGCAGAGCTATTTTCTACCATCTATTTTCAAGCAAGGACTAATTCGCTTCTACTGTACATATGCTGACACTGTTTATGAGTGCCATGTCTATATGAATCTATGAGCACATTCATAAGGCATTATAATGCATTCATAAAGCATTATAAACATAGCTATAAATACACTCTATGGACAAAAGTATTGGGACACACCTCTTAATCGTTGAATTCAGGTGTTTCATTTGGACCCATTGCCACAGGTGTATAAAATCAAGCACCTAGCCATGTAGTCGGGTTTACAAACGTTTGTGAAAGAATGGGTCGTTCTGAAGCGCTCAGCGAAGCATGGTACTGTACATAGGATGCCATCTTTGCAATAAGTCAATTCATAAAATTTCTTCCTTACTACTGTATGTATTCCACAGTCAACTGTAAGTGGTATTATTGCAAAGCGGAAGCATATAAGAACAAGAGATACTCAGCCATGAAGTGGAAGACCGTGTAAAGTAACAGAGCGAGGTCGCAGAGTGCTAAGGCACATAGTGCGTAAAAGTGACCAACAGTCGGTTGGCTCAATAACTGCAGAATTCCTCTGGCATTAACCCCAACACAATAACTGTGTGTCGGGAGCTTCATGGAATGGGCTTCCATGGCCGAGCAGCTGCTTGCAAGCCTCACATCAGCAAGCACAATGCCAGTGTCGGATGGAGTGGTGTAAAGCAGGCCGCCACTGGACTCTGAAGCAGTGGAAATGTGTACTGTGGAGTGTTGAATTACGTTTTCTGTCTGGCGGTCAGATGGATGAGTCTGGGTTTGGTGGATGCTAAGAGAATGTTGCCTGTCATTGTGCCAGCTGTAAAGTTTGGTTGAGGAGAGATAAGGGTATGGTGTTCTTTTTCAGAGGTTGGGCTAGGGCCCTTAGTTCCAGTGAAGGGAACTCTTAATGCTTCATCATCCAAAACATTTTGCACAATTCTATGCTTCCAACTTTGTGGGAATAGTTTGGGGAAGGCCCTTTTCTGTTCTAAGATGACTGTGCCCCAGTGCACGAAGCAAGGTCCATATAGACATGGTTGGATGAGTTTGGTGTGGAAGAACTTAACTGGCCTTAACTGAACTAGAACGGAGATTGTGAGCCAGGCTTTCACGTTCAACATCAGTGCCCGACCTCACAAATGCTCTTCTGGATGAATGGGCAAAAATTCTCTCAGACACGCTCCAAAATCTTGTGGAAAGCCTTCCCAGAAGAGTGGCAGTTTTTATAGCTGCAAAGGGAGACCAACTCCATATTTATGCCTATGGATTTAGAATGGGAAGTTGTAAAATTTCCTGATGGTGCAATGGTAAAATGTCCCAATACTTTTGTCCATATAGTGTATTTATAAAAAGACATAACACATCTGTTCTAACTGCAGTGTCATTTGATCCAGCTGTTTAAAGAGAGGAAGGGCTTACAGATAAAAAGCTACTTACAGGGTTTCATATTATTAAAGAACAAATTGATTTGCTTATTTTCCTGATGAGCCTAAATAGAGTGGTATTTCTCTAAAGAATAATTCTTTTGAAACATCTCTGCTAGTTTTCTCAGTTTTTGCTATTTATTGTTAGTGGTTAGTAATATGTCCTGATATTTAATATCCTGTATTAGAGATCCAACTCCCCTCCCTTCATCCTTTGGATCAAGTTCCAGTCCTTCTTTACTGGTATACTAGAGGATAAGATACATACATACTGTTTTCAGCTCTTCCTCTTCATTTCATTAATATGCATGCCTGTGCCCTACAAACTTTGAACTTTATAAGGTTTTCTGTTGTGGTATATCTAATGAAAACCCTTTCTACCTTCTCCTGCACCTCAGTTGCCTTTTTAGCATACGCCATTGAACCATGGAACACGTCTACTATTCGAGGTTATTGATGACGAGACCAAAATATCAATTAACTTCATTTTTGGATTCTGAGTATCCTGAAGCTCATGGCTGAGGTCTGAAATACATATTAATTGTTTTTTTTTAAGCTGCAGTGCCCATGACTTCTCCTTCATGGAATACAATCAAGGGAAAGTGGTCACTCCCCTAAAGATTAATCCCCACTTTCCATGAGAAGTGAAGGAGAAGTTCAGATTTACAGATGGTTAAAAAATCAATTGCTGATTAAGTTTCGTCTCCCATAAGGATCAAGGGAGACCGCAACTGATTAACAAAGATATCCAAATATTGATGTGTCAGAGGAGTAAGGTCTTATGTAAACAGAACAAACCGTGATGGCTTTATGGAAAGTTAAGCAAACCACTTTTGCTTGTAGGTTGCTGTTAATTACATTTATTTAGCAGATGCTCTTATTCAAAGCAATGTGAGACAGCAGAGTCAGCCACTCCCTGGAGCCACTGGGGGTTAAGGGCCTTGACCATCAGGCCAATGGCAAAATCACTCTGCTGGCCAGGGGATTTGAACCAGTGACTTTTGCGGCCCTAATTTTGTGGCTGTGGAGTATATCATGTCTCCCCAGAATCACAGTACTGGCTAGCAGCACATATACTCTTTGGACTACCGCTATTGAATGCTGGGAAATTTCGCAAACACACAGCAATGAGTTTCTTGCAGACAAATGGCATGAGGATTAAAAGCTGTAGCCAAGCATGACAGTTGAGCAAAAAAATGTAAAAATCTAAAACCACAGCAGTTCTACTAGGTAATAAAATTTCCCAACATCAAGTTGGTAAAACAGTCCCTCTGCATTTTGGGGAAGGATGCTGGATGCAAGAGGTAACCGTCTCTCTCTCCTAATTCAGTTTAGGTTGTCGGATTTAAGGTAGTCTGGGTTAAAGCTAAATTCATCTATTTAAGGTTTGTGATTAGCAGTTATCATTAGATTCTGGAAAATTTTTTTGATGGTTTATCAGTTAAGCATTATCGAATTTAACTGCTGTGTTGAAACTGTGGGAACTGCAATAATCCACATTCTCAGGGATCATTCTTTCTCCACTGACATGGAAAACAAGGCAGCCCATTAGTCACAGCACAAGCCGCCACCAAGTTGGCAGGTTCTGTGCCCACAGGTGATTGCAGTTAGAAGCTGGGTGAGATACAGCACCACAGCTGCTACACTGGCAGAGGCTGAAGGCATGTCATGAAAGAAGGCCATGTGCTCGAGCCTACAACCAGCTGACCTTGAAAAGTGGTTCCTTATAAGGGGGGCATATTTTTACAGAAGATGCACATGAGGAACAAGCCTATTTCAGAGAAGATGCATACATTTAAACTTTTTCCTGTTGCGTTCATTTACCAAAAATTATGGATCATTTCTGGCTGACTAAGAGAGACTACAGGACCTTGGATGTTGTTCCAAAAATGCATGGAATGTGTGGGAGAAGAAAACATTATGTGTATAAGGCAATAAAAATAGATTTTAATCTGAGTTTCCAGTTAATCCTGAACTTTTTCATCTGTACACTTCCAGTCCTGTGGTAGTTTCAGCATACAGACATAAAATTTTGAGGTTACACACAACTGTAAAAATGGTATTACAAATACATTTAACAGTGCTGATAGAAAATGGTGTCCAAAACAGCTTTTGAATTTGGATAATTGTAACACTTATATATTGTAACACTTATATATAACACTGACTACGGGAAACTCACACAGGGAATGGCACAGGGAACGATATGGATGACAACAATGGCAGGACTGGAGAGTACAAGACAAGCGGGTACTTCACGCACAAGTTCTTGAGTGTGCAGATGACGGACAACCTCAGCTGGACTCTCAATACCGCCACCATCACCAAGAAGGCTCAGCAGTGCCTCCCTTTCCTGCGGAGGCTGCGAAAGGCCAGCCTTCCAACTCCCATCCTCACTAACCTCTACCAGGGGAAGCATTGAGAGCACCCTCTGCAGCTGCATCGCTTCCTGGTTCGGAAACTGCAACAGCACCGACCGGAAGTCTCTGCAGCACATAGTGAGGAGTGCTGAGAAGATCATCAGCGCCCCCCTCCCACCACTCACAGAACTGCATGTGGAGCGCAGCATCCACTGTGCAGCCAATATTGTTACAGATCCCAAACACCCCTCACATGGACTGCCCCCCCATCTGAACCACCACTGTCAGACATCACTAAAGCTTCTTCCCAAATGCCATCAGACAGCTAAAAAATGCAGAGCCCCCACCTTGCACCACAGGCGTGAATAGAGTCTAATACACTACATTGACTACAACACTCAACTCATTGCTTACACTTTAAACTGACTATTCATACCCACCTCAATAGCAATTAAACTGGTCTCATACTGTTTTAGACTTTTAAGGTAGTTTTTAATACTATATTTTATACTATTACACCCTTAAACTGTTTTTAATACTGTGTTTTACTGTACTCTTCAAACAGGTTTATACTGACTTTTTAAATCTTATTTATTTATAGTAATTATTCTGCTCTACACTGTATTTCATGCTGCTACTGTGGTTATATTGTGTTTCAGTTTTTATTTGCTACTATTATTCCAAAGCTAATTATCGACCTCCTACCCAGTCATTGCACTATTTGCTGTTTATACTTTGTTGATGTGCTACAGTGTTGCAATAGTTTGTCTGATTGTCTTGTCTGACTTTCCACTGTTATGTCACAGCTGCATTTTATGCCTGTCCTGCATTGTTAAATTGTCACACCATTTGCTCCTAGAGAAATGCAGTTTCAACCCTCTGTGTATACTTTTATATGACTGGGCTGACAAATAACCATTCTTGAGTCTTGAATCTTTAGTGCTTTTCCACACCGTGACTCTCCCAGATGTGGGAAAGACAGTGAAGGTGGACTCACCAGAGAACAGCTCACATTGTCCAAAGCCCAAGATTTGCACTGCTGGCACCATTGAAACTAACGTTTGGAATTGGCACGAGTCACCAAAGGTTTGGCTATAGCGGCCCGACCCTGAATATTGACCCTATGGAGCTCCCAAAGAACAGCTTTGGTGAAAACAGGAGAGTTGAGGTGTGCATTAAATTCTGCAGCGAGTTGGGCAGCTGTAGTTTAATGTGTTTTGGATATAATCCAAGTTAGTACCTGGACATCCCTTTCAGACAACTTCCTCTTGAGTCCACAGTTACTCCTTTTGGATGTGGTCCATCCTTCATGGTGGTATGCCTGCATTACCCTGGATACTGTTGCTTTTGATACACCACAAAGTTTTATCTGAATTTTACTGTTATATATCTTCCACACTGACTTTTTCAGGTCACCTATTTGTCTGGATGGGATGTTTCAGTTTGTCAGTTCTGTTCATCTATCTAGTCCAAAACAAAAGGGTCTCTTCAACTGACACTGCTGCAGTCTTATCCCTTGTTTCCACGAGCCTGTGCTGGTGCTGGGCTGGTTCTCCCTTGGCGCTTTTTGGGAACCTGACCAGGTCTCAAATAAGAACAGAAGAGAAATGTTACGTTGGCCGAAGTTAAAGTAAAGTAAAGGTTAATGATCGCGCAATAAAAGACTGTAAAAATCTACTCTCCGGTTTTCACCAAAACTGTTCTTTTATACTGATGATCTACACGTTAACGTGGTTTATCACAAAAAGTTTTATGCATGGAAATGCACACTTGAACAGACTTCAGTATCATGACAAGTTAGGAAACACAGTAAGGGCAGGCTCTTATATACACGGATAACAAGGAGTTCACGAGGGGCAGGTATGGACCATAACGCTTAACTCATTACAGGGGATGGAAAACAGCTGGGATAAACACAAACAAGAGGACACAGGAAGGCCAGCAGCGACACCTACTGGCCAAACAGAAACATGAAAGGGCTAACAGAGCCAGGTTAGGACAGGTGGGCAGCACAAACTTGCTTGTATCACAGGGTTGCCAACTCTCACTCATTTGGCGTGACACGCCCCCAGACTGTCACCCAAGGTATCTTACGGAAAATCTATATTATTCCATTATATACCTAAAATCAGCTACATCAAAAGTGCTGGGGTAGTTTACAAACCCTACAAATGATTTACAAGGTAATAAAACTGTTACATACATGTAAATGCATGTGCATGTGTGTGCAGACTTGGCAACCCTGGTATCAGACTGTACTATGTCCATAGAGAACAGAGGAAAAATTGACTTCCATTTGAGAATTTCTTGAGGGGAATTCAAGTAAGATACTTCTAGTATAACATTTTACAATGTGAGAACTACATCTCCAGTCAAGATGGTTGTATTCTGCCAACAGAAAGTCTCAGATTTTTTTTCAGTAAAAGAACTGAATCAAAGCATCTCTTATAGTTCAAAAGACACATATCATTGGTATGAAATGTGAATACCCATTAAGCTGAAACAATGCTAAATATATCAAATGAAAATTTCAGCTTCAAGTATGAATATAAAAGGAGGCAGGACACGATGCCTTTTAATTACAAAACATGGGTACAGTGACAAGAGTATGTTGCTATTAGTATCTTATAAAAAGGTTTGCACAATATTCATAAAACTTTAAGCAAAACCAAAATGATATAAAGCTTCACACATGAATGCATGTTCCACTGTGTAAAATCCAAAGATAAAATGACTGCATTCTTATCAACTGTTTTGGGGCAAGCTAAGAAATCTAAAGCAAGCAGAATACTGTATTATCATAGATATTACTTTCTTAACTGATGGAAATTTTCACTGCACATGAGTTTAATCCAAAGGAATACAGCATAATGAATAATTTATAGCTATTAAACAGAGAAACCAATGATCTAAGTTATACTACCTAAAGCATAAACCAGCTATACCTGGGCACTGCTTCACCCTTGAATACATTCAAAGATCACCACAAAGAGCAATACATAATAAGACTGGAATGTTAAATATTTCTTGTATTTTGCTCTCTTTCTTTCATTTGTGTAGAGATGAAGACATGAATGTTACAAAATCGATGACAATATCGTGGATGAAAAGTGGTACACAACCACTAATAAAACTTGGATATTATTTATATCAGAAACAAATTTATAATTCACATAAGGGCAAAAAACATACTTTTAAATCGAAATAATATGCTGTAGATCAAATAATTTAGCGATTTTAGTGTAAAGGTTGTTCAAATGTTTTTTTTAATGAGCCCCCCGATTTGTATGTCCTGTACACTGGTCCGAATGTTGCACTAATATACTTAATGCAGCTATGAGTAGTTTTTGTGTTTCCAGTCGCTGGTTTGAACAAGGGGGTCCGAATATGGACGGAAACCTAATGTAATCAATAATAATAATAACGAGAACTAAAAGCCAGCAGTTTTATTGTAAGCTATCCTCCTGCATCTCCGCATTGCAACATTACTTGTTTTTTTTAACATTACTTGCTACCAGTCACCTTCGATTGTTCAATGACGAGAAACACACACAGCACCACGTTTCGCTCCCGCTAGAAATTAAAAGACCCGAATCTAACATACAACTATCCCAACATGCACTACGGACCGGAAGAGGACGATCTATGGATGACGGAAGAAGTGTTTGAAAAATGGCGGCTGCCGGGTGATCTGAAGTTTTAATGAAAACATAGTGTTGTATTTCACATGAATAGTTTCGTGAGAAATGTAAGCATGTCTAAATATGTAACTGTTGCAATGAGAACTACGCCGTGGAGTAGTTCCGTATTTAAACCAATAATACAGAAGTACCCTATTGTGTTTTAATAAATATGGGGAAAATTCAAGTGAACAACATATCCGTTGAGGTTCACTGTGAGATTATTATGAGATTCCGGAGTGGTAACACCATCCATCTTCTAGGGCACATACAAGCACTGTTGGCAACTTGGGGACTCCGCTTAGTTTTTTTGGGGCTGTACTAGTACAAAACCCACGCGGCACAAACTCCACCCTCACAGAAGTTTTTTCAGCCCTGCAAGTGTCAAGGTTGATGATTAATTATTGTGTGCTATTTTTGGTACCATTCCTACGTTGTTTGTCTTTAGTGGCCTAGTCCATTTGAACAGAATAGTCCTGCTGATTAGAGAATCTATTTTGTGCACTAAAATGAGCGCTTGACACTTGGCGCCCCATTCAAGAACGACAAGAATTTCATTGCATGACATTCTAATGTGAAATTAAAACTTGATTAGCTGAATATGGTCTATGTGTTCATTTGATATCCTTAGAGACGCATACGAATCTATAGTAAATTATCTTGTGCGCACAAGACAATTAACTTGTGTGAACAAGATAATAAATTGTGCGCACAAGATAAAGAAAAAATCACCTTATGGGACTTCAGGGGCTCCGTAATACGTGGTATTTTCATTCTATTAAAACACCATCTACCGTGATCCTTTTCGCCATCTCATTTGTACGCGTGCGCAATAGAAAGTGGCGGGTTGCTGTAGTGCTACCAGCTTCATTTCTTTGTTTAAAGAATCGAGTTTGGGAAGAATAGGCAGGCGAAAACCTTAGAACAGTTATTGTTTGCAGGGAAGCTCGCTTTTTCATACGGTCATTTTACTTACGCGTGGTTAAGGGGCTGAGTACGGGAAGGAGATATTTTGCTGCTTGGTTGCTACAGAAGTTAGTTGGTTGCTAGCTAGCTGCCGTTTAGCGCAAACGGTCGTTTTTTTCGAGCTAGCCGGAGGTAAGTTGCGTTTCGAGCTTCCCATTCCAACTTGCATAATGTGTTTTTGTCCGTGATTTAGTGCTATGTGCTGTTATTTTAAATATTATTTTTAAGTTTTTGGTGTCTGTCTGCATGCTTCAATGTATGTAATTGAATAAGCGCAACATGGAGGGAGCAAGCAGCTAATGTTAGCCTTTCGGGCCAGTGGTCTGCAGCTGTTTATCGAGTGGTTTATTACCCAAGCCTCACGTGTGTTTGTGTTCGTCTTGCCGTCAGACAGCGTTGCTGTAAAAACGTTAGGGGGTGGTTCAGTGTGTCGGTGATACTTCAGATTAAAATGCCTCTGCGTCAGTCAGGACGATATTACAGTGTGCACGAATGTTACCGGTGCTGTGAGCTGTAACCAATGCCTGGGTGATCTGCTGAATTATTTAATATCAAAAACTACTTCGGCTTGGGGGGTTCACTTCACTTTTGCTGTTTTTGTAGATGCCGTGACTGACCAGTGTGGTGAATCCCAGAGGATTCTCTCTAAATGGTTTTAATAGGATTTGTAGAACTCCAGCTCCATCTGTAAACTGTATTTGACTGCGTATTTCCCCCCCCCTGTCAAGTTAATGATTTGAAAGTATTCATTATGTACCTGTGCTGCGAAGACATCTGTGGTCAAAATGAATATTTTTTTCCTCGTGGAGTGGCCGGGCTGGTGGTGATGCTTCCCTGAACGTGCTTAACTTACACTATGCAACTCGCCCATATGGCAGAGAACTGAATTAACTTATACTTTTGCCAGGAGTACAAGTTAATTTAAAATATTGTTTGGTAAATACGCTTCAGCGCAGGGGAAAATGAAGAGTTGTTAGGTCCCCAACCAGGCTAATCCAGTTATGTTCCAGATGTTCTTGGGCTCTTGAGTTGGAACTGTCCTTTCATCTCCTTTACGGTGCCCCTGCCCGTGGGATAACTCTTATTTTTGATGCTAAACGTGAGCACTTAGCATGAAATGCCCAATTGAAGTCAGGCTGTTTATGTAAAATTGCATCAATATGTGTTCCTGTGCATGATTATATTTGTTAAATCGGTAAAGTGAAGCATTGAGGTGTAACTTATATTGCCGTTTTGGCCTTATGATTTGAGTTCTTCAAAACAGCCTTATTTTGCAAATATAGAAAATCGATTAAACAATGAAATTGATTTAGATTACCTTGATCAGGCATGTATAAGCATGCTTTGTTTCATAAAATCACATTATTTTCAGTCAGATGCCTCCAATGCTGCCTTCACTGTTTCCCCACATTGCTGTGTTGTCTTTTTGTGGCCTTGTGTAGCATTTTACAGAGCACTGCTATTACAACCTGTAGTCTTAAAGTGAATTATTCCCTGTATTTTATATATGGACCAAGTTCAATGGCTACATCTGCCAAATTACTAAATACCCTGCAATTCCTGTCTCTTTCTGGTTGGTGCATGCTAATGCTAGCATTAATGTTATATATGTTCCATTGATAACTGGACTATGTTGGTAGTGTATGGAAGTAAATTTGTGGTAGAAGCTGTTCATGCAAACAAAACTGTACTGAATTACGTTAGTCAAATAAATGCTTTGCATTATTAATGCCTGCATTTTGGGGGCTGTAATTTAGTGTCATTGTACATTTAAGCATTGACGATTCCCTGGCTTGCAAGTTATGTAGGTAGTAGGGATGGGACAGTAACTTGTAACATAACTTGTACTTATTGCATGCTCAGTTTTGTCAGATGGTCTACACAAGCACTCTGTTGGCACTGAATTCCTTATGCTGCTAGGCTGAATTTCAGACCATATTTGTAAAGTGAAAATTAGACTGCTTGAATAAGAAAGATGCAATTAAAAAATGTTTACAGCTGAATTTGTTCTCTTGAAATTTGAGGTGAAAATAAAGGAACTGTATTCAGTTGTCTGAATTATAAAGATGCATTTCAAAAACTGTTTTGTTACAGAATTGTGAAAGTTTGATATTTTTGTATTGGTTATTTTAACAAATGGAATTTTCGTCCTAAATTACAGCCCCCAAAAATCCAGGGATTGTGTGTGTTGGGGCATTATTCTCATGAAAGAATTAGTTTGCAGGTGGATGCACCTGTTTGGAGATCATATTCAGATATCCCATGGCATTCAAACACTGCTCTACTGTCATCAAGGGCCCCACTGTGTGCTGAAAGCATAGCTCACGATGGTTACATGGACTTCTGGTTTTCTTCACCCATCAACCTACAACAAGCCAGCAGGTTTTTTTATTTATTTTTTTTTTTAAACACTTTACTGGGGGGGGGGGGGGCAACAACTTAGTAACTCTCACTAGTGAAGTACAAATCATGACCAAATATAGTAGCTACTTGAGATTTATAAAAAAAAAATTATATTGTTTCACTTGTTATTCATTACTTGTCCCTTCAGTGGTTCCTGCAGCAGTTTCTTTAGTTTAAGATATACAGAATTAACAGGTATAGTAACTGCCGGAGATAAGATGCATCTCGATTCATTAATTCTTGTGCGTTTTGTGTGTTATTCATTATTATTCCTAAATATTTACAAAATTAAGGTATAGTACAGACAGTAATTGGTTGAGAGAATTTTTCAAAATTCATTAATGATGAATGAACATAAGATACGTATGTGAGTATGGCTTAGTTTGTGGTTTATTGATACTTAAGTAAATGCATAATGCTTCACTATTTGTGCCCCCTGAAGTTTTAGTGAACCAGGCAGTGCTCTTACTCCTTAACTTGTAGCTGTGTTGGTTTTTTGAGAGAATATGTATGGTCAGCTACCCTACCCTACAGTCCTCTTCATTCGTATGTCTGAAAGTTCGTAAGTTGAAAGTTTGTAAGTAGAGGAGCGTTTGTGTATATATAAATTTGTTAATTGACCTTTCCACTGCTGATTGAACTGGATTTAGCATAGGGAAATAGTCACCATTTACCTAACTGTTTTCAGATTGATTGAGAACTAAAATTCCCAGATGAAACCTGGGGAAGACGTTCAGACTCTGTACATTAGGGGTCCAATTTGAACCCCTAACCCAGAAGGCATGTGATGGGGTTTTTATCCGCTGTGCCACTTCGGGGATTTTTTTCTCGTCAGTGGCATTAATTTAACATTCATTTTAAATGCTAAGTTAAGAAAAATTGTGTAGCGGTCCAGAAAAGTGAATGGTGCTTGGTAAATTTGTTCATTCTAGGGGTAGGTCTTGTTGGCAAGATGTCCTTGGTTTGAGTTTGGTCCAGATTATCTGAATGTGAGTGGGTGATCAGTTCGTGGCAAATAGAATAGACTTTTGTGTAAGTGCAGATTGGTGGGGTGGCGCTGGTAACTGCGGAGGAGTGGCCTGTTTTTTAAAAAAAAAAAAAAATTACTCTGGGACAGGTTAATACTGGACATTTTTTTGTCGTCACCAGATTTTTGCAAGGAACCAAATCTTGCGATGTTATCTCACTTTTAAAGGACTTTAGCATTTTTTTTAAAAGTACTTTTACACACCAGTTACTAACTTAACTTGGTTTAACAAATTTATTTGAAAACTTCAGAATCCGTTAAAGCTGTAGTCATCAAAACATGATTATGATTATAATAAATACGTACGGTTGACAGTGATCTTAATTTTACTGCTTCCTTTCCCATATTATTTGGAAACTTTGAGCGTTTCTTTTTTTGTGGGGGGGGGGGGACGCCTAATTGACTACAAACCACGCAGGTTGTTTTAAAATCATTTTGGCTGATGAAAATTTTTTGGGATTGTTATGGTATAATGGTTCTTTTGGCTACAGTTACCTAAATGGATTGTGACAATTCTGGAGCTGCCGAGGTGAATGTTGTTGTGTTTTTTTTTTTTTTTTTTTTCTTTTCCTCCTGTCTATCTCATTTGTATCTTGCAGTGTATATACATCTACATGTATATGTTTGGTGCCTTAAAATGTCATTCAGCAAACTATAAACAAAGTATGAAATTGAAGCAAACAAGCCTGCTGCTGGTGTTTCCTTGCGTTTTTATGAATGTTCTCATTTGGCCTTGTCTTTTTGTGTACATTGTGCATTAGTGGCACATAACTCAATCCTGCTCCTCTTGCTGTTGAATGTGAACTCCTCTCTTGTATTCATGTTCTTAAGAGTAGTGTTGTCACTTGCCTAAATTTTGTGTATAACTGACTAAACCTGTACAGTCTTGTATGTTTTTTTTCCTGAGACTTGCAGATTTGTTCTGTACAGGATTTGAAACTGTATTGTATGCTAATTATGTTAACTATAGTATCTTTAATTGGCTAAATGTTTTACTTAGAGTGCAAAACAAATACGTTTAAAACATTTTCATCTTTGCTTTCCACAGACTAACTCACTCACTGTATGTATCCTCAGATGTAATTGTATGTTAGAATTTTTGGTGGTGCTAGGCCAGATGTTTTGTGTCAATGGTACAGACTACAAAGCTAAGGAAATGCCTTTGACCCTTGATTTAAAAAATGTCTCCTTTCAAAGAGGGGAGCACCAGTTTGACCCGTTCTAATCAAGTCTGTCCATTCTGGCTTGCATGTTGATACAGCATCATGCTTAGCCTTGTGACGGTGTTTGAGGCAGAAGCCTGCTGACGACTGTGAGATGTAATTTGTTCTTACGAATGCCATTCTCTCCACCCTTGTGCTTTTCTTCCCCCCTTGCTGTCATGTTGATTGCTGACCCCGCCCCCTCCCTCACCACCCCTCTGTTGCCGTTGACAAGGAACCAGCTGGTTCCACAGACTCTGCCCTGCCAAGCATGAGCCAGCCTTCAGAACCCCCTGTTGATGCTCCCACAGTTACAGCAGGTGTTGGATAACTTTGTACTTCACTGTTTTGTCTTTTGTGTTGGGCGGTGGGTGGGTTAAGGTCTGCTTAAGGTTTTGTTCAAGGCACTGGTTAATTTTTACAGTGTGGACACTGGTAGATTTTAAATGTATAGTAGTATATAGTAATGTATACAATGTGTTTCATTATTCACCACTGTGGACTGGCACAAAGTTGGTAACCCTTATGTACTTCAGGGCAGTTATCATCATATAGATTTCTTGGCTGATTTTACCTTGCGTTTAAAAGGTCAAGGTGGAGCTGTGTGGAAGCACATACAGCATAAGTCATGTAGATGTTCTATGGCATCTCCTGCATGTATTTTTTTTCAGGTTTCCCATGGATTTAGAAACTGAGAAATGTATAAAAAAAGAGAGGGGCAAAAAACCAAATCCTACAAGAAGAGTGCTACCGAGTGTACAACTTTAGTAAAATAGTTAAATAGCTTCACCACTCTTCAGATATAGCTGCTCCTTGTTGATGTAATTTGCCAATTAAAATGACAGTTTTAAACCCCTCTTAAATCTCGAATTCATCAGCAGTACTCCCTTTATGAGAAATCGATGAACTTAGATTTTTATCACCTTCTATTTTTCTTTTGTGAAATGCTGCTTCTTTACAGTGCAAGTACTAAGATGAAGACCTTTGTGTTCAATATCTTCCATGAGGAAATTTACCATTTTTCCTCCTCCTAAAAGCAGCTGTACAGATTGTGAGAGAGAACTTTAAGATACTGTGATTAGACCGAGGTTACAATCAGTAAACACCTGCTACTGCAGGAAAACATGTTTACAGAACTACGGCCCCTTTATACTCATTTTGATTCCACAAACCAGTTGTTGTACTGTTCATTGATTCTCATTTAGCTGTATGTATTAAACTCTGCTTTTGCTAGAGTTAATCAGAAGGTCCTTGTATAAGTATCACTTAACATGTTTAAACCAAAAACAGTAGTTCCCTCTATACTTATTCAGATCACGACTGACGCTGTCCGTTTTCAAAAACAGAGACAAGTTCCAAAGGCTTCTTACTAAAGGCATCTGAGATACAAACCTTTGGAATTTGCTGGATTCATTTATACTGCTTATTCACAAGTCTTATCTCCATGTTAGTTGTTCTCTCTGGAGGGCCAAAAGATGCTATTGTCAGGAACTTTATTTTTATATATTCATATATAATATGAATCAATTCTTGCTGCTGGTGCTCCTTTGACTTAAAGATATGTTCTGGCATCTTTTGCAGTAAAATTAATTGGTATGGCATTTGGAAAATACATCTAAGCCTTTGTCAAGTTTTTGTAGACTAATGCATTTTATTTTTTTGATAAACTGATATTATATGACTAACGTAGTTCATATACCTTGCTAAACAGTACGATGCGAGTAGAGTTTGAAGTCAGTGTTCGTCAGGGCTTCTTTTAGTTGATTCAGCATTTCCTCAGTGCTAATGCTGCATATAAACTCTAGACTCGTGCCTTATTTTTCATCCTCTGCTTTGTCCAGATTCATACAAACCCCACCCACCTGGGACTGAACTTGGCCCATGCTGGACTTCATCCCCCATATGTAGAGTTGTTCTTTATAAATCGTCATCGTAGTTGTATATGAACGCAGTGAATGGTAGACACACAGTACTGCTAGGTTTTTGTATGTTGACTTGCCTCAGTAGGGGAGTTGTTGAGACTTGCATATAGTATATGGATATTTGGTTCTTCCCATGTATTATTCACCCTGTAAAGCCAGCATATACCCGACACAAAGACAAATGTTTACTTGACACACTTCAGCCATATTTACAGAATATTGGGTTAGTGTTCCCAGGCCCCAGGAACGGGTATTGCTTTAAAAATAGCTTCTGTAATTTTTAGTTAACCCTCCATAATCTGTCATACATAACTAGCTTATTGCTTTTGCACTTTGCCCCCCCCCCAATTATTTAAATATTTGCTATAGACAACAGGTAGATATTTGCTATAAATAAATTTTAGAGCATTTTAAGATTCTTGATGTCTGCATTGTTGTGGTTTCCATTTAAAGCTAGACTTTGCACACAGGAATTGGCAGTATGATGAATACAGCATTTCAAAAAGTCACAGTGCCTCTAAGTTCCATGGATGAACCTATTAGAACATAAAAACTACTTCTGCCCAGCCATGAATCCTTGTGTATATATTTGAAGGCCTCAGAACTTCACTTTTCAGAATCACTGCAGAGGGAGTCCTCGCTGATAATCAGAGGTGTGACTTTGATAAAGAGGGTCTGGTTTTGTCAGTTGCAGCCATTTGTGGAACACTCACATCTGTGGGACTGAAAAGTGACTAATCGGAGACCCCTGCACTTTATACGTGCATCTTTTTAATTGATGTAATTTCGAGATCCTTCAGTTGATTTATGTACCAGGTTTTCCAAAGGTCCTTTGGGGTTTTTATGATACTACTTTATTTGGTGTTATTTGCATGAAGTTTTGTATAAGGGTGCTTTTTGCCCTGATTCAGAACAAATCAAAAGGCTAGTGTTCTGATGATGCTTGTTTCCTATAAGAAGCAAGCATTGTGGGCATACTCTTTTTTTAATATATTGGTTTTGATGCAAGATTCGGTGCTAGTTGTCAACTTCTGGCAATAGAAAAACTTTACGGTGTCTTGATATGTGTTGACTAACTGCTTGCCACTTTTCCCCGTTCCCTCCCTGTTCTTCCTGCAAGTTCCCCTTCCAGAGGTCAAGCTGGCGGCCACTGCTGGGAAAAAGCAGAACAAGAAGAAGGTGGAGGAGGTAGTGGAGGAGGAGGAGGAAGAATATGTCGTGGAGAAGGTTCTGGATCGGCGGGTGGTGAAGGGCAAGGTGGAGTACCTGCTGAAGTGGAAGGGATTTTCAGAGTGAGTACTTCATCTGAGAGTTGTGTACTGGGTTTTCAAAACTGAAGGTTAACCAGGTGGTGTTTTTGTGTGTGTGTGTGTGTGTGTGTGTGTGTGTGTGTATATATTGCACTATTATAGTGAATGAATGGTTCTGTTTGAGTTGCCCTTTACCCTGTATCATATGTTCTGCATTTTCTTTAGAAGGGAGTAACTGGGGATGGGATAGTATCTCTTCTTTGAGGTCCTCGTGGTGATACAAGAGGCACTGTAGTCAGGACACAATGAGAAACTATTTATAAAACAATTTCTTGACTTTGATGTCATTGCAGTCCTCTGTACAGCCTATTGTTTATGGGAACCATGTAAAGACTCCAGTAAATGTTGATCGTTTACAGTCAAGGTGTTGCAGTTGCCTTAAAACCGTCCTCTGTCAAAACCAGGGAGGCATTAACTGCAGTTTTCAGATTGGTGCTCAAATAAACTGGCAGGGAAATGTCAATGGTCCCTTGTGAAAAGTTACCTTCTCATTTGCTTTTCATTAATTTAGTTCAGTGGGAACAACCTGCTCTCACCCATTATATGCAACTGTACCTTAACTTAGAGCTGCTTATGGCAAAGATGAAATTGGTCGTGTTGCCAGACACAGCTTTGAAACATATTCTGCAAATTATTTGCTGTTCTTGGCCCGATTCGTTGAAACCAAAATGATTCCAAATAACTGATGTGCATTTAGCTCTTGTTGACCAAAGGTACCCGTCCTGCCATTTCGACCGTGAACGTGTTTTTATTGCTGTGCTGTAGGGAATTCGCTAACAGCGTTTAGCAAGGGGCAAAGCGCACCGCTGAAAAATTAGTGCGGCGATCTGGATTTATTGCACAAGATAAAATATGGCATCATTTCAATTTGAGATGCAAACAAATATAGGACTTAAGGGTGATTTGATATTCCCTTGGGCACAGACCCCTGACCCAATGAGCCTCAGTTTTATTCAGTGTGCCATTTTGCGTTTGACGCTCGCCATAATGCCGTCGTTACGCTGAATTAGCAGAAGCCACGCAGTTTGCTTTGACTCATACAGCTCATTTTACAATTGGATTACATATTTCTAATGGCTCTGTTGCATCTTGGAAAAACATTTTGTATGAAATCAGTGAAGTTGTGTATGTGTGTCTATGCCTAAAACAAGAGGTGTAACATTTAGTTCTTCTGTCCCAGTGAGGATAACACCTGGGAGCCTGAGGACAACCTCGACTGTCCGGACCTGATCGCAGAGTTCCTGCAGTCGCAGAAAGCAGCCCACGAGGCTGGTGGGAAGAGGAAGACAGAGTCCGAGCCAGAAGTGGCTGGAGCAGCGGAGGAGAGCCGGCCCAAGAAGAGGAAAGATGAGGTGACCCACCCTGTCAAGGAAGAGTCCATGCAGAGATGAAGGCCTTGCCTGCTGACTCTGACTTGGGCTGGTTCTCTTGCAGCCTGAGAAGCTCAGAGGGTTTGCCCGAGGCCTGGAACCTGAGCGCATCATTGGGGCCACGGACTCCAGTGGGGAGCTCATGTTCCTCATGAAGTGGTGTGTATCGTTTGTGTGTTTGTGTATGCCCTGTAAGCAGGTCCTCCAACTTACAGGGAAATTTGGGAGTTGGTGGCAGGATCGGCACTCCAGCCACTGGGGGGAAAAACTCATACTGGTCCATTTGGACTAGTATGGTGCTGAGGTATCACCCACTGCATGGCTGCACTCAGGTTCTCATCCCTGGTGGTTCGTCGTGTGGTGGATGTGGCAATGTGCTGTAATTGGCGCACACCCCTTACCTCTACTTCTGTTCATAGTATTGGAACTAGTCTTTGGCAATGGAACACGCCATAGAATGGGTACACAAGAACACAAGTACAGTAAACTACACACATTGAGAAACAGTCCTTTTAGGATTGATCCTTTTTTACGTTAAAGCCAATAGGGTGGTGTGTAGCTCAGTAGGCCATGACCTCAGAACTTCTTTGAATTCCTCAGACCGTCCAGTAAATATAGTGCAGGTCCCACTCACCTGGTTGGTTATCTTGCCCGTATGTTCCTCAGACTCATGTCGCTATTTTAACTTGAGACTGCTCCCCCCCCCCACAGGAAAAACTCTGACGAGGCAGACCTGGTGCCAGCCAAGGAGGCCAACGTTAAGTGTCCACAGGTGGTCATCTCTTTCTATGAGGAAAGGCTCACGTGGCACTCGTACCCCACAGAGGAGGAGGAGAAGAAGGAGGACAAGAATTAGACAGGGGCTGGGGGGGGCAGCAGGCCAGGTGGGGGGAGGGGTTGCAGATCCCTCTCTGTTTTTGGTTTTTATGGTTTTCTTTAAAAACGCAAACACATCACTTAGGTGAGCCGGTCGGAGGAGGCTATAGGAGGTGCGTGAAGGGGTGGGACAGCAGGGGAGGAGGTGCAGTATCCCTTTCTGTTTAGACACTGGGTCACCACTCAAGCCGACAGCTTCAGCAGGGGTTTTCAGATGCTTGTGGTAAGATCACATATTTGTATCCAACAGATTGTCTACAAACATTTTTTTAACATTATTTTTAATGGCTAGAAAAATCAGAAAAAATAAAGGCTGCCAAAGACTAGTTGTGATGACCTTACACTTGTATGCAGAAAAGAAACCTTTTTTTTTTTCTTTTTCAACTTTTTTTTTTTTTTTTTTCTTTTGGATTTTATTTTTCTTTCTTTTGCTGTAGTTTGTATATCTGCAAAACAAACTTTGAATTTGTGCTGGAACATCATCATGACATGGCGGGTGCATAGTTTTGCTGTGGTGTGCCGCTCCGGTGACATGCTCAGAAGTGCCCCCAGGAAGAGGGGAAAATGGGCTTACACAGGCTCAACAGCGGGCAGGCAGCTAGTTTGCTACACGCCGCCAGCATGTGTCTGGCCAGTGCCCGTGAGCTAGCTGACACCTGTGTGCATAGAGTGCTGGGAAATTCCTGCGCGGTCTGTAATGGTATTTGCAAGCTAGCCAGAGTTTTCCTTTTTTGGCAGGTTTTGAGTGTAAATCTCTCCTGAGCTACAGAGGTTTCAAATATTATGTCCAGAGATTGTGTCCTTGCCTCTCTTTGAACGGAAAGCTGGTGCGTGTCCAGCGATACATGCACACGTAAACACACAGATGTCTGGCCACTAATCCCAGAGGCCACCAGCTGTAAGTGTGGGGCTAGTGGACAGCAGAGGCCCTGGTCAGATTAACAGGTACAGAATAAAATTACTGTTCGGTATGGGGTAAATGTTTATTTTGGACCAAATATCTTTATTATTTTTACAATGCATTTCAGGATGGACAGTAGTGTGTAATTCTTCAGCAGTTCCTTTTCTGAAGAACCCACAGAGTGCAGAACTCTCTTAACATACAGATTTTTTTGGAGAAACCATAGTATTTCAAAGAGGAGGAGCAAGCATATGATAGCAGTATTATACATTTGCTCACATCACCAGGCACTGCTGTTGCCACTGCCATCCTGTTTTAACAGAACCTTGGAAAATAAAGTGCAATTAACGGCCCCTTTTCAGAATATTTTTTTTTTTTTTCTTTTTCTTTTTCAAATTTTTATTGAATCACTCGCTCATCTGTTTGACCAGGGTAATCTTTCCAAAAAATTGTCTGTTTCCACTGCAGTGGTCTCGCTCTCTGCTTTGTGATGTCTGTCGGCAGTTGGAGGCAAGAGTTGAATACTGTTTAGTCAGATCCAACTGCAAAGGAATACCCATGTTTTATAGGAAATGGGCTCCACAGGTAGCAGTCTCCTATACCAATTTACCACCTAAATTACTGCGTTTCGCAGCAATGTGAGGAATGAGGCTTCAGCACCTGATGGTGGTGGGAATTGCTGCATACTGTCAATCACTGCCTGGTCTAACCCAAAGGGAGCCACAGAGCAAGCCAATCAGAAGTGGGGTACACTGTTAAACCTTGGTCTTTGAAAACTTGTTTCTGCTATCACTGCTTGACAGATTTCTTTTAAGTTCAAGTTCAGTTTGTCAGGGAATTTTCATTCCGGCATTTAAGGCAGTTTTCATCACTGCAGTGTGTGTTAAAATTTGATTTCTTGTTCTAAACTCCCTGTCAGCGCTGCCTTTCACGGTCTCAGACAGGTTCATTTTCCTACCTGGATAACCAGTTCACTGCTTGCATCTAATTACTGTTGGTAATCAAGGACTTGACTCTGCCTTATCAGAGTGTTTGGGGTTACAGAGTTGGGTTTCAGATGTGAAAAGCATATGATCATTTTGTTTCATAATATAGTATTGTATGAATTTCCTTCACGTTTACATTTTAGAATTGAAGAGACCGCAGAGTACAGTTTTTCTGTGATTTTGTGATTTTCTTGTGGAAGATGGATCGGTTTCTTGATTAACCCCAACCCCCTACCTTTTTCCCCCAAGGACAAAAATATATCGAGGGGCAGAAATAAATGGCTTTTGTAAATGAAAAGCAGTTTGTTTTGCATGTACCACTGTTTTTTTGTGATCCTTGGTTTAGGAAATGTTACTGTAACTTGTATGTTTTTTTTGCAATACATGCTTTTTGTCATGTCTAGTTTACTGTGTTGATTCAGTTTTTCTCAAATTCTTTTTGTGTGTTTTCATGTATTCATCTTCAGCTATGTGAGTTATCAGTAGCATGTCCTGTATGAAATAGCCACTAGATGGCACAATGACAGTAGAAAATTGAAGAATTCTAGAATATTCCTAACTGTCCTGTCCAAACTAGTATGAGGATGTATTTCTGTGGTGATACAAATGAAGGTAGCTATTTAAAGCCCCTTCGTATTTGAGTACTCTAGTTTCAGTGCCAAGTAACGGACAGAATCCTTGTCTCTCGAGTCTTCTCGCTGCCTCCAGCCCACGCATCACCTCTTGAAATCAGAACTTAAGTGTTCATGTGCACAATCAGTCTTCCAAATATCTTTTCTTACAGAGGACATAATTTTGCATTGGATTTTTTTTTCTGTGTAATTTTATTGTATAATAGAATTGACCAAACAGAAATTCAAAGTCAGAACTGCAGTCTGCTTGTAGTGTATTGCAGCGAAATATGGTGTGTATCAGAGTAAATTCACTACTATACTTTGAACACAAGTTTTTTCCTCTTGTTGCATATAATAGGAAAATGAGTATCTGGTGATATGTACATTTTAAACTCCAGTGATAGCCTGTGTTTTGCAGTGTTGTGCATGAGGTGTGAAGGTGTCTTTCTCTTCCTCTCAGTTTATTATTCCAGCCCGGAATTAGCTGGAATGGTAGCTGCACAGTGGTATTGGCTGCTGCATTTAAAGCTGTAACCTGTTAGCAATTTAAATACGATACGTTTCATGCAGCAAAATAATTTGGTGTCCCAGTGGTACCTTGCTGCTACCACTTTAATATTTCAGGTTAAGACGTCCAGAATGTAATTAATTGCAGCTGAGTAATGATAGAATTTTTTATTTTATTTTTTTTTGCGTAAGCTACTGGCAATCAGTATGAGTCAAACATGAGTTTATAGAATATATAAATGACACTGTTTTGAGAGCCTTTGAGGGTAGTTAAATACCTCAAGACAAATTTAAACAGGTTATAAATGTAGAAAATGTATAAAACAAGCCACACTTTTGCCATTGTTGCTTATACATGACAGCACTTTGGATTTCTGGAGAGAACCATCACCCGTGGGTGGACAGCTAACGAAATTCAGGCTCTTTACAGTAGAGGGCACTGGTGCTACACATTTCATATGTTGTTGGGGTCAATCCAGAAAAATATTGCAGATCAAGCATTAGTAATAGGCAAAAGGGGGTATATGAAAGGAAGCGGGTCAGCTCTGGTTTGAGACCCATGTTTGGGTGTTATGTAATCCACCTTCTAGGCTAATATTTCAAAATGATCTCTGCACGTGTCTGCTGTGACGAGCTAAACCTCTGCCCAAGTTTGCTGTGGGCAATTGCTTAAAAGACATCAAATGGTCCCCTTAAATAAGGCATCAATAATCAGTAGTTTTCTTGTTAAGAGGAGGTATTTAGATTGGCTGGCAGCGCTATTGGAGAAATGCACACATATGCTATCATAAAGCATGTGTTAGCACTTCCATCTCCTAACAAAAGCATGGCTGGTCAGTCATATGGGTGGATTAACAGGATACTGAATCAATGCCATTGTTTTCCGCACATAGGTTCTTCCAGAGGTGTCTTCAAATTGCAGCGCATTGCAGCCAGAGCAAATCAACGCGAAATCTGATGGCGAAGGCAGAATATCCCACTGCTTCTCCAACTCCCTTGGACGTTTTGTTTGCCCTCATCTGCGCTCATCAGTCATGTCATTTCATTTGCTCATTTTATGGTGTCTTGCTGCGGTATCTACTGACTCCTTGACTGTAATTTGATTAGTATGAGTGGTGTGTATACATCAGCACTGGTGTGTAGCTCAGCAGATATGTACTTTGGAATCTGCCACAGATGGGCTGCACTTGGTCAATTTCAGACAGGCTGCAAGATGTGTGACTGGTTTGTCGGGCCCACAAAGACTTTAACTAGACTGCAGGTCTTGTTCCCATGGATATGCAGAGGGAAGCTGTGGAGTGCCATGGCAACCAACCCCTTGTAAAGACTTTTGGCCTTATTGTTCTTCTACATGGTTTAAACCAAATGCTTATGTGTGTGTCTGTCTCCCATTGTGTTAAGATTCCAGTACTTATTAGCGTTAAGGTGGAACATTAAAATGGTCGGCAAGCAGAAACTGATCAGTGTGAATTGGATGGCTGTGCTCAGTAGTACGGTTCCCTTATTTATTCCAGGCTGTTGGTTATTTTACTATCAGCCTAACTACTGTATTCAATACAAAGGCAATGGCCTGACCTGCAAGGTCTGGCCTTTGATTTTCTTTTCTCATCAGAAATTCACTAAGTGCGCTAGGTAAAAGTCACACATTATTGTTCCATTTTCAGCATTCATCTAAATGGTTTTTCTTGTGACAGTAGCTTCTCTCGCTGTGTGTCACCCATCTTGCCAGTTACTTGCCGGGTTAATGGTACCCAAAGCTTGGCCATCAAACTTTTGGCACTGCTTGCATGTGTGTTATGAAAGGATGTCTTGGAGCAAAGAGTCCAATTTCTAATTTATCAGTCAGGACAATCTCTGCCCCTCCGCTCGTCACGACTTCCCTGATCATTATCCTCTGGAAAGGACGTTCTTGTCATCAGAGGGACAATGCGGTCTCGCTCTGACCGCAGGGGGTGTCTTAGATGGTGGTGCTCCGGAGAAGTTCACCCAGGATGGAGGTGGACAGGCAATGAACATGAGGCAAGATAGCTGTGTATGTGTGTTGTATTCTTGCTTTTAAGCGGAGGATTCATTTAACCAACGTTTTAGTGCATCCTCGGCTCAAATGTCCGTTCTGAATAAGTTTATATTAGTTTATATAAAAATCTTCATATTGCATATGCCTTTTATGAGGAATTTTTCTGTGTGATTAATATACATATTTAAGAGCGAGCTTGACTGGTTACAGGTCTAGAATTGTCTTGCAGAAAGAATTGACAGGCCGGTAGTGCCTCATAAATACCTTGCCCGTTCAGCCAGTAAATACCAGAAAATGAATTTCTTGTTTTCCAGAGAAGACAAGTTGTAGTCATGTTTGTACAGTAATTACAGTATAGGCAACAATTTTCTGAAGTAATTGTTTAGGATTCAAATGTCAATGAGGAATCATTTTTTCTTTGTAATACACTTAATTAGAACATGTAAGCAATGAAGGAAAATTACTAATTGGGTTGCTGACTACAAGTACGAGATTCACTGATGAAGACTTGGACGTATGTATTTGCTAATACTTGTAACCCTTCCTCATCATAATAGATTTCTTACCATAAAATATTGCCCATTGATAGTCTCCAATGAACGTATGCAAAACATCATCATTCATGTTGTGTATCTGTAATGAAAATCAGAGAATGTATTTAAACCAGCACTCAAATCCCTTCCACCTCTCCAAAACAGGGCATTGTGAACTTGCAGCAAGAATGGTGCAGCGATTGGTATGGAATCTGTAACATGCCAGCCTGCTGTTACAGCCATGCGTGAGCCTACAGGAACCCAATACTAATCTCTGTAGAATGATGCATTTTAGTTAGGAGCCAACTCTGCTCCATATAAATAGCCCAAAAGCAGTGCAAGCTCAAAGGGCTGTGTTTGTTATATGAAATAAATAGAGAAGTAAAATCATGTTAAATTTGTTTCAGTCATCTATTTAAGCTTTATGACTGAATATACATTAAGGAATTAAATTGAATAGGAGCATGACAAATTTTCCATGGCTAACAACCAACTTTCCTAATTAGTAGTCTTTAAAATATGAAATGTTTAATCAGTGAAATCCCTTTTATTTATTCATAACAGAATATTGAGACACTTCCAGTCGAACGTGGTTAAACTGGGTAAAATAAAAAGCATGCCTATACATTAGGGAAAAATTTACAGACACTATTCAATATTGCTTAAATTGAATACCTTCTCATATGCTGTGAAGGTTTCCCCTGTTTCTGCAATATTGACAGCCCTTCGTCCTAAACAAATTACACAGGGCCTTAATACCAGTAAGAAAGCTAATCTGTCAGTAGGTAATATATTGCCTGCAGACTTGATAAAGCATTAAGCATTTGATCCCTTATAGTTCAGAGAATGGTAAGTGATTACCATCGACATTTAAGCCTTGGACAGTCTAATCTTCTGGTGGGTTTGAGAACCTTCCAAACTTCCTACACATTTTTAAGGCAATCTCAATTGAGTCATTTTTACAGATATGTCATTATGCTTGGCCTAACCGCAGCCTAATTGTGTATTGTTGCTGCAGTAGTTATGTTTAAGTTGTATTATTTTTTTCTCCCAGCAATTCATTTCATGTTTTTGTTAGTATTTTACATAATTGGATCGTTTTGTATGTACTTTATCGTGTGTGGCATTACAGCCTGAATACAGCAGTAAATCCATAGTATCTGGAAGTGATGAAGAAACTGTATTTGATTTCTGAACTGGCCCTTACTGGAATTTTTCTTGGTGCTCCAAATTCACTCCCACTGTCCCTTTTCCATTTTAACTTTGGTGCCCCATATTTTATGGTCCCAAAATGAGGAGGCAGTGAAAGAAGACATGGGGTGTTCACACCGTGCTGACCAGCTTCCCTGAAAAGGTCACTGCATCTTCCACGTCTTCATCTGACATGGCACCAGCATGTGTTCCAGAGGCACAAATACAGATGCTCTTCTACTTACGAACGAGATACGTTCCGAACGGCCGTTCGCAACTTGAAATGTTCACAAGTAATTATTCAACATCTTTTTAAGGGTATACGCAAGTACAAAGAACTTGGATGCCAGGAGTATGCACACTTAGCTGCTGCGCTGCGGGAGTAGCAGTCAGAAGTCGTACTAGGCGGAATTGGCGCAAAGAAAAAAAATTGATCTTGCGGACAGGAAACGGGAGCCCAGTGAACACAATTTGGACTTGCAGTCCTCGTCATTCCTATGTCTGAAAGTTCGTAAGTTGAACGTTCGTAAGTAGAGGAGGGTCTGTACTGTCATGCACTGCGTAATGACGTTTCTGGTCAATAACAGACCGTATATACAACAGTGGTTCCATAAGATTACATTGTTGCGCTATGTATCGCTCCTGTGTTTGTGGTGTAAGCATCCTCCTCCGCTGCCAGTCGTATTAAAGTATAGCACGTACAGTTATGTCCAGTACACAATACTTGAAAATAATAACTATATTACTGTTTCATGCATTTTTATTTTTATATAGGCCATAACATAGAGCCTAGGTAAGTAGTAGGTTATATCAATTACGTTTCCGTAAGTACGTCCTATAATGTTTGTGCAAGGACAAAATCCCCTGATTCATTTCTCAGAACCTATCCCTGTTAAGTGACACATGATTAATGATGCAGGAAATCACCGTCTATTCTAGCTTTAAAATATATATATATTTTTTTATTTCAAAATCTAGAAACTGTTTTGATTGGTTTTATGTGCATTCTTTTGACATTAAACCAAGCACATCGAATGTTTACATCACAACATTTATATATACATGGATTTTCACCAGTTAAATCAAAATGCATTTTCGATGAATGTAGGATTAGCAGGATTCATACAAAATAGCCAAAGGCTTGTCACATTGCTTAGGGATACATTAGAATATTGCTATGCTTATAAAGTCAGAATACATTTAATGAAATCCATTAATCTTCCAATATCTTAACCAGCATAGTGTCATGGTGACCTTAGAGCCTATCTCAGGAAACACAGGGGACATGGCAGGGGACACTCTGGATGGAAAGCCAGCCCATCATAGGACACACACAGTCACACTATGTGCGATTTCTAGAAGCCAGTGTTTATAACCAGATGTTTTTTTGACTGGGGGAGGGAACCTATGAAACACAAGCAGGACATGTGATATCCATGCAGAGAGCGGGGGGCAAGAGTTGAACCAGTCCTGAAGGTGTGAGGATAATGTGACTGCTTTTACTTGTATAAGGGGGTCATGCGAGAGGAGATTTCAGAAGATGTCAGGTAAGAAATTCTAGTATTAATATTTTATGTACTAATGCCTGCGATGGGCTGGCCCCCCATACTGGGTTGTTCCCCGCCTCGTGCCCGTAGTTTCCGGAATAGGCTCCGGACTCCCCGCGACCCACTGGGATAAGCGGTTTGGACAATGGATGGATGGATGGATGGATGTACTAATGCTGGGTCAAAGTAGTAAAGGGAGACTATTAAATCTACATTAAATATTTGCCTAAGATTTCATGGAAAATCTAATCTTTGACGGCTTTGGGAGTCTGTGGGAGACTTTGGGAGTCTGTGGGAGTCTGTGGGAGTGTTGGGAGCCTCATTCATACGATGACAACATTGATCTCAGTGACTATTCCAGAAAAGCACCTGTGTCAGATGCCCCCCACCCCCGAGATGATAACCATCACAGGGATCGATCGGGATGGGGTCACAATGAATGAATTATTGTGATTCAATAGCGGAGGGGGGCTGCTAACCTGGCACGGTGGCAACTTTAAAGCTCTTCATGGCATTTTACGTTTTACTTTTAGGAATGCATTACAAATGAACGCCTAAATGTTCTTAGCCCTGCAAAATAAATGCCTTTTGTGAAGCTAGGGGAAGAAGTTACTGCTCGTGACCTTTTGTACAATATGCCTACCTGCATGTTTTTGAAAGCACAATGATCTATGGAAGCAAGTTTTATTTGTTTAAATAATATAAAGTTATTTTTAAGAAGTCAGACAATTTTCAATTATATGATATATGTAAAACATGTTTAATTTATTTCTTAAAACTGTTCTCTTCCACCTGGTGCCTTTTTCTTTCAAAATACCCCGTTTCCTGCAGCGATTATACATGTATATGATGTTGATGTATATAACTGTATGCTCCCTGTTGATATCTGTACTTCAAAAACATGCATTTGCCATTTTGCAGCAAGAGTTAGCCAGGCATACAAAGATTGCCGAGTGCAGTTTCTCCACTATTCCCTGCTTTTTGCAGGGAGCCCCATAATTCGGTGGTGAGAGCGTCCCTCATTATGGCTCGTCTTACCTGTTCATTATGCATAATCAAGCCACGGTGGGTCAGTAAATGCTGTTTTATACAGCCCTGTTGCCCTCCCCTGCAAGGGAAAGGAAAGATGCAGCATTTGTAGGATCAAAGAAGTGCTGGTCTGCTCATTAGGAATTTTTCAGCTCAAATATTGGGTATTAAAAGCTCAATCTGGGTTGTCATTGCACCACTGCACTGATTCAATTGAATTTCAGAGAGATTACCAACCATATTAGGTCAACATTCTGGAACCATGATACGCATCTTTGCTAAATCCTATATGTGAAAAAAAATCCAATTTTTGAGGCAATCAGTTCAGGTAGATATTTCCCGTTTAGAGCAAGATGGAAGAATCCATATGTACTTTATGCATCAACGGCTGATGGCCATTGATTGAATGACCTCTTTATCAATATCACTTCCCTGCCAATTGAGAAGGGCAAGAGGTAATCAGGATAGCACCTGGGTCCAGTGAAAAATCACAGCAATAACCATCAATCTGAAGGCTTCCTGTTCTGTAATAGAATACTGGACATTTCTTGTTTTGGATAATCTGTGCTTGGGTGTAGTAATATACTGGGTTAAATGACTTGTATGCAGCCACAGCTGGCCAGTAGGGGGCACTAGGCTGCCACCCTCCCTGGTGGAAAGTATTTTTGATTTTAATAAACAATAATTACTTATTTGCAGTATGTGTGTCTTTGAAATGCATAATAACGTGAAATATTTGAAATAAGTAATTGTGTTTTGGGAGGAAATTAGCTTCATGTTCATCCCTTCTTTCTCAATATCTGTTCTGGGGCACTTTGCAAAGCCAATTGCTGACATAAGGTATGCATATAGCAACATATATTTAGGCAGTCAGTGTCTTCGAGTCAGGTGCCCAAGCAGAGTCCTGGGCCAGGTCGTGGTCTGGCCAAACCTGATATTTGGTGGGGTGCCAGCCTACTAGGGGCGCCATGGGAAGATTGCAAATAGTATTGCGCAATAGCCTTGTGCCGCCATCTTGGTGCAACCATATTCAGTACACTGCATACAGTGACATGAAATAATGTTATATAAAACATTAAATAAAAGCAAAATAAAATTTTATAAAAACAAACTATATAATGAGAGAACAGATATTACTGGGTGTGAGCCACACACATTTAAAGCAAAATGGTTGTGAGCCACCAGCTGTCCTTTATGAGGATATTGTCAATTACATGGTTTTTCAAATGTCTTGGGCAACATTGAAGCAAATGAGAATTTGCAGATTGATTTATTTTATCCCTGGATGTGTGGCTTTAATTTAGTTGAAGGGACTGTCATAGTTGTCTCTTTTAGCTTTTCTGTCTTGATGTCCGTGATGTTGCTGTGTTCCAAGCTCGCTGCTGGTGTCCAGTTATTGTTGCCTCCGTCATACAATGCGGCTCGTTTGCTAACTTGAAAGGATAACAGTCGCCTTTAGGGTATTGCTTCCAGGTCAATTTTTTTAAAGATTTAGAAATTTTGCCAGCTTCACAATGATCATTTTCATTATTTATTAATCTGCCTGTTTATAATGCCAGTTAAATAATTACTGACTTTTTCAAAGAGCAGTTTGTGTTACACTGCATTGGGATGGTTACTGAAACTGAATGAATATGGGCACAAACAGCCGTATTTCTTTGCCAGCCACCCCTGCTTGTATGATGCTTTAAAACTGTAAAACGAGTTAAAATTAGTCTCTTTTTGTGGATATTTATATTAAGTATGATTCTGAAATGGTTCCTGCTGTGCTACACTCAACAATATAGCAGGAGCCTTCCATTTAACTAAATCCCACAAATATTTAGCCAGGCGCCCAGTTCCATAAGCACCATATGACCTGCTTTGTGTGCATGAACGTGTGTTGGCTGGCTGTTGGCGGAGAGAGACAAGCCGTGCATGATGGACCATCTGTGTGACTCGGGTTGCAGAATAAATAACAGTCCTGTCAATTAATGGGTGATATTTGCAAAAGTCTTTGACTGTCACCGAATGGAGGGCAGTATGTCAGAGCATTGACTGGAAAGGGATGATAATGGACAGGTATATCAGCAACACCTTTTGGTGCATGTGCCAAAGGTCATAGTGAAAGATCATAATTACTGTTTGATGTTCACATCTGTAAGAACAATGCCTACCTTCGTTTTTTGGACTTTCACAGATTTCATTTGACTCATTTTCACAGGGCGGTGCCTGGGTTGAGAACGTCCGACTTACAGACAACTCATGCTTAGGAACGGACTGCCATGAAGCCTGTTTTATTTAAAAAAATTGCGTTAAATACGGTGGCCCGTAAAAACGAACGCACAAGCTACTTTGGGACACTCATGAAAACATTGTGTTGCTTCAGCGGTTCTGTAGCTCGAGGTGCGGTATAGTACCATGTGTAGTTACTTGTGTTATTACTGTATTATTATTATTTTTTATTATGATGCTATGCAGAATTTCCATTAAGGTTGATATATGTACTTGGAGCAAATCCATCCATCCATCTTCTACCTACTTATCTTAGGGTGAGCATGCCTGTCCACTGCAGGCTGCTGAGAGGAAGACCCCACTTTATTATCTGTTGTCTGGAATCCTCTTGATTTTATTTATAGGCAAGAGCTTTGTCAAGAGCAGTGATACATTGCAGTAATAATCCCGGCAGCGTCCCACTGGGAGCAGTGGGATCTCTGCAAATCCCAGTGCTGTAAGGCCAAGAAGTGATGACATCAATGGGGGATGGGTAGATGGCGATGGGAGCCTGGCACAGGATGTACACCATAATAGGCCCGTGGGGAACCCCACGCTTGCTGAAAAACACATGTAAAGCACCTGCAGCCATGAGTGACCCTGCATGCACGGTACCCACACACATCACACCCCAAGTCTGCCCTCTGCTTACATTTGACTGTAAGTTTTGCAAGGCTGGAATGGAGTCAGGGCTGATTACAGGTCCACGCCCTACTCTACATGCAATTACTAGTTAGGACAAACATTTTGGCATTTTTAAATAGTAACGCTCATCTGGAAAGAGCAGGTTTCTGCCCTGTATTTTAAAAGCACCACATGTTACTGCGGTTTTTAAGGGACAGTGCAAACATGAAAAAGTGTATTAGTCAGCTACTGAGTCGAGGTCAGAAGGTGAAAGCAGTACTTGATCGACCAGCAGCTGAAGCCTTGAGGGCTTTCCATTCCTGTTGATCCACAGCCCACCTGTGTCCTTCACCCCTGCATGGTGTAAAGGTAACATCCTCCAGCCTTGTATATTGGCCTATTATGTGACAATCCTCACGATTATGTAAATGACTCTTTTTAATTATTTGTTTTCATTGTTTGTCTTTTATGGCCTATGTAAGGCGACCTTGGGTTTTAGAAAGGCGCCCACAAATAAAATGTATTATTATTATTATTATTATTATTATTATTATTATTAATGCATAATTTTCATGGAGGTATTAGGTACGACACCAGATGGGGATTTACTGCATAAACTTGGTAACCATAACAATGTGCAGCTGATGGGAAAACATTATGTTTACTAGATAATGCCTAGATGTTGCCTTCTGGAGAACCCACCAATAGGTGATTTCTCCAGGGGAGTGGGGGGAATTCCACCCCCTACTGGGCAGATGGAAATGCTATTTGAATATATTAAGTTAAATAAAATTTAAATGTCATTATATTTGAATATATGGCTTGTGTTAGTGATATTAATGTGTAATAATAACTTATTGTAAATGTGTTTATTATTTATTTATTTAAAATTTCGTTATCTGGATGAATGACTGGTTGGGCTCTGTCACCTTGCACCCCATGGTACAAAAGCCTAGACTCAACTGTGCCCCCACCAGACTGTAATTCAGATCAATTGAAGAATTTACACATATTGTGCATGACTGGGGTTTCACAGTGATAGTCAGTAAAGGTGTGTTTTCTAACCCTACGCTAAACTCAGCAGCTCAGAAGACAGCGTTTTGCTAGGTCCTTCAGAAGCTTTCAAACAGCCAGCAGGAAGTGACCCACGGCTCCTCTGCTGTACCGCTGTGTGCCCTACTCTGTGCTGTTACCTGCCAGTGCAGACCCTGCCTTTTAGGGACCTGGACAGGCAAAGGGGACTTTGTAAACATGACTTCCATGCTATTTTCAAGGTGACAGGGAACCGTAACAAACACTCACAGCCTGCATAGCAACAGTGTAAAACAGTGTAATGTAACTTCAACAAGGAACATAATAAAAGCATGGCAGGTAAATTCTTGAGGCTGGCTAGAGAGTAATGCGCAGCTAAATCTGAAGGATGGAAAACATCACGGCGCCATTTTGGCTGCAAATTTGAAAGAGAGAAGCATAATGCACACACGTCACCACAGAGTCAGAGCCAAGCTAATACAATAGCAATGGTTCTCAGATTTTTTCAATTGTTGTTTAATGCTGACATAAACTGAACGCTTGTAATTCTTTAGCCCGTATTAGCTAATCAGTTCTATGAAACCATGTTTTCTGTTGGTTAGCAACCATTCTTATTTCTCGCAGTTTATATCCATTAACAAGGGAATTATACATAATGAATTAACTCATTATTTAGCTATCAAATCCATTGCATTGTTTCAAATATGTAGCAAGCATTCTATAACTCCAGGTCTGGAAAATCTAGGTCTGTGGGCACATGTGTTATTTTTGGATCTTTGGAACCACAACAGAAGTAACACAGTGACAAAAAAATATCTGACAGCTCAAACTATAAATTTTCCTTTTCCTTATTTTCCATTATGTTTTGCTATAAAGGAAATTATAAAATAATTTAATTTGTGAAAACACTTAAGAATTTTAGGTGCATTTATCCATATGTTTACCTGTAATACAGAAAAGATATTAGTTCTGATATTTTTTGAAAATTATGTCAGGAAACAAAAAAATTGCAGGTTAGCAGCCGCAGTATGGGTGGGTGTAACTGCATTCACAGTATATTCCAGACTCTGCCCTTGTTCCGTTAGTAAGAACTGCTTCCACATGCAAATGAAGGGAAAAAAAAAACTTGTATTTGCCAAGAACAGAGATGTGATTTTGCTTTGTTGACATAGAATAATGAGATCTTTATTTTTAACAGAATTAATAGAGTACAGTATTGCTTTCACAAATAACAGCAGAGCATTGTGTGTGTATGTTGTGGTAAAAAAGAGTCAAAACATCAGCAAAGACTCATACTTTATAAAAATAAATAGAAGTAAATTGAGTACATTTTCACAGTGATTTCGGTGAAGCTGTCCTGAAGATGGTGTTCACCTGACGTATAGTGAGTAGATCACTATCAGGAGCCATGAAGGTCAGAAGCTTCCAAAATCCATAGCCTGTGTCATGCACCAGTATGGGATTGAAAGGGAAAGCAGAGAAGAGACGCAAGAAACACCCCCACCGCACTAACGTGATGTTCGTGACTCCTCCTCATCAATAAAACGAGTTAGAACCTGACCTTGTGAGAAAAATTTTACAAGTATGAATGTCACACGAAGGAATTACACTTAATATATTGTTTACATTTGCTATGCCTTTTGGAGGCTAGCAGCTTTTGTTATATCATTATGTCACAATTTTAAATATTTGTGGTTGTTGATTGCGTGGAAAAAGAAGGAAAAAAACCCTCTGCTTTCCAGGTGAATTATGAGCTCAGGCTTGTTCAAAAGGGACCGTTGGATATGCTGTTCATAATGTGTGGGGGGTGGGGGCGGCATTTTCCTATAGAGGCAACAAAGAAAACAGACTTGTGGGCCATAAGGGGCTGCTTTCAACAAATATGTCTGTGTAGCAACAGCAGACGGGTCACACCCCCAAAGTACCTGCTACCAAATTCTGACAACATCTGACTTGCGCCAATAGGTTTGTTGTCTGTCATATTTAATTCCTCCGCCAGTGTATAAACGCTGCCTGGTTGTGTTATTGAAATAGAACTGTGAGTTTATTATTAAACCAAGGTCTCCTTGATGACACCACTCGTCCCACGTCTGACGCACCTCGACACACAAGCGGGCCAAAGGAAGAAAGGATCTGATGTCGTCAGAAGGGTGTAGCGCATTCCAGCTTCCCTGCTCTTACCACGCCAGCAGTTTCTTGTCCGTCAAGAAACACACCAATCTGCACTCCCACGTCTCTCCGCATTTCACGCCCTTTCCAACGCGTACTGTACATAAATATTTTGATCCCTGAGAATGGCCACTACCTGCAGTCACCCTTCCTTTCTACTGTCTGCAATTACTGTGCTTTCCAGCTACGCCACGTGAAGTGTTACTCTCAAACCGGTTTTAAATTTCTTCCACTAAAATGAGATTCAGGGAGTGAAAGCGTTTCCCTTTTCCCTGGCTGAGGCTGCTTTTCCCACACAATATATGTGGCATGAAAGTGTGATGGGATCTTAAATGTCAATGAAGGCAGGGTGGCAAAGTGTGTTGAAACCACACATTTGCATGGAGCCCCTGAGGTTTGAGGACCTCCTGTTGGCCGCAAACCGTCACTACACTGCAGGGAATGGAGTCGCAGAAAATAAAAACACACCCACTTCGAGATGCCAGGGCAGATACGCCATGAAATAATTAAAAAGTTACTTAAAAAGTTATCATGATGTACCATAATCTTATGTATAAAAATGTTTATTTTGGTGTAGCACACTATCATTTGTGAAATTAACTTCTTACCCAATGTGCATAAGCAAACTTCCCAAGAAAAAGACAGATATAAGGCAAGTAGAACTTATTATGCATTTTTAAATTAAAAAAGGTTTCATTACCTATTTATGTTATTTCATTATCAATTTTATATCACTGAGCCTTTCCAGAAGGCTCATAATTAAGAATTGCTTCCTAAATTAAAGTGTAAATGAGACATAGATAATACTATTTTTATGTTATTGTAAGATTGTACCAAATTAATTCAGGAAATGCGATATCACATTTCCCAGATACATTGTGAATATGAACAGCCCCCGCCGTATCATGTGACCCAAGGCGGGCACCTCAGAAATATGCATGCATTTGTAAGGCAATGATGTTCATGCAGAGCATCGAGTGCATTATTTAAAGAGCCATTCTGATCCTGGCATAATTAAAAATTCCTAACAAGCTGTGATGGCAAATAAAAAAAAACAAATATACTTGCATTAAAAACATTCGCTGAGTGATGAGCATAACTAAATAACACATAATAATTCAGAGGTTGGCATGCTTCGTATTCATTTCAGAAGAAAAAATTGCGATGACTTAGTGTGTCAGGAATGAAGGACCTAATCGTGACAGATTTGCATTCTCTGAAAAATGCATGGCTTTCTGACGGAAGAAGATTTGTACACAGTGTAAACTGGAACTTCAACAACTTTTCATGAAGGTGGCTGCAGATGTATTCGTGATGATGTTTTCTGTTTCTTTTCTGAAATTCTGCAGTGACTGAAGAGTCCATCCATCCTGCGCAGGGCTGCAGCGAATAATGGCCCAACGTCACTTCTGCTCATCCTAGGACACAAGACAGGGGACACCCTGGATGGGATGCCAGTCGGTAACAGACATGGTTTACTGAGCCAAAGTGCATCAAGCCCTGGTTCCTCTCAGTGCAGGTCAGGGTCTGCTAATGTTTGTTTAATTTCACTGCTTAGTGAGGTATTAGAAGCTATTTGCATAATATGCCATATCACCTGTTTTTTTTTATGTGCAAATAAAGCACTAATTGAAAGATAGCAGTAGCTCCACAGGAGTCTGGCTTTGGCCAGCCTAGTCTATAGTCACACCTACACAATGCCCATCTGTTATAACACAAAGCCCTAACATCCACCCCCCATCCAGACACTGAACCAATTAGGGACAGGCTCAACAATAACTTGGCCCAAGCCCTCCCTCTCCCACTTAGCCATCACACGTTAGCTGGCCGGGCTGTGAGAGGACAGTCTGCCAAAGCCTGCTCTTTAATTAAACATCCCCAACTGGCCCTTGATAGGAGAGGTGCTGAGGAGCCCCTGACTGACCCACTGACAGATGGGTCCATGTCGCTATAGTAACCCAACGACAACCCCACCCCTTTCCAACTCATTTAGAAACAACTCTCTGCTCCCCACTCACTCAATCTTTCGAAATAATACCGCTGACGAATTAGACTAATTACTGCCAATAATAATAATTACGCCTTAAAGAACATTTAAAAAAAACAGTATAGGGAACCACCTCACGCCTCACATGTGTGGAGTTTGCATGTTCTCCCCGTGTCATCGTGGGGTTTCCCCCCACAGCCCAAAAACATGCTTTGGTGAATTGGAGTTGCTTAGTTGTCTGTAGGTGTCAATGGTGTGTGTTCCTTGCTATGGGTTGGCACACCATCCTTGGTTGTTCCCTGTCTTGCCCCCATCGAATATGAGTGGGGTTAGACCTCCTTCAGATCCCCACGACTCTGCATAAGACAAGCAGGTATGGTAGATGGACGGATTCAAAATGCCCCTTGGTGTGATTTCCCGGTTTTCTGAGCATATCAGACCTACCAGCCACTACTAAAAGCATATATCATGTTCTGCTTTATCATTCCTAAACTAAAAACATCTAAAAGAAGGCCAACATACATTTCACATTTTTGAAGGAAACTGTATTTAATCCACTATCTGTGTCTTTGTGGGGAAATCTGGTTCAATGAACCGCATTACAGAATCGCATCATGATAGAATCAGAGAATTAAGTGCTGGGTTTATGCTTCATGTGTCAGGAGTGCACCACTGGTCCGTGCGCATCAAGGCCCCCAACCTCCTCAGGGGTACTCTTTCGGAGGGCGTGGCAGTGTTTTGCAGTGGAATTCAGTGAAGCACAGCCAATCTAGTGACGATGCACAATCCAATTAGATCCAATGGCACATGGCTTCAGAGAGATGGATGGGGGGGTTAATTTGCTTTTCTTTTTTCAGTGAGAGGGCTTTTTCACCATGATACTGAAGTGGCACAGTGGCCCCACTGAGAGGAGTGTGCAACTAATGGAAAAACATTATGCAGGAGGAAAGTGAACATCCTGGCTCCGTGTGTTGGTAATACGGTATATGTTTTTAGGATAGCAGCAGTGAGCCATCACACATTGATGTCTCCTCAAAGTGGTTAGTGTGTGATGGATAGAGGTTACCTTAAATCCCGCTACTGTGGAAACACTGACACGGATGGAGAGGAGTGTGAGTTTATTAGTCCAGTGTTTCCCAATCCGGTCCTCAGGGACCCACAGCAGTCCACGTTTTTGCTCTCTCCGAGCTCTGGAGCAAAAATGTGGGCTATCTGGCAGGGAGCTCAGAGGGAGTAAAAACATGGACCGACTTTGGGTCCCTGAGGACCAGATTGGGAAACACTGTATTAGTCTACTAATGCATCTTTAGTCCACAAGGGCTGGACTCATTCAGAAGGGTGATGAGAGCCAGGATTCTGCTTATGGCCTGAAGCTTGAAGCTCCTACGATCTCCCTTCACACGGCCTGGGCCTGAGGCACAGAGGGGTAGATTACAAGAAGCTATTCTCAACTCTGGCTTTCCTTATTGATGTGGCCCTAAACACCGTTGCCTTTGTTAGCTGGCCAGGGGGAAATTGCAACTTGTCCTTAAACTGGCTATTCCCACTAGTTCTTGCATTTTTTAAAACACACTTTTTTTCTGTGGCTAAGCACTGTCAAATTATTCATGAGGCCTCGGTAGAGGTATTTACAATGATTTTCGTTTTATTCCTGAGTATGACTCTCAGGTCAAGGTCTGTGTGGAAAGTAAACTTTCTTGCCTATTCCCGGTTTTCGCCAGACGACCGAGTCATCCATCTTCTGCACGACTTATTTTGAAGTCTGCTTCCCAGTGCTGCTGTTTGGAAACGCAATCAAAATGTTTCCTATCAATGCAGAGGAGCAAAAAAAGGCTTCAGGACAGGCAACTTGATTCTAACGCAGAGGGAATAACTCACCACAACACCAACAACTTTCCTAATGAAACAATACTGATGGTGAAACTGGTCATCATGAGCATGTGAGCTTTAATGGAAAGTTACTAGTAATTTTCTCTGAATCAGAACCACAAATTAAGCATAATGACATAGCAGTACATTTTTTGGTGTGTCTTAGAGTGCAAGGTCCCACATTAGACGTTGTGTACCGCGGTACCGTAACTAGACAGGGCATGCCCTGCCCAATAGCAAACAGGCGTGGTAAACGGAACAGTTAATTGGAGCTTTTAATAGAACGTCACTCTTAATGAAGCCCTAACAAAGCCCCCCCCCAGCCCCCCGCCCCTTCACTCCATCAGCTCTCCGAAATGTGCTTAAAATAGCATCTAGTGTTTTGGCCAGACCTGAGCTTGACTTGGCTCACGGGGCTGAATGTGAAAGGCAGCCGGCTGTGTGTGTGTCAGGAGGGGGCTCTGCAGGATACGCTGCCACGTGTCCAGGGAGAGGCTTTCATAGACTCGTGAGGGGACATGACTGCAGCAGCTGGAGAGAGAATCTCTGTAATATGCAACTGCTGTTTTTTTCTGGTTTTCTCCCATATTTCAAGGCCATGTCCTGATGCCTTCCCATTTTATTGTTTCTCCTGGGAAGTTCCTGTAATTTGCATGCCCTTTAAACTTTATTATCATTAATTGTCATATATGGATCCATCAGTTTCGCATGTTTGTCTGACATTACCCAAGTTGCCAAATTGTTAATGAAACACAATCTAGGCACACAATCCACACACTACATACAATTTCGACCCCTTTGTCACCGTGACCTGGTAACCCACAACCAGATTAAAGGGCAGCAGGCCAGTTAGATGCTGAACAAATTAGCTAGCTGTATAAATATAAATTGATATGTGTTCTGTACCACAGTGTTGAACTGCATTGTTTCTGTGATAAATTGATGTTGATGTTTTGTCATAAGTAGAAGTGAAATATAAATAAATACAGTTATTTAATTTTTTACTTACGTACTTGCTTCCTTCCTTACTTGCTTACTTACTTACTTACTTACTTACTAATCCAACACCCCCCCCCCAGCAAAAAAAAAAAACTGCCATATTTTGAAACCAAATTTTGGCAGGTATAGTATCAGTGTTGATCTATCTCCACCTGTCTCGGTCAGTGGACCCCCTTGGGGCCCCTGCATACCTCGTATTTTGCATCTTGCCGCTGCCCTCTTAAGGTAATCACAGGAGCAGCGGACGAGAGTCCATGGCTTGTTGTGTGTTCAGCTCATCCACGTGCTGCACCCCGATGTTGAGATTGGCCTGCAAGACTACAGAGAATTATGATAATGTGTGTGTGTGTGTATGTGTGTGTTTGATTATATGTTTCTAGGTGATTAAGAGCTGTACACCTTCAGTTAACAGTCCTTATAATTTGGATTGTTCTCTTTTTAACTATTATTGTAAAATCTGTCATGAAAATATTCTCTTTGTAGTCCCACATAGCATGTGACTACACCGACAGTTCATCTGTTCTGTTCTGAAGCAGACAATAACAGGACAGTATATACTAAGCACAGCTACAAAGGGGGTGTTTATCAATGCCAAGGACGCAAAGAACGTGTTTGTGTTCTTGAAAAGCGCTGTCTTGTTAACTCGTCTCCCAAGCACAAATTTGGGAAGCTATGAATCTTGGGATTGGTCTTATTGGTGAGGATTCAACCAATGTATCCTTCATATTTGGGACTAAGCAATAACAACATCTGGGGATTTTTGCCATCCTCTATACTTCTGTTCTTGAGTATTCGAACTATACTTCGGCAATGGAAGAAGACGTCATACTGGCATGCAAAAACAGTGCGCTAAACACCGTGGAAGCCCATTCCATGAAACTGCCAGCACACAGTTTTCTGCTGGGGTTAATGCCAGAGGAAGTTTGGAACTCTGCAGTCATTGAGTCAACAGAGTGACGGTGACTTTTACGCACTATGTGCCTCAGCACTCGGCACCCCCCCGCGTTGTTTCTTTACATGGCTTGTCCCTTCGTGGCTGATTTTCTGTTACTCCTAAACGCTTCCACTTTGCAAAAATACCACTTACATCAGACCGTGGAATATCAAGCCAGGAAAAAAAATCATGAATTGACTTATTGCAAATGTGGCATCCTGTGACAGTACCAATTTAATTCACTGAGCTCTTCTGAATGAGCCATTCTTTCACAAATGATTGTAAACCTGACTGCATGGCTAGGTAGTTGATTTGATGTCCCTGAGGCAGCAGGTCAGAATGAAACACCTGAATTCAATGATTATGTTCCAATATTTTTGTCCATATAGTGTATATAAAGGTGAAGGTTGGAGGTGTCCTCTGTTGGACAGTTGTCTTCTCTGTGATAGTGGCCTTTGCATGCTTCTGTGATTTGCCTGCAGCTGGCAGTACTCTGTACTCTACTCATCCTTGGCTGTGGGAAAATTGACAGACTGGCCCCGGCTGCCGCAGCTGCTGAGAGAGAGAGGAGAGCAACATCTCTTCTTCTAGAATGCGTGTAACAATTCTCTCCTCCAATAGTTTTTCAAATAAATCTGTCCTGGCTCCGGCAAAGTTGTTTGCTATATGGGTTCTTCAAATTTTCAGATATGCCTATAGAAGTCGACTGCCTTAAGGTGAAGACGCCGGAGGGCGTCATCCAGAAGGGTAATGCAGGTACCCCAATCCTATGTCCATATTTGTCTGAGAAGGAATCCTGTGCTGCTGTAATGCCACATATAATAGCTTTAGGTAATATCTAAAGGACACCGGCATTAATTTAAATGTCAAGCTCTGACCTTCTGAGACAAAAAGGAACCTGGACAGAAAAGAACAGTAGGAGAGCAAATGCAGGGAATCACAAATGAAACTGACAAAAACAGATTTGTTCTTCCAATTGCACCAAACACAAAGGGAACAAATATTAAAGAATATACTCATAAGCTGAATAAAATAAAACATTGTATAACTTTGCATGAAAATATTGCAACAATCCAGGTGACTGGTACAGAACAGATGAAAACAATGATAGGAATGTCTTTGATTTCCTGTTCCTCGGCCTCATGTTTTTATTTTATAATAGACTACTGACACATAGTGACTAGCATTACGCATTAAAGTATAACTATTGGGGGTGTAATGAAACTGCAAATTGGGGTTTGACAGGTTTATAGAGGTACTCTTTATGTAAACTGATTTTTCTGGGAGGATGAGAAGGGTCCAGAGGTCAGGGAACTGTAATGTGTGGAATACAGTATGAAGTGTCAGGTGTCTGAGTGTTTTTATGTAACATGTCGTAGATGCATCCAAGAGCGACCTCCCCCTCAAGTGTTCCAGTAGGGTCAATTCTATAATGATAGGAGGAACGCTCAGAGACAATGGTACCCCTATTAGTGGGGGGCGGGGCACCGAACAATGGACATCCTATAATATGCATAATATAACCATCTGTACAGGCATTTAAAGGATTACACGCAGAAAGGATTACTGGTTACAGGTTGGGGTGTAATGCGGAGGAGAACGCGGGATATGAACCTTTAGAACCAGTAAGAAGATAAGGAAGGTAGCACTGTCTAGTCTATTTGTTACTTCTTTTTATTAAGTATTGTTTTGTTTTGGGAGAAGATTATGGATATTAATGATATCGAGGGAGCAGAATGTTTGTACATCAGAGACCCACAAAGTAAAATTATCTATATATCCATCTATCCATCTATCTCTCTCTCTCTGAACCACTCAGTGACATAGGGCATGGGAAAATAAAGAGTGGTAGATGCACTTCTAATGTACCTTTATTCATTCAGCAGATTCTACATAATCTATAGCAGGACACAAGGAGATAGCAGGGTTACCCAGTCACTATAGCAGCTGGGGTTAAAGTGAAATCACTCTGCCGACCAGAGTACTCAAACCGGCGACCTTCGGATTACGGGAACAGAGTCCTAACCCACAGAGCCACTCACCACCTCTCCAGAAAGTTCATATGAAGATGTAAAATTATATAGTAAGACACAGTAATGGTCTAAGAAGTAGGACGTGTGAGATTGTATGTTGGAGATGTGGTGAGGAAAGTCTGATCCTTCTTCCATGGGTCACAGACCTCTGTTGCCACGTGGCGGCCCAGCCCACACCCAGGCCCAGAGCGGTCTGTCCGCTTGGCACCTGCCCTGCGGTCTGGCGTATGGAGCCCTCTGCTCAGGAACACAGCTGCTGCTGTTTGCCAGGCCAGCTGTGTGGGTGCAGGAGAGGGAACGTGGCAAAGGAGAGGGAGCAGAATTGGGGGGCGGGGCTGCCTGGGACATTCTGTCCCACCAAACAGTCTCTAAACTGACTCAGTGGAAAGTATTAAAAAGAGCTTAAAAATGCCCAAACCTGGCCAGGAATATAAAATGTACCGTTTCAGACTGAGCAAGTAGGTCTTGATTGTATCAGACTGTGATTATGATTAGTGTACCATCTGGAATGAATGGCCTCTGTAGCTCTGTGTCTCTTACAGACTCCTGACTGCAAACCCCTTTACCCTGGGTATACTTTTAGGGCCAAACAACTTCGTAGCACCTGGAAGCCGTCGCTGGTGCTTCACCTCCCCATCCTGCTGTCAGCAGTGCCGGGTAGCAGCCGGCCAAATACGCAGAGCGGCCTACGTGAGCAGCACGTCACTTCCCGCCATTTCCGATGGTACGATCCATTCTTCCACGACTCTCAGCAGGCTTCTCAATCCCCCGCCCTAGTCGTAGCCTGGCGTTTCGCGGCAGGAACCTGTTTAATGTATTGGCAACCATACAAGACGCCAGGCAGGACTCCTGAGCGCTTAGAGTTTAAGAAAGTGGATAGAGGAACAGTGCAGATGATTTTCAGAAGCCTCTGAAAGGCACCTATGATCAAAACAAATTCAAACATACTTCTCAGGCTGGCAGCAATGTATTTTCTGATTGGAAGTGTATTTAAAAACTTGGACTACAGTCCTTTGACCCCACATTTCACTATGGCTGGTGAGCAACTTTTTAAAATGCATTTCTTTCAATAATATCATTTCAAAGCACCTGAAGATTCACACTGATGCCGTTCTGTTGTTTTTGTGTAATCTGTTAACCCAAGTGTATGATCTTCTCTGGATGTACCACCCTTCTTTGTGCTTTGAATGCTAATCTCGCCGCTATCTGACGTCTCAGATTTTAATCAGAGGCTGACATATGTCGACACACGGCCACTGTGGCCCCTCCATCATATACATTCGCACCCTCCGAGACCCGACCACAGCCATCCGAGGGCCATCACACAATAGGGGCAATAGATTATTGGGGGCCTCCTGGTGACCCCACCCCCCCCCAACACACAGTCACATAAACGTCAGGAACGAGAAATGAGGTCAGGGCACCCTCTGAGATGGAAACATCTGCCACCCCCAGTGGGGGAGACAGGCCACGTTTTTGTGTTAGTGTCTGTCATCAGAGGTCCAAAAAACCGCTCTGTGATCCATTGACCTTTCCAGTTGGGAAGCAGGTGAATATAATTTCATTTTCTGTGTGCGTACATGTTTTGATAACCTTCTGAGGTTGTTATTTTATTTCTTTTTTTTTTGGGGGGGGGGGGGGGTCCCCTGAAGGATATTAATTCCTGATAAAATTCCTCTTTTGTAAGCTTAGCTTTAAAAATTGTAATATTTTTTTCAGTAAAAAATGTAATATAACTATTACATTACGGAGACCAAATGTCCCCACAATGTGAACTTAATTTTGCTTCAACATCATGTGGGGGCATTTTTTCAGGTCTAGATACAGGTCAAAGTTGTGTCAAGAAAAGTACAGATACATACCAGCAACAGAACAGGAGAAGATCAATACTTGGGTCGATAGAGGGAAATCAATCAATGCATGAAGTCTGGCATGAATGCATTTCTGGTGTATGACTGACTTGGAGACAAATGGAGTGACACTGTCACCACAGAACACTACATAATTAGCTGCATCTGTTCAAAGCACTTAACACTTAACAGTGTTGAAGCTATGAGCCTATCCAAACAATGCGGCCCATCCCCCGAATAATGCACCATACATGGGAGGCAGTGGCCAGTGCTCTGAACATTTGTGGTTCCTGCCGATCCATATTTTTTTTACACGATATATATTTACTTTCACTTATTTAGCAGACGCTTTATCCAAAATTAACATATAATTGAGAAAGCAGAGTCAGCCCGTCCCTGGAGTGACTGGGGTTAAAACCTTGCTTAAGAGCCCAATGGTGGGATCTATGCAGAGTCTTAATCCACAGAGCCATACCCCAAGGATGTTTATACACATACACATTTCTATTCCTATTTATGTAATTTAGTTGTTTAGTGCTGTTCGGTAAAGATTAAGTTGATGGGCTGCAACCAAACATCGACACTGAACAAAACAAGGCACTGCCGACATACTGCTCTACAAAGACAAAACACAATAACTAATCTAACACTAAAACTGGGACAAAGGGCTTCAGAGTTGTTTGACTGTCCACCCATATGTGTAGTAGGTAGGCAAACAAAACACTTCAACAAAAAGATATTTCCTCATGAGGTAAAACAGAGGCAAGGGGATCCCATTTTGTGATAACTCAGTGTTGGTAAAATGTGCTGTGCTTTGCCTTTGTACGACAGTATAGTGATTCCATTTTCAATGTTTGTGCCCTGATTTTTTAAATATTTCAGGCTATTGTTTTCTTTATTTGTCGGATTAAAATAGGGTCTCTTCATTTTGTGAGCAGCTAAAAAAAAAACATTATGACATCATATGACCCATACAAAGGGTGCAAACTGAAACAGGAAAAACATAGAGCACTCAGCTTCTGGGACATCCCTACCCCTGGAGAACATCTACTGCAAGCATTAGCCAGGAAGGGATATCATAGCAAGAGGATAAAATGCCTTTCAAAGCTTTCTGAGAAGATAAATAATGGAAAATCCTCTTTGCAATGTTACTATTCCAAACAACCAATACCGGATGAAGTACAGAAGTGGCCCAACCAGTTGGCATCTCAGAACTGGGATGAGGAGCCACACATGATGGAATAATATAAATACTTCAACATAAACACATCCTCCTGACTGCTCCCCTGGGTCCTACAACACAACAGCTTCTTCCTGACTTACATATGTCTATTTGCTGTAGCTGCAGGCAAGCTCACTTTTAAGGTTTTGTTGACAAGTTTTGCCAGTGGCAGAATATATACAGTACTCCTGCAAGTATAAATGACTGTGTTGCCTGTATGATGATCGTACTGCTATCAGCAGAGCAGTCCATGTGCCCAAACATCAACATCATAAACATCAATCTTTTGCATGCATGTAGTGAAACGTGTGTTTTGATTTTTCATCAATATGTATTGATTTGTGTCTTCGATCTCATCCAAAACCTAAATTCTTAAGATTGATGCCTTTTGCAAAGAAATGTTAGCAGGCAGCAGACATATCAGGTTCAGCTGGTGTTGCCATCTGCAATAAACAAGGAAGATCGGCCAGACTGTTCTGTTATCAGTGTGCTTCATTTTTTTTAATAGAACCTTAGAGCTGCAAAACACTTACTGGCACGCTCTTCAAATGCCGAACGTTGTAGCTGCTATAAAATCTGCTATTCTACAAGAACATGATGCTCTTCCAAACTTATAAATATTGATGTCATCTTTTCTACACAGGAAAGTATTCAAGTAGAAATCTCAGCACTGCTTTTGCAAGTATACATCTCCATTCAGCCCATGCATGTTGTACTGGAGTGCATATAATAAAATTTAGTAGTATGATTTATTCTTTTGTTAAGTCACCCCTCTGTTGTTTTTAGAGTCTTCATTAATCATTACAACAAATGCAGAGATAATAATAAGATTCCACCTGCAGTTCAACACATGCACTTAGATGAACTGGTGTATTTATAATTCTTATAGTATATGAGTGTCTGCCTGTCCTGCTTCCCATCCTGCCCTCTGCCTGAGGTGGGAAATTCCGATCCAGAAAGTACAAATCCAGACCAAGGTTTTGTTTCAGCCAATCAGTTGAGCTCTCTGTGAATGTGCTCTTTATGTTCAACTGGCTGGTGGAAACAAAATCTTGATCTGGATTTTTACCTTATGGACCTGAAATTTCCATCTTCCAGGGATGGGCTCCAGGTTGACTATGACCTTGTACTGGATAAATGGTTATGGAAGACAGATAATATGTTCAATATCAGAGTGATGTAGATGCAGATCAGGTTTAACGCTGAGGTTTGAATTAGCTTATGACTTGCTTGAATGTTAAAGGTCAGGTTAAGCGTGTTAATTTTTTTAGCAAAGAATCAAGTGATATTGGAAACAAATTAAAATGACAGTAAAAGTTGACATTTCAGGCTTTCATTTGGAACACTTGCATGTTGTGCTGAAATGAATGGAAAGTGAAAGCAACGAATATCTTTTAATGACATCAAAAGCCAGTGAATATGCCTTCAGTATTGTCCAAGGAGTCCACAGTCATTGGATCTAAAGACAAGATTTCTTGGTACTTCAACTATTCCTTTTTTACCAGCCAGCCCCCAGGTTATCATGGTTCTGCTATCCTGACATTCTTGTACAGTGATTGCACCTGTCACTTCAGAATTCCCACCCATGGATGGGGACGTTCACAAAGGCCTGACTCTGAGGCGGGAGGGTGACCCAGATAGTGGCAGGTCTGTCAGGGATAGTTAAGATCTTCCTGTGGACCTCTGAGTTCACACACTTTGAGGCTTTCACATTAAGAAGGGAGGCATCACTTAATATAGGTCAGTCAAGAGTACTGTTAACACAGTGCTGAGATTCATCTCCACACTTTTCTGAGGAGTTTTACCTGTCGCAATTATGTTTGTTGACAAAGTGTATGTGCCTCCTGCAGTCGATCTGTAGGATGTTTAACACATTTTGCTCTACCTACCCCTTCCTCCACTATCTGTGGTGGCTTCTCTCAATTCACACCCTGCCCGCTCTGCTTGTCCTGAGTCTCTGGGGGCGATCCAGTGTTCTTGGCCACCTGAGGCCTCAGCAGTGGTTGAGAGATATCACCGCTGACCATTTGTAAAGTGTTTTGCATTGTACAAAGGCACTCGGCTCCATGAGCAGACCAATTAACATTACAAAACCAGAAGACGGAATCCCTCACTTGTATAAAGGTGACACTACTGTAGTGAAATTCCTTCCTTTTAGAACATTTGTTTAATCAACATTGGCAGAACAAATGGCACTGTTTTGTTGTTGGGAAAAGTGACTGGTTGGCACCTTATTATAGAAGGATGACAGAATTTGACTGGGATCTTTTTGGAGGCCCTACTCAGAAACAGCAATTGGTCACATAAACAGCATTAATGACCGATTTGGTTGCAAAAAACCATGCAACTGTTTCCCTCACCAGAACAGACAACCAAAAATCGGAACATCCTGGATGACTCTCAGCAGCTGGCCCTTGTTTCCATTCCCTGTACTGCTTTCCATTAAGGGGACGCTGGTGACATTAAGACAGTGGTTCCCAAGCCAATCCTCAGGGACCCCAGACAGTCCACATTTTTGCTCCCTCCCAGCTCCCAGCCAATCAAGAACGCCAAATACCTGGTA
>JAODKC010000095.1:27184389-27213938 GCA_026777985.1 Mormyrops attenuatus | reverse complement strand
CCCAGCTCCCAGCCAATCAAGAACGCCAAATACCTGGTACAGGTGTTAGGAGCTGGGAGGGAGCAAAAATGTGGATTATCTGGGGTCCCTGAGGACTGGGTTGGGAACCGCTGTATTAAGATTTCCTTGAGGTATTTGTCTGTCTGTCTGTATTATTTAAATATTTATTTCTGGAATAGCATAATTTGTTCCGGAATTCCCCATGAAATGTAACACATAGAAAGTGAAATGATTTGTTAGAGAGGTCCGGAAGCCTCGGAGATCAGAGACCCCTTCAGTGCACCCCTGACACCAGTGCCCACCTGTGACTGGTGACTCATTGCCTTTAATTGATACATTACAGTAAAACTTGGTTATGAAAATGAAGTGCAATGGTGTATTATAGGAAGGAGGACTATTCTTTACAGGTACCTATGATAAATATAATCGCCAGTATTACCTCATGATAATGGCAAATGAGCTCCTTTTATTAATTTTTTATTATATACTTATATATTTTTATTAATGCTTTTTCACTAAAATATCATTCATTTAATCTAATAAAATCTGGTACGAGGCACAATGATTACTTTTTCTCTTATGTAAATCAATCACCCAAAAACCAATAACATTTTATTTAATATAACTGAATTTAAAAATGGCAAGAAATAAAAAGGATTCCCTAACCCCATCAAAAAAGCCAGTTAAGTGGCACTTTAACATTTTAAAGTCTACAAATCAGGCACAAATACAATAGCTGGGAAGATATGACATGTGATGAAGGTGGTGGAGGCAGGGTCCTGGGAGACAGCCGACACAGATGAGTCTGTCAGTGAACTGGACCGTGCTGGTGACTATGCCTTTCTAAGGGTTCTGTCACAAGTCTGCTATCTGAACATGTCTGTGATGAGGACTGGATTAGGAAACACTGATTCATGGTCTTGAAACCAGATGGCCACAGGCAGAAAGCAAGACAATTACTTTACAATTTTTGATAAATTGTTTACTTTTATAGGAAGAGAGACAGGCAATTACAATATGGTATTTTCATGGTGCCCTAAGCTACTGATGAGAGAAACAAGGGTTTGAAACCCTCACTGGGCAGCATTACAGTGCTCTGTCAGTTACCAGCTGGATTAACTTACTTCCCAGTGGTTACTTTGGGTTGCCTTGGAGTAAATCCGCCTACCTTGGATTTCAAAGTTTTGTTTCTCGCAGTACTTGCCTAAGCTATAGTAGCATTATAAGAATTACGAGAGCCATTTCATATATAGGTACCCATGAAGGATGCAGTCAAGGTCAAATCGGAGCATGGCATCAGAAGTAAGGCTGTCTGAGTAGCACGTTAGCATATGAGCACTTGACTACGCGTCTCATCAACGGCTAAGCAGACAGGGTCCATATCATCACCTTTTGCTATAGCTGAGACTTAACATATAGATTTATTGATTTTTAGAATCATTTAGCATTTTACCCAGGATTTTGTTGGATCAACAAAATTAGCCAGCAGATTACTCCACACAACTAACTAAAGCTATAGTTTTCATTCCAAAAAAATAAAAATTGAATTCAGTTTAAAAATGTAGCATCAAGTCATACTGCTAGCAGTTTGCAAGTGGTGACCCGCCATATGGCGTGCTATAGGCTAACAACAATCAAAGCTTAAACACTCATTCAACATTCAAAAAGGTTTTTTTTCTGAAAACAGCTTTTTCAAGGTTACTGCATGCCAACATGAAGTGCACCACGTTTTAACTTCAAATTTGATCATGTCTTTAGCTGGAGGTAGCCATTAGCTACCTTTATGGGCATCCGGGGCCTTAGCCTGCAAGCAATAATGCATAACTTGAGTTGGAAGCAGGTGTTACTGTGCACCACTAACTTATGGAGTCTACTTAATATTGTACCATATTGTGTGCTCATACAGCAGCCCCCACAAAGACAAACTAAAACCATGTGATTTTATTTAAGTGATTTCTCTATAATTTATTAAATATATTTATTCATTTATTAAAGTTTTAAAATATGTATGAACAACCATCCCTGCTTTAGACAAGTGAGTATAGAAGATGGATGGATGGATGGATGGATGGATGAACAACTGCAACTGATTTGGTAATTTCGAACCTGAAAGTGAAGCCAGCTGACTTGTCTCCAACACAGAGACATTTTTAATAACAATCATTTGTATCAGTTAATTACAAGCTTGACCCTGTTGGTATAACTGAGCTAACAAACAAACAGGCCTACTAGGGGTAAAGAGATCAAAACATTTATTTGCAATAAAGGAGACTGGTTATTTGGTGGCTTATTGCACTTGTTTTTTAAATTTATTTAATATACACTTATAGCTTGAAGACTGAACAGATATTAACCTCAGTGCATTTGCAACCCTGCAGTGAGATCCAGTGCTAAGCCAGTGCACCTTCTGTGTGAAAACTGCCTATCTATATGGGTACAGAAAAGCATTATAAGCAGGCTCTCTTGATGACCTCATTACCACGCAATCACATCCAACGGCATACATGTCTTTGGCTCACTGAGATCCCAGAACAGACTTTAGGTTTTTAGAAAACATGGAGGGGGAGACTACATTATTTTAAAACATATTTTTTTGTATTTTTACTATTTTTGGTTTTTGGCAGAAGGAATATGAGGTTTGCAGCTGTAGACACACATAGATATTTTAATAAATCCAGTAAGAAGTTGCAGCCTGTCCTGCAGCCCAGTTACACTGCTGCTTGTTTACAGCAAAACCTTTTCATCTGCAAAGGCTGTAAATGGTTCAGATACACAGGTACTCATGTTGGAACCACACGGTTACCATGTACACTCATTACACAGCAGCCTATTTATTGGCCATTCTCCCAGGCCTGCAGGGCAGAAGAGATTGGGGGTGTTAGATCAGGCGTGAAGTTGTGTAGGGGGTGGGGGGTGCATTTGGGAGTAAAGATTCCTGCTTCTCCAGGCAGCGTACAAAATGGGGGTGTGCAAGGTACAAAACTAAGCAGGCTCTGCTTTGGGAGATGACCTCCTCACCCCCGCAGTGGGGGGGGGGGCTAGACACGTCATAGACACTCCTGAGGTTAGAAGTATGTCAGTCAGCATCAAGTCAGCCTCCCTTCCTGCTTTCTGGCAATCCCTTTATCACGGGTCGCCTTCGTGGATAATTAGCATGACAGATCAACAAACACCAGGACATTAGTGCAGACTGAGGTCGGAGGATGGGGTGCTCTTCACTGTAACCTGGTTACTTTGTTTGCCGGGAGGGAGAAGCATTCAGGCTCACTGTCTCACACACACAGAGGAAAAATTCGGTGACCTTTCATTTATTTTATTTTATTTATTTTACCAGCCCTGCTTGTCCTTTGCACAGCTAACTTCTCCCTAATTATCCCACTGCTGTTTTGTCCAGCAGCTGGGATAAAAATAAGGTCACTGATCGCAGGCCAGCATCCCTCAGCTTTAAAGGTAATCAACACTGCTACAACAAAAATTAGCATATTTAAGAAAAGAATTAGCAAGTCACTTGCAATGCACCAAAACCACAAAGCATATATAGAAACAAAAAAAAAAAACATGAAGCTGATCTCTTTTACTATTGGTGCCCCTGGCCCCATGTGGACAGGCTTTCCTGCCCAAATCACGCTTAGCAGTGCAAAGCTGATTCGCTCCATTTAAAAAGCCTGCTTCAAGCCTTCTGGACTCCATGAAGCAGTAGGTTTGCATGAAGCGGCCCCGCAGAGATTTAACATCATAGCACAAGCAATCGTGGTGAGCTTACGAAAAGGTTTCTGGGAAGCACACTTCAGACATCACTGTGTGCATCCTTTTATTAAGAGATACAGGCTGTGCATATGCCAATCAGCTCTAGTGACGTGGTTCCAGTTTCACAATACATACCTCTCTCACTGCATCTACTTATTATGGAAACAACAGGTTGAGTAAATTTTCCCCAATTTCCCATAATAATTTCCCCGTATCTACTGCAGTGCTAGAGGCTCAGGTAGCACAGGGCAAAGCACATACTAAATTAGATGCCGGGACACACAGAATGGCCAATTTGGATAGAAAAATTCATTTAATTGTCTTAGGAATGCTGGGAATAACTGGAGTACCTGCAGGAAAGCCACACAACAGAACATGTAAACTCCACACACAGAGCGAGGGGGATTTGAGAAGCCAACCTTGGAGCTGTGAGTTAATAGTGCTGCTCGCTGAGACACCCTCAGGTGAACCAGGTAGTGCTTAATTACTCAGCGTCTGGGGGAGAGAACAGAAGTAGGAATGAGAATGTTCTTCAATGAACAAAATATAGCGAGCATGAATGGTGACCATTTTCGAAAGAGTCACATGATCTCGGTAACTTACAGTTAGTCTCCACTTTATTGCCTAATAATTAGCAGGATGCCCTTTTGCCTCTTGACCCACTTCAAGATGCAACATCTTGTGTGTTCAGGTACCTTTCGGTTATACTCAGCTGTTACTGCGGCACTTGGGGCAATGCGTCACCCATCCATCTTCTAACTGCTTCACGGAGGGGATGCAAGTCAAAATAAACATCCATTTTCCTTTAACAATACCCAAGAAACTCTTTCAACAAATGACAAGTGCCTGACAGCAGTCAAATGTGACATCTGCACCCAGTGGGTCATCAACTCCACCTTGTTCTGCTTCCCCAGAGTATTAATCTCACGCGTCTCTCATTGCAACCTAGACAACCTAGAGTTTCGCTGTGAAGTTTTACATGTGCTGTGTGATCCTGATTGATCTGTGCGGGCTCTCGTTATGTTGGTTTTTCTTGTTCCCTTTTGTTTTGGGATTTCCCCATGGAATGTTCCTGCAAGCATTAGCACCCATTTGCTGTGTCTGCACATTCTCCATTTTAGTGATAGAAAACATCAAATCTCAGCATTAATGTAAATTCTTCAGATTGTGCTTAGGAACAAATACACTAGGGCCACACTGATGAGAAAACTCATAAATATTTGACTTTTTTTAATGACATGATTTAAATTAAATCAGACTGGTAATCCACCTCTACTGTCATTTCATCTTAAATGAATGTTTAAAGAGATGTATCGTGGAAGGTCTGCTTGCTGTTTTACACATTTTTGTATTTAAAGAAGCAAAATGGAGACCTTTTGTGAATTTTAAAGGTTTCTTTCAAATAAATTTTATAAATATGACAAGCCAAAGCAGAATAAACTCATATCCCGTTCCCCACGAAATCCATTATATACTATTTTTAGCTTCGGCGCATGCTGTGAAATTGTAAATAGCTCCTGTGTGTTATTGTATATACTTGTTGTATTCCCTGTTGTCGAGTGTGTCCTTGCCTGTGTCATATGTGAACCCTGTCCGATTCTTGCGTGCCTTTATTCATTGTATAAATTACCCACCATGTGTGTGTCACACAGCCTTAAAGTCCAGCGTCAGACCTCCCTGTGCATTCCCATTATGTGTTGTTTTGTGGTTGTTAATGTTAGCCTTTTAAAGACCTTAATAAATAGGTGTATTCTCCCTTTATAAAGAAGTCTCTTTGTTTTTTGCTGGTGCTGCAATGCTTCGGTCCACCAGACGTCACAGTATGTATGAATGGTTTTCTTTCTCTGTTTTGTAGTTTTGATGACAGAAAAAAATGAACATAGTTTAGGAAACATCCACCAACAAAGGCCAAGTCTGCTTTTCCACATGCTGATGGATCATAACTATCACTGTCACCGTCTGCTTACAGTTCAAATTGGCGCCTGCTCGAGCCTCCTGCAATTATCAGATTTATTACAGAGCTCTGAACCATTTTTCCGGAGGCTATACAGTGAACATACATGCACCCCCAGAAACATCTCCGCAAAAAGTTCGGGGCAAGTTTGTGGTCGAGAGCTCTTTCATCTCCTCTTTAAAAATGAACTTGTGCCAAATCAAAGGCCGCGTGAGTCCAAAGGTTTTTGAAGGTAGCAGTAGTGTGCTCAGACAGAATCCTCTGGCTGTAGCGGGACCGTGGGGATTAAAGCCTAACTCTCCGTCAGGATCAAGTATCTTTGAAGAATCAGCTTTCATCTTACCCCATCCGCTTTTTTCCCACAACCCTACTCCTCAGACCTAAGGTCCTAGGTGTTCAGCACACACCTCAACATATATTTTATGGCTTTAATAATGGATGGCTTCAGTGTTGAGAAGCCTAGCTTCTGACTATGTTTAGGGATCAGCGTTCATTTAGCTGAGATTGTTACCTGGAGAGTACTTTCTGCATTACATCGGTCACTCTACTACTTTCCCAGCTTCCTCACATCGGTTCACTCTGCCTCTGTCACTAAAACGAAAAACTCGCTTCCTCTTTTCTTGTCCCCGGACTGAGAGTTTGCTGGCGCCTGGAGATGGCTGGTCCTGCCAGAACCTAGCAGCAGAACTCTATCTTTAGCCCGGGAGGACAAGGAGCAGCCTGCGCCTCCTCAACAGTCACTAGGCACATCCGTTACCGGGCAGATTAATGGCAGCCCCCACCCTTGGAGACGCTGCTGTTTTCTTTGCTCTGGGGTTACGTATGTGACACGGGTGCCCTTCCGCTCGCAAAGGAGGGAGGGGGGCAGAACAGACCCCTCCAGGTAACGTGGGAGCTCAGGGCACCCCTGGGAAGCGATGCACATGGTTGGTAATGAGCGGGTGCTGGATGGGGGGGGCAGAGCTGCTGACGTCCCAGGATCCATCTCCACCTACCCAAGGAAACACCAACTGTGCGTACATCAGCACCAGGCTACAGTCATACTGTCATATATTACGCCATAGAATATACGCACTCTTTTATATAACATACTGCAGTCAGTATGACATTTCAAAGCACGTATGCCAAAGAAACTGAAATCAGGTTCCTGACCATAAACATCTCGCTCAACATTTTCACTTCTAGTGTGTGACCCAGGTGGCATTGGGAGATTGGGACCCCCCATAAACCATAAGGGACCCCCCCCGCCAGAATAAAGGAAATGACACACCGCCATAGATTATCATGCTTTTTAGGGAACCCTAGGGATCCATGGGTAATTCTGACCAGTGCCAGCTGGTATGGTGTCTCAGTGATCAGCACTGCAACTTTATGGGTCAAAGGTTGTGGGTTCGCATCCCACAATCCACATTCAAGCGAATTCCAAGTAGCAGCGTCTGCAAAACCAGTGATGCCCGCATCCGGTTAGCTATGTACCTGCTGAGAAATGCTTTTTAAGGGGAGCTTATACCAACCCAGCTGGTGTGCTGATCCTTACCAGCGTGACTCTGTCTAGGTCAAGTTGGTGGGACGGCCAGCTGGGTGCCCGTGATTGGCTGTCTGTCTCAGCAGACATAGACACAAATACCCACCCTGACCCCAGGTTTTACGATTACCTGCCTCCAAGCAGACCGGGCTGCCGGCTGTATGACAAGGCATGAGATGCGGTCATGACATCAGCAGCCCCCTACCCCCCCTCCCGTCTCCGGGACCCCGTGATTCAGAGGGGCCTCATTGTGATATGGGGGACGTGGCCCAGCCAGGGCAAGAGTAAGCCCATCATTTTCCTGTCTGGGTCTGGATGCTCTCCCGCTGAGAGAAAAACACCCAGCAAGTCCCCCCCCCCAAAAAAAACAGTAATTATAGGTATGATTATACCACAATAACCTGCTTTTTCCTTCTTCATTTGATGTTAAACCACATTGCACAATCATGACAGCCATTGTTCCCACTCGGGAATGAAGAGTCGTCTGGAGCCGGGGCTCGGACAGCGGGGAGGGGGGCTGGCTGGGGTGGGGGGTTTCAGTTTGGTGGAGGAAACAGATGGAAAAAAACAGCCTGCTAATATTTCTATTTAAATATATCACATTGGAAACTAATGGTTTCCATCTTTTCCAGTGTCAAGCATGCAGCAGGAAAAACAATCAGGAGGTTAATGTAGAAAAGGTCTGTCTGGGAGGGGCTTCAACAAAAGCTGCTTTATTTGCTTCCACTGCTGATAGTGTAACTGCCCTTATAAGACTGATTGGTGATCCTTCAGCGTCTGTGCTGCTTATACTGTATCAGCGGGCCCTACTTCATGCTGTCAGTTTCTGAAGAAAAGCAGTTTAGTGAAGGCACAACGGGCCGATTTAAAAACATTATTTTCTCCCAGATTTGTCCCAGGTTTTGCAGCTTGTCTGTAAAAGGTACAGATTTTACACTCTCTCTGGAATGCACCGTTCAGGCTCTGCTGTTTCCACGTTTAACGAATCCCAAAAGTGTCCGTGAAATGACACACTCAGACACGCACACCCCGCACGCTATCGCATGCCTCCAGTCGTCCGCAAATGCTCACGTTCCGCCAATTTGCGATTAGAATGACAATGCGGCTAGCTGTCACCTAATGTGCCTCTTAGTGGACTTACTGCGGGGCATTGTAATTAAGATGCGCTTAATCAGCGTGTCTGCATGTGGGGGGTTGGTAAGATAAGCATTGTGCTGAAGGCTGTAGCGATGGATTGGGAGTGAATGGCAAATGGTGTTCATGTCCGTGATGTCTGACAGCTTACCTTTCCTCATATTCAGGCTCTTATGTCATGAGTTTTATCTTTGCCCATGTAGCTCAAAAGGACACAAAAGGATCATTATGGTTTACATTAACGGTGCTGAGCACGATCTGGTGACATTTTTACAACACCAAAGACTAAACTGAGTCCACTGGGCTCTCCACCAAATATCTTGAAGCAGGTGTGGCCAATCTTATCCGCAGAGGGCTGGTACCTATGCAGGTTTTTGGGTTAACCTTTAGGTCAGCTGTTCAAACCCAGGTGTGAGGACTCTTCAGCCAATCAGTCCTCTAATTAGTAATCTAATTAGAAAATTGCAGACAGAACCCACTTAGCCAATGGCCCTTTCTGGTTAAGACGTCCCATCCCTGTCCTAAAGGGTCAGATTGCAAACTGCATGGTCTTGAGGGGAACCACATCTTAGCGAATTGTCATTTTAGGAAACATGGCGTTTGTCTTGTTATTCAAACTGACTCATTGATTTTACCAGCTCATTTGGCTGCAAGTTCAGAAACTACAGATCAGGATTTTGCAAATGTATATAAAAAAAACCTTACGGACTGATTCACAAACTTGCCGTTTTTGGTGGCTTCACACCTCCAAGATTATGGATTTGACTCCTGCCTCAAACTCTGTGCGTGTGAAGATCACATATTCTCCCAAAAATACATGGCTTTCTTCTGGGTGGTCTGACTCTTGCTTTAGGGGAATGGAATCGCTTTGCAGCTTCATGGGATCAGCTGTTGGCTGGATGCGCAGAATAAGCGGTTGCTGAAAATACATGGATGCTTACTTTGCTGCCAGGGGAGCTATGATGAACCACATAGGTGCCCCTCCCAAGGTAATGATCAGTCACTGCACTGCAGCTGCTCTGACCCCTGCAGTGTCCCCAAATGTTGGAATCCCAGCTGCAGAATATACTGCATTCGCAATCTCCCCTGATGATCTTTTGCAGGTGGTGTGTGGGTCTGTATGTGAGGATTCTGTCACTGTTTCCAGAAGGTCGTTGGTTTGAATACCGTAGCTGGTGGGGTAATCATATCACTGTTGGACTCTTGATCCCTTGACCCCAAAAACTGTTCCAGACATGGCGGACCCCAAACTTTGCTGTATTAAATGTGTTTCATGGAAAGCATGTGGGCATATGTGAAAGTCACGGAATTCCGATGTACTCTGACTTCTCTAGACTTGTAATGATTAATAAAATATCTTAACGCCTTTATCCAATGTGATAAGCAGTTTGTACATCAGCTGTGTGTGTACAGTTTGTATCTCCTGCCCACGCTATGGAGGTTTCCTCCAGTTCCTCCCACAGACCAGAAACACGCAGTGTAGGTGTGGGGACAGGGGGTGTCCTTAAAGGCTGGGTGTCTGTCCTGTGGTGGTCCTCCTTATTGCTTACTTTGTTAATACATAGCATTCTTAATTGTACAATATAAATGTTATAGATTTATTATATTTATTTATTATATCATAGTTTTTCTTTTTAACATAATTGTCATGTATCACATATATCTTAGTGTGAATGTCAAAAGTGACCTTTCATTTTATTAATATAAATGTCCACAGTGGGCGACTGTTTGTATCCTCTGATGGACTGGCATCCTGTCCTAGGCAGAATCCCATCTTGTGCTCTGTGCTGCCTTGGATAGGCTCAACATTCCCCCTCCCCCCCCCCAGCTCCCCATGACCTTGTCGAAACGATTGAAAATGGACAGATGTATTTTGAAGATAAGGCTGAACACTAAAAGTTTGGTCAATAAGTCAAAATCAAAATGAAAGCAGTTGTCTGACATTTCTTGGTGCATGTTCAGGAAATCAGGCAGCCTCTTTTATGGCCTGAATGTCCCAGCCACGGGCGTCTTTACCAGCAACAGGGGAGCATGTAGCCGAATCAGCTGCCATCAAATGCCAGAAGCGAGCGGGTCATGTGACACAGGGGCCTTGTGGGATTTCCACAGTAATATGATTATGGCGTGATCAATGCTGCAAAAGTGCAAGGAATCCACACCTACGAATCAAAGAAGCAACGAGGCGGGAATGCCTTTGAAAGCATCTCAAGGCAGAGCTTCGATGTTTGTAATTAATTAGACTGCGCTCAGCGGGAGAGGAGTCCTGAACACTAGGGTGAGAGTGAGTTTGGTGCCCATTTTCTCTTCACGCATGGTGATATTGATGGCCATTACTTAACAATGAGACACCATTACATTAGCCAGATTACACAAATGGCCCATCCACGTAAAGCAGCATTTAGTAAACTGTTATCATACAGTTAGCCCCCTAGGGGAAGGGGAGGTGGGTAGCTTGGAGGCAGCCCCGACAAGCCAATCCAGTCTACGAGGTGGCAGCCCCCCAAAAGAAATGTTGACCCCACCCCTCTGTCGACCTTACATATGCTAACGCATCACACAGTTAATGACACACAACAAACCATCCTCACTAACAGTCTGATGACTCGTTTTGTGCACAATGGGCCGTCTTGACAGAAAAGATAAGGCTCGACCCCTCATGAACCTGCTTTACAAACAGCGAATTTGCCGAATTCCTCCCGCTGAAACTCCCCGTGTCGTGAGCCGTGAGCCGTTCCATGTGAAAAGTCCGAAACGGCTCGACCCGTTTTTAATAATTCAGGTGCGGAGGTGCCCATGCAGATTTTACAGAGGGGAGGAGAAAAGCAGGGGGGTAGAGTGTGATTTAGCAGCGCGGAAGCGCGCGTACGTGCCTCTGCTACCTCTGCATTGCAGCAAACTCTCTGCAAGCGGCTGTGAGCGGCGGCGGCGACGCCGGTGGGCACTGACGCCAGTGATCTCTGCATTATTCCCTCTCATGACATCGAGAAACACGCGGCAAACTTCTTCGCTCATTTGCAGTCAGCTTATGTCCTGCTTATACTTAACTGACCCGGGCTAAACAGGGACAAGACAAAATAAGGAAAATTAGCTCAATGACTCAACAGATGAACAGAGCTTCATATTTTTTAAAAAACAAAGCAGTTTCCTGATGAGTTCAGGATCCTCTTTTGAAATTGCCCGTGTTGCTTCCTCCTGGCATTACGTTCCTGCTGCGCAGTCTGTTTGCTGACCTACATAGTCAGCGGTGGATGTGAGGAGGCGAGAAAGTTTTCGTCGTGACAGTATAAATGATGAGGCCCCAGAAAGCAGTGACCAGCAGAATATGCTGCTTCTGTAAACCTGGAACTAAAATCAGACAAGTTATGTTTCTGTCACCAGATCTTTTGATGATTAAACACATAGAAGTGTGACGTGAAAAAAACTGCTAATAATTCTCATTGTTGCCAGTTTTCTTGGCATTCAGAGATGCCAAGAAGTGCATTGTGGGAAACGAAGGATGCGTGAAAGGCCGTTCCATGATAATTTGCATTTATGCAAATGCTGTCTGAAAACTAATTACGCTTGGCATTCTCTTTTTCCACCTCGCCCTTGACCTGGTTCCAGGAAGCCAGACAGGCATTTTCCTCATTTGTTTTTGGGTTTTTTTGTGAGAAACTTTTCTTCCAAGCCTCTAACTTTGCACAGTGGCTAAAATAGGTAGCAATAAGGAAGAAGGGGAAAGTCATTATGCTGAGATGTCCACCTCAGTCACACTTCATAAAACCTATTAGCAATGATGCGATTCTTCATTAAAATTCCCTTCAGAAAATGTTGACCAAACACCTTCATACTTTGGTATTGTGTCCCAGACATTTGTCCATCCTTTTAAAGAAGTCCTTCTCAGTCAGGGTTGCAGTGTTGTGAACCCTTGCCCAGTCAGCAGAGTGTGCAAGGCAGGCTGCAGTCTGGACAGGCCCCCTGCCCCTGTTTTTCAAGCAATTCAAGTCATCTGATTACAGTACCTGACGGAATGAGAAGCCCTGCAAAAATATAGCCAACACACAACATGGGAGGGTGCCAACACTATCCTCTAAGCCAATGTGTCAACTTTGTACCCAATGATGTCAGATAATTCTAATGAGAATTTGCAGGTGTTTCTTCTACTATTTCAGACAACGTCCCAACTGCTGTGCACTGGAACTGGTGTGAGACATGCCTTTGAAGCCTAAAGCAAGAAGGTTATCCTGGCCAGTGTTAAGCTGCACTGAGGCGGCCTCAGCACCAGATGGGCAGAGGGAGGCCTTTCCTTACTCCCAGGTGTGCTGTTCGCATCAGGCAAATAAGCTGCTGATTCCGCATATGAGAAATATCATATCATACCAGCTGAAACTGGAGAACACGATGAGAAATCTGAACTGTGGGTTTCTAGGAAACCTAAGTAAAACTATAAATAAGGGTTTTTTTAAGTTTGTCACCATAGCAACAGCATCACATATCCACCCAGTCTGCCAATACGGCAGGATAACTCTCAAGGCGTCACACTTTGGCTGCTTGACACCTGCTCCAATCTCTATGCGGGTGGAGGGGGGGTGGCCCAGATCCCTTCGAGCATGGTGACTAAGGGCTGAGAGCCGAAGCCGTGATTCACCGCCGCTCCTGCTGGGCGGGTCGGGGATCACTGGGAGAAGATAGGAGTCGTGAGACTGAGGCAGGAGGCATGAATAACCAGCACAATTCACTTTACAGCTATAGCCAGCCAGTGTACAGCAGCCTACAGTGAGCTTGTGTAACAAGACCTACAGTGAAATTGTGCATCTGCAGCCTAGAGTGAGCCTGTGTACAGCAGCCTACAATGAGCCTGTGAACTGCAGCCTACAGTTAGCCTGTATACCTGCAGCCTACACTGAACCTGTGTACAGCGGCCTACAGTGAGCTGTGTAACTGCAGCCTAGAGTGAGCCTGTATAACTGCAGCCTACACTGAACCTGTGTGCAGTGGCCTACAGTGAGTCTGTGTAACTGCAGCCAAGAATCAGCCTGTGTGATGCAGCCTACAGTGAGCCTGGTACTGAGACCTACAGTGATCTTGTGTAACTGCAGCCTACAGTAAGCCTGTATAACTGCAGTGCTTCACATCCCACCGCTGATGGCAGCACCTGTTTCCCTGGACATCTGCTGAGTGCCTGTAGAGATTATTCAGCGATGACATTTACTTCAAGCTGCTGAAGCCGCAGCCCCCCAGTTAGACCCAAAGTTGCAATTTGTGTTCAGCATTCCTAAGCCCAGCGTCTTCACTGCACATTAAGAGTTGTGAGAAAGGATCACCTTTGCCCTTAACATCACAAACAGCATGAAGGTCAAATTCTTGCCATTCCTGGAATGTCTCTCCAGGAAAATAAGCCATGAAAATGCTGCAGACACCTAATTATGAATCATGAGAGACGGGCTGTGCCAGTGCTGATTAAAATGTTCATACCACATGGTGGTCACCACATCCCCAGGTGATTTATGGAGAAACCACAGAGTTCCAATAACCCTGTTAAGTCATGCATGCTTCCTTATTCCAATGTCGTCCCTTTTTTTGGTTCTACATCCTGAAACAATGTTTCCTTAGCTGTAACTGTCACGCTGTTTTAGGCAATAACTGACATTAATTGTTTGTTTACAGTATATTTGCACAACTGACCACAAACGGGATTCTGTTTTACTGTCATATGCCAGAAATGCTGAGTGTCAGGATTGTAACATCAGGTCCACCATCCATCCATCCATCCATCCATCCATCTATTTTCTGTACTTGCTTGTCCTATGCAGGGTTTCCAAGCACCAAAAGCACCAAAAACACTCAAAATACTTTGATAGAAAGCAACTTACATAGTTTAAATTTGTGTATTTTATAGTGTATATATGAATGGCCATTTATCTGAAACAGTGTGCTTTGGGTACACTGCAACCCTGCATGTGATGAGAGGTGAAGGAAGATGGGTAGATAATTAACTCAGGTTAATTATCTGCTCAAAGATGAAGCAGAAAAGTTCCTACAATGACTAGAATTAAACGACAATTTGGCCCAACTCTAAGAGGTTAACGGTAACGGTGCCTTGCGTTAAATTTGTGGAAAAGGCTTTTTTTAATCGACAGAGACGCATCTGTGCCACCGCCACTCCCTAAACAGGGTTGACATGATCATAAGTTGCAACACTTAGAGGCAGTGCTCCCCAGGCCAAAAACACAGCCATTTTTAGATGTGTTGCAGCCTCCTAGAGGGGGAATAATGCCAGTCCATATAGGGGGGGATCAAGGAGGCCTGATACACATGACCGTAGGGGCTTTTCTCCCTAGCTGGGGGTGTTGGGAGCTTTAGGGCAACAAGCTGGGTAGCACATGCTAAATCCTGCTGCTGACAAAAAAACGCAAACTAATTTTCACGTCACTGCAAATTTAATGAATTACGTAAACAAGCACTCCCAGATTAAAAATGTGACTATGGACATATAAGGGCATCCGATGTTACATAATCTCTGACAAATACTTCTACTGTAAAATGTCATTATACCGATGTTTAACCTTTACCTTGAGTTGCTCTCTGCTTTAAACCCCACCCTATTTATTTGTATGCTTGTTGTTGTTGTTCTTTTGTAATAGACCCTTGAGCGTATGACTCATCACTCAAGACATGTTACTGGAATTTGCACCCAGAGACTGCGGATGCTGTCTAATTGCAGTTGGACAGTAAGCATTTTTCCACCTGAAGGCGTGACATGTGTAGGGGTTTGGCTCTGGGGCCCGGAAGAGACACACTGTTTGTCCAAAAGGCTCATTTTGAGGGGGCGGTAGCACACTACAGCTTGATAGGGTTTTTGACACGGTACACTAGTGGCCAAAACTATAGAAACACTTCCAGTTTTTAGAGATTGCAGAACTTTATTTAACTGTTGCTCCAGTTACTTATTTAATTGTCCAATGTATGATATTTGTAACATTGATTGGTTGCTTATAAACATTACCGCCAAAATTCGTAAAGTAATTTTTAAAGTGTAATGCAAAAAATGCTTTGTGTTTCCACATGTTTGGTCGCTAGTGTAGATGTTACTCCTAATTTGGAGTATGAATCGTTACAGTTTTTCTCAATTGCTTTGGCACATTTCCTGAAACATACTTAACTTTCTCAAGACCATAAGAACATTTCTCAAAACAGTGCATGCATATAGCACAACAATATGGTTTAGCTGCAAAAGCCTGTAACTTACCCAAAACAATTAATTCATGTCTCAAAAGCAAACAGTTCCACCAATGAATCAGTCAGTGCCACCAAAATGAAATGTTTTAACCACCACAAAATGCTTAGATATATTGTCAGTATGTCAGTGTAAGTCTGCTCCTGAGCTCCATAGATCTGAATGATAGTCGGTTCCCACTTTCTCATTGTCACTGACTGATCATTTTTCATTAGCAAACTGATACTAATTCATGACAAAGACATCGGTTTCAGCACTGCAACTGTAAAGTTCACTGGCGAGAGAAAGCACTCACATGCGCATGCAATTTCAAGACACAGTACTGTAGCAAACAAAAAAAATCACACAGTGTTGTATAACACAATAAAAGCGAAATGGAAATACAATAACAACAAAATGAAAACAAAAGCATGTACTGTGGGCACCAAAAATACAACAATGGCGGATTACTGCAGTTTATGGAATATATTTTTTAATCGTTTTGAAAGCTTGGTTAACTGTTTTGCATGTGGTGGCTAACATGATGATCTCATGCATGTGAAGTTTTTGATGTAAAAGTATTGCAATGGGACACTACATAATCTCTTTTGATCAACATGACTAATGCAACTGAAAATTGTGCCAAATTATAACAATTGACAAATTATGAAGAACACAGACCCCTATGTGGAAGTGTAAACAACGTACTGAAGTGGTAACTGATAAATATTTATCTGTTAGGCGCTTTGAGGCTCACGGTCATTCATATTCCTAGGATACGCATCAACTAGCAAGAAAATAACTTCCAGGCTCTGCAAGTGCTGACACAGACACACACACACGCATACCCACAGGACTGAATTATTCAATTAGGTTGTGTCCTATTATCTTGCACTCCAGTAACAAATTAAGCAAGAACACCAGTTAGGACTGGCGTGAGGAACAAACTTGAGAGAGAGAACCGGGAGTGGAGAGAAGACAACAGGGGAACGGCCTACAGAATCGTATGCTGACGCAGGTGAACAAACCTGAAAATCCGGCTTGGGTGAACAAGCTATGCAGAGACCGCTCGGAGCCTTTCCAGCAGAGTTTCACACTGTGGGGCGTATAGTACCTGAACTGTGTTCCACACTCTACTGCTATTCTTATGCCACTGGGCTTTTTACTGGGAGTGTTGCCGGATTTTGGCCACAGATTTTGTCCCACGACTCTCAATGTGCATGGATTTCTGTGCCTGTTTGAGCATATGTGTGTAAAGGAAGCAGATCATCTCAAGGTGTAGGTTACTGTTTGTTTATCTTGACAGCCTTGTCTCTCAGAAATGTGTGTTCCAATAAAGACCTCAACCTGTGAGGATTGTCTGCACTGGTATTAGTATAAATGTGAGGATATAAGCAAGAGACAGATTAAATCGGTTTAAAGATAGTGTGTGCTTGTGTGAGTGAAGACAGATTTGCCTGTTGACACACTCGAGCGAGGCCGACTTGATGGGCGAGAAGCAGTGAGGTCGCTGTCAGAGCATGTTGCCCCCTTATCTCTCTGAAAGGAGATAGTGTCTGAAAACACACTCCGTCGCTGACACACACACAAATGGCGACACATTCATTCTTGTTTACGTGACTGCTCCACTTTACGGCACTATTCGGCTGAGACATGCTAACTCTCTGCTTTTCTTGCCATGGAAATGGAGTTTCATACATTCTTTAAACTCTACCCCCTTCCTGTCCGTCACACTCCTGTTCTGCAGGATCACATTCCACTCATACTTCTCCATCTTGCCCAAGTTGAGAGCCATTGAGATCACAGACAGCTAAGCTGACTTCCCATTACCAACAAATAATAGAAATTCTGCTCACAGCTAGTTTTAGTCTCTAAAATGTGAGGAACATTAAAGTCCTAAGGTGCATACAATATTTTCCTTATATCAATATGAGTTTCATATCTGTCTGAATAGTCTATAAATGAAAGGAAGCTTTATTTGCCATTTATACATTTTTAACAATTTTAGGTTTCACATGCCTCATCTTGCACTTGTTGGGTAATTCAGGTCCAGAGAGTAAAAGTCCAGACCAGGATTTTGTTTCAACCAACCAGTTGAGTACTCTGTGACTGTGACTTTTACTCTCTGGACCTGAATTACCCAACTCGGTTAATACATATATTTAGGTGAGAGCAAAGCACATGGTCGGCATTTATCGGCACCCCTAGAGCATTTCAAAGGAAATAAGGAACAGGATTAAGGAACTTGCTGAAGTATTCAACAGCAATGTGGTCATTCTGCCAAGTATGGGATTTGAAAGATTAACCTTCTGATTACAGGCACATCTATCTATCTATCTATCTATCTATGTCTGTCTGTCTGTCTTTCTGTCTGTCTTCCATCTGATTATCTTGTACAGGGTTGCAGGGTGGAAATGCATTTCAGCAAAATAATGTCTTTTCCCCCCCTGGTGCCCTGTATGGCAGTTTGCAGCTATTTCTGCAAGTCAACAGATCTTAAATCAGTTTCAAAAGCCGGGCCTCTTAAGATGCATGGTGTGGCTTTTTAAATTATATAAACATAAAAACATTACATGTGGCGACTGTACTTAAATATATAGCGGCAAAGTACTTGACCAAACAGTATAGCTGGGTAGTGCTTAAGGAATCTGACTTCAGCATTGGCTCCCTGGAGGAATCTTGTTATTGTTGAGTTTATCAAAGTGCTTAACCTTAAATGGGTTAAAAAGAGTAACCCAGCTATATAAAATTTGTACATTTCAAGGCACTATTGTAAATTTTATTAAATAAAAAAGTCTACTACGGAACTGAATTAAGGTGAGAATCAGTTTAGTATCCAGACAGACCCTGTTTGATGTTTACCGATTAATCAACGGCAAGCATGAGATTGCGCCCAAACAACCCATTGTGTCCCAGCAGAGGATCCCGCAAAGCATGTGGTTTTTACAATGACTTATTTGGGGTGGTAAATGTGCTAGCTGTTTATCAGCAATAAACAAGGAAGGAGACTGGGGCAAATTGTCTCCATTTGCCCCCCTGAAAGCTGTCTAGCCAAAGTAATCCCATCACATGCACCCTAACCCTGCAGTCACCCCCACCCCCAGCCAGCTAGCCCACGACGAGATGAAGACGTAGCCTCTAGTTCAACTTTTGGCACAGAGAAGCAGGCGCAGAGTACAGGCAGACACCACAATGCACGGGAAAAACAACAGCAGGGCCAAGCTGGATGGGTAAACATGGTGCCTGTGAAGAGTCTGCCAGATTCCCGAGAGACCTACGTACTTTTTGCATACTTTGTATTAGCATAACGAAGACAGTCAAAAACACTTTTTAAGTACAGTTTGCTAACTTTGAGAAGCGATTAGATAGGGAGCAAAAAGTTTGTGCTGTACATAAAAAAACAACAATACTACATGCCCTGATTTTAACTTGCAGTCTGTTCCAAAGTGTAATCAAAGTACCGCTGACAAACAAAATTTCTGGTTTGCTATTGATTTTCTTGTGTGAATAACAATTCCATTCTCGGTTTGCATTTGGTGTTTCACTGTTCCTACTGTAAAATTACATCCATGCATTCCATACGTTTCAGTAGGCTATATCTATCGCGTATGAAAAGCACACAGCAAAACGCCCTTATAAACACAAATAAATGAACTTGTTCCTGAGCTAATGATGAGTGCAAATAAACAAAGTGCACATACTATACAGATGTCATGTGGTACACGGATGTCATGTGGTACAGAGATGTCATGCGGTACAGAGATGTCATGTGGTACACGGATGTCATATATTCCTCTCCAGAGCATATAATAATCATCATTAGTTCTCTCCAAGATTACTTTGTGCCGCTGTGGTCTGTATTATTTTACTTTATTTTCCAAGGCAACAGTTTCTGTGCATCAAATAACATCAGAACCGAAACGAAATGTGTAGTGCATTTAAATTAGATTACAATTCCTTATTGTCATTTTTAGTGTATTGGCGTACATAAAAAACTATACGGCTTTTCCCCAGGCCAAACAGAACCAAGACAGGAAATGCCCAAAACAGACAGACAAATATCAGAATGATAAGTAGAGATGAAATATAAACTGAATAAATATATTCAAAAAGGATAGTCGGCAAAGTGTCCAGTGTTGAATTGTCCAGAGTTAAAGTGTCCAGTGTTGGCAGGGGAGGTTAAAGGGATGTGGGGAACATGTGTGTGCTTGTGAGGTGACACTGGGAGTTCAGGAAATTAACGCCTTGGGGGAAGAAGCAGTTTAGCAACCTGGAGGTTACTGTCATCCAGAAATCTGCCTGCGTTTCAACCTCTGACAGCCTCAGTGTCTCAGCGAATCTCAAGCCTAGTCTTGGATGGGATGACGGTTAATATTATTATTATTGCTGTTGTTAATAATAATAATAATAATACAACGTATAATAATAATAACAACGATTACAATGTTGTTATTTTTCGTTATTGTTGAGTGATATTTAACAAGCAAGTTTAAAATGCAAGTTTTGTGTAAGCAAAACACATTGTGCCTTGTACAAAAAATTAAAATATAAAACAAGTCTCAGTTGCCCCCTTAGATCTGCAAGCCGCTCTTTATGATGACATGCATATGTGGGATCCAAGGAGACTGACTTGTAATATAGCCATATGGGGTAGGTACTCCCAGGAGGGGGTGAGGGAGCACGAGGCACAGAAGGCCCAGGGGGTTGGGGCCTATGGTGCAGCGGGAACCAGGAGGAGCAGGGAGGAGTGAAGGAGCAACCAAAATGAGTACATAAAAAGCACATAAAACGTCAAAAGGACACAGCTTTGACCTTGAGCTTGAAAAGCGACGTGGCTGGTAGAGGAAGCTGAATGTAGGGCAAACAAACAAAGGAGCTCATCTCGTGCTGTTTAATCGAGCTCAGCTGGAGGCTGCGTGTGTCTATTCACAACAGAGCGGCAGTCACGCATGGCTCCTACAATGGGTTTGCGAAGGAAATAGCCTGCTCTTTTGTGGTAGCAGCCTACCACAGTATCCAAGTATCGAGTGTGGAGGAGTACAGTGCATGAAAACACTGAGGCTTTTCAGCTCCACAGATCATGAACAGGGACGGAAACTTGGGAAGGAGCAATAAAAGCCAGAGTGTGTCTGTTTGGCGAACACCTGTAGGGAGACACATCCCAGATACAGCTCTGTACTGAGCACATCCATGCCTGGAAATGGAGGGGGAGCTCAGATAAGCAGAAGCCTACCAGAGAGCCACAATCGATGAGGAGTTTTTCTTAGCCTAAGGCTGGATGGGGGAGACAGCTGACTTGGCCCCGTGTCTCCTATGCGATGAGATCACTCCATCTGGCACGGACCCTCTTCCCCTTCTTTCCCTCCGTTATCTGCCAAAAATGGCAAACCAGGATGTGGATGGAATAAGCCTTAAAAATGTTATTCTTCCCCTCAGTGATTCCCCATGTGTCTTGCTTTACTTTGCGGTTACTACGTCATCGCGATCAGGGCTATTTTGGGCTCTGCCGCTACTCCGACAGCCCTCTTCTCCTAATTCTTTTCCATTTTTCCGCCCCCTTTTGATGTCACCACTAATTCTGGCCGGCAGATTTGCAGGCGGTCTCCACGCTGCATTATCCTCTCGTATTTTTAGAACTTGCTCTGCCTCCATCCTGGCAGTAATTGAATCAAGGCCTTCCGCTGATGTGGGCCCTAAGCTCCGGGAATCACTTTAATCCGCCCCGAGAAAGTGCTGAGTCGTCTGTGACTCTTTTCAGCAGTCTCCTGTTGCCCCCGTCGGCAACATCATGTATCTACATACCATTTACCTTATAAATAAATCTCAGGCGTGGGCCTGTGTGTCATTCACGTCCTGACTACATTAAGTCAGACCGAGAGTTCAGTATGACAGCACCAGGGTGTTTTTCGGTTATCACCAAAATCCATCGGTACTATAGTCACTTGATACTATCTCAAACTTTATGCAAAGGAAGAACATCTATAGATATAATGAGCTATTGAACCTGACCACCATCTTAGAGGTAAAACATCGACTGCTATTTTCTTAAAACCTATCACCATAGGAACACCAGAAATTGGCAAATCGGTAGATAAGTAGTCTTGTGGAAAACATTCTGCTTTTATATTCATTTATCTGGCAGACTCTTTTGTCCAAGGTGAAGCAGACAGTACACTATTTTCTTTAAAAAGGACAATTGACAGCAAATCCCCATTGAGAGTCCAAATAATGAATGAAGACATGACTACAAGCACAATTAGCCTATATGTTAGTGAGGAGAATTTTATCTCGTGCTTTGGTAAAATATCAAATTCAACCACTGGTGAAAAAGCACATCTATGTCCATGTAAACACATTCTTGTTAGGTTTCAATGTATCTGCATTTTTTTCCTTACTCTGTGTAAGTAGTTATATAATAAGTGTATCTTTTCCTGTGATTAATTAAGGTTGTTATATATTGCTTTTTTATGTCTTTCAGGTACACAAAGATTTAACACCCAACTGTTTGCTAACGAGATGTTGTTTACCTAAATTGCTCCTGAAACTCAGTAGCATGTAGTTGGAAACTTCTCTTTAAACACCAGAGGTGAACAATGGCAATCGCCTGCAGCTGTAGTTTGGCGAGGGCTATAACTGCCAGACGAAAACCCTGAGAGTGTCCTGTAATAACAGCAGACTGTTGTGTATGGTACTACACTGTGCCACAGAGCTCTTTTACTTGTCCAGCCCATAGAAGGCATCCAAACAAGGTGACAGAAAGCTGGATCACCAGACCCGTCTGTTCTGTTTCAAAGACATGGCTTCACATCCAAGAAGTGAGAGAATGGAAACTCTGTGCCCCGAAACTGCGTGACTCAAAAGTGCAGGCTCCGTTCAGCCGGGAATTCCACATGAGACACCGGTTTGGCCCAACAGCGTTTGCTCCAGGCCGGCCTGGTGGCCGCCGCTTCCCGTACTAACATCCTCATGCCATGTTCAGGTTCAAGTTTCAGGTTTTATTGTCACGCGTGTTCAGACGAACACAGTTAAAATTTTATGCTATAGTTGCAGGGTAGAGCATCAGGGGACAGGAGACACAGTAGAGCAATACTGGACAAGACAGTGTAGGACAAACGGTGCAATATGAGAATGAGTTTCAAAGTAGTAATATATTTGTGCAACATGGCAAATGGACCACAGCGCAGAAGAACGAAAGAACATGACTGAGAGATGTTGGGTCTGGACGTTGTGCTGACGCCTTTTTCTCAACGTAAATATAAAGCTGACGATTCAATGCGTCGCTCTGCATGAGGGTCTTTGCCAAAGCATCACCCCACATTCTCAGTGCTAGATCCTATATTTTAGCACGTAGGCTGTGCTCAGAACTGGGCCCAGTGTGTTCTCAGGAGGTCCAGGATCACACACCAGCTCCCCAATGATGCATCCAAAGCTCATACTGACCCAGCACCAGAGTTAGATTTCAGAGTATGTGTCATGTGACACTCATACATTCATAGCCCTGTAACAGCACAAGAACCAAGTTAAATGAGGGGCATTTCCTATGCTCAGAAAGCTATTCATGAGACGACCTTGGAAGACAAGAGCAGCACTGTGAACATTCCCTTTGATAGGCAGGCAGGTGAGTGTCAGATTTCCACGCTGGTTCCCTTCAGTAGCCCTGCCAGGGTTCTCGCCCGTTTCCAATCACCGTGACGATCCACACAAAGTCCCTCTTGTGATGGAGATGCCATCGTTCCTGGGAATGTCCGCCTGCCGCAAGGGACCTGCACGCCTACAGAGCGTATACACATGTGCACTGAGAGTCCGCGGAGCCATTTCTGTTTCACGCTGCCCTGAAGCAAAACTCAAGCAAACTAGGAGAGACTGAGTATTTTGTCAATTCATTTTAATTAAGTAAACAGACTTTGATCTAAATCTTCATTCCCGACATGCAGGTTCTGAATTTAATATTAGCCTGGAAAGATGTTAAATTATGATTATGTCATTTCATTAAGTTCTGCAGGAGAGGTCTAAATACTTGTGTAAGGAACACCGCACTGGTGAGCATAAGAGTTTTTTTTTTCATTCAGGATGTCTGTATTGAATAGGCGATCTGCCCAGTTAGGCCGTGTCCTGCATGAAATTAGGTAGGGATTCCAGGAGAGACTGAAGAGACATGTTGAAAATGCAGCCCCATGACAAACAACAGCCCAAAATAATACACATTTTTGGCCTCTTTCTAAGTAAAGAGTTCTCGGAAGAATAATTCTGTTACGTCTTGAATTACAAGCCGCCTGACACTCATAAACCCATATCTGTGATGTTTACTTGCTCATATCATGATAATTTGCCCACCAGTGTTTTAAATATATTTAATCTATGTATAGATCCACATTTACCAGAGATGACGTTTCTCATGCCTTCATCTAGGAAAATGCTCTTTGCCTAATAATTAACTTAACAGGTGAAGGATAAAATGTCAAAGGTGAATTTGAATAGGTAGAAACAGTGGTATCTATTGAGTGACTAAATCCATGGGGGCAGTAGACACATCTTGAGGGCGACTTGAGCTTTGAGGGGAAGGGAGTCAATATCATTCGCTTGGGAAGTGCCCTCCACTCTCGTGGTGCGGATTGACTGCACTGAAGAAGAGCACTGCTGACTGGTAATCATCTGCCTGGGAGCCAGAGAGAGACAGAGCTTCTGGAAAGCGAGGAGGTACTGTCACATGGGTCCCCCCACTCATGTGAGCTACCACACACGTGTAGATTCATTCTCTCCAGGCTGCCTTATCTCTCTCTCTCTCTCTCTCCCACTGAGGCACACTGCCATATACACACCTGCACTGTAGGATGAACAGACTATCCATCCCACGGCATGTATTTCACAGAACCTAGCAATGATCACATAAGTCATCGATCCAGGGGCACGGGGAATGCATGCCGTCCATTGGCCGCTCCGGGTCTCCTGGCACCAGCAAAGTCCTTCTCTGAGGGCTTTTCAATCATTGAAGATATCGTGTCACACACGCCCCCTCCATTACAGAGATGTTTGCAGCCCAGTGTCGGGACCAGGACAAATATAATTGCCCAGTGGCGTGACCAAGATGCCATTCCGGGGGTGGGATGGGGACTGGTGACCGTAAATGTTGTGAACCGGGGGGGGGGGCACCCTAGAAAGCAAAAGACACGATGTCTTAATCGTTCTTTTTTTAACATCTCTAGGGGAGCTTGCACAGGCAGTCACTTGGGTGCCTTCTCCCTGGCACGACACTGTGAACACATTATGTGATCTACATGTTACTTTTTTTCCCCACTGCAAATATGTGCCGATCTACAAAACGACAAGCTTGGTCCTCTTCAATGAAGAGCAGAAGGAACAGAGGGTGGGCCTGTATCCCGAGTGCAGCACACTCTGTTAGATGCAGCACAAGAACACACACACACACACACACACACACCCGCACGCACGCACACACACACGCACGCACACACACACAGACCTGTACTCATATCTTTGTGGGGACTGTCCATTCATTTCTGTGGACAAAACCCCAATCCCAACAGTGATGACCCTAACCCCCACCCAGCCCTAACCTTAACCATAACTGTAACCCCCACCCAGCCCTAACCTTAACTATAAGTAGCAAAACAAAATGCCACATTTTTAGTTTTTTGATTACAGTCACAGATTTTTATAACATTGAATTTCCCCTTGTGGGGATCAAAAAGTGGTCCTCACAAAGGCAAAATAACAGGTTTTTATCAAATTTCCCCACAGTGCAATGTATACCTGGACCACACACACACACACACACACACACACACACACACACACACACACGCACAGCTCTGAGTTAGTAATTCCCCTTCGCTGCTCACTTCCTTCATGCAAATGTTTACTTTCACGCAGAACGAGTGCATGACAGTCCCAGGTGCCAGATGTGAGTTTCCATAACCATGAGAGGCCACATCCTGAACCACAAGACATCTGCCAATCAGCTGAGCAAAGCAAACGCCAGACCAGCCTAGTGTTAGACATGCACAGTACAATAAAATACAGGAAAGCTTTGCCAAAGCATTGATGTAATGGATGACGTTGCTGTCCCAGATCATCCATTTACTCGTATTGCTTTCCCAGACGGAGCATCATGAAATCTTCATTAGCAAAATTAAACTCCACAAAGAACCCATGGATATCAAACAATTGCACGTTGCAGACCAACAGAAAATAGGCTCACTAGTTTCCTTTTTAAAGGAATGGACATTGATTGCCATTTTAATGCCTAAGATAATCAGTGTGAACAATTTATTCTGTCAATTCCCTCAGTCTTTATGGCTAATTAGAACTATTGCACTATGGGACAACAATCCGAATTAAGAAGATATCTGTCTGATATATAATCTATTACTTGGCACTCCATTATGTCAAGAAATAAAAAAACTTCCTTTCAGAAATTGTTAGGCTTTGATGCCCTGTAGTTATTTTCTGGGATATACCACCTCTGACCGCTTCCATATAATTTAACCATAAAACAGCAGCAAAGACAAAAGATAAATATTGCTGGTGAGTGTTTGGAACAGGGGTGTCGGAGTGGCTTGGATACCCTAACAGATTCAGGGGGCGCGACACTTGACAGGGGCCCTTGCATACATAAAAATTATGCGTTAAACTTGGCAGGGGGGCCAAGGTGACATTTTATCAAGGGGCCCAGAGTTTCCAGGTACCGCCTGGTTTGGAGTGCTTCCATTTCAATTAATTAGCGGGATTTGCCTGCTTTCCATGTTCGTTGCCAGGTTAGAATCTCATGCAGCATTGGCTTTTGGGAGAATCAGGCCCTGGTACATGCTGGGTAATCCTGACTAGAATGAAAGGAAGATGGTAAACAAGGGTTTGAGAGGAAAACAAATAGCTGGGAAAAGAGCCAAAGTGCAACAGGACATGGTTGCTCTTCATGTGGATCTACAGTAACAGTCTGTTATTCTGTCTAATTCTATGTCTCAGTTTGTCAGTGCAGACTTCATGGGTGATGGTAGCCTCCCTGGACTGCAGACTGACATGCAATGCGCCACAGTTAGAGCTGCAGCACAATGAAATTTGACCCTGTGGGAGCCCATATAGAGCCGAGCTGAACAATGTTACCACCGATGGGATTTCAGGTTCAGCTCGGAAGAACAGCGTGCTTCCTCTCAGCTAGGGATTTCGAATCATAAGCAGCTGAAGGCTGATCCAAGGTCAGGCATTAACACAAGACAAAATACATTTCCCAGGGGAAGACGTCTTACATCTGCTATAATAAAATCACCTCAAAATAAAACGATCCAACAGGGTGTGAAGTTTAAAATTTGCAAATCCAGCTATTCTGAATTTTACTTACCTGACAACTCTTTTAACAGTTAAAGGCATGATTGAATGGAGCCTGTCATTTAGCTACACACAACTGAACACGTCAGCACAAACTCTAAGGAATATCAATAGCAAATGAATCCAGGAGACCAGACTGTGCAAATGCCGTATCTGGGGGTGTCCTTCTCACTGGGGCCTCGGTTTTTACAAAACAATTCAAAATACACTATTCATGTTCTGTTATCCCACAGGTGAATTAAACAAAACCTTCAACACCAGTGTTTAAATATTTACACTCTGTAAACAAGCAGGCTATCAGCTAAGTAAGAACCCCACCCCCCTTAAAAACCACACTCATGCACCACTACACATAATTGTGAAGACCAGATTCATCAGTAGGAATCAGACAAGTGTCTAGGATGACAGTGAACCATTTGGGGAATCACTTGTTTGAGGATCCCCTCGAATTTCTGGAAGTCCAAGCCTGAGGGAGATAAAGCAAATTACAGAACACCATCAATACCTATGTTTATGTAAGCTCAGCAGAAGGACTGGATGATAATATATGCAGCCACACAGTTAATATTCCATCATTGACAGCAGTCAATACAGATATGTCAGACGGCCCAGTCCAAGCTGGGATCCAGAACAGTGGTGCATCAGGCATTATTTCACACTGTTTCAGGATGGTGATGCTCCAAATCTCTCCTCACTTGGGGGAAAAGTGATTGATGCTGTTTCTAGATGGAAAATAGACTGCAGGAACGACTTAAGGACAACAGGTTTAAGGCTGAGCAGGGAAGACATATGCAGAATGATTTGACCCGGGAATCAGAAGTCAGTTTTTTGGCCTCAGGGTATGTGTGTCTGTGGGGGAGGCACAAATAATGGTGTGAGTTTTAGTTTATATAAATAATAAATAGTACAATCAGTACAAGAAAGAAAACATTAAAATGATTTCTTTCAAACATCAGGTTAAATAATCACCCATTCATCTTTCTTACCCACTTGTCCTATTCCGGGTGGCAGGGGGGCGGAGCCTATCCCAGAAGCTATGGGCGCATGGCAGGGAAAACAACCCAGGATGGGGCGCCAACCCATCGCAGGGCACACACACACCATTCACACACACACACCATCCACTCACACATCATTCACACACACACCATCCACTCACACACACCATCCACCCACACATCATTCACACACACACCATCCACTCACACACCATTCACACACACACCATCCACTCACACACCATTCACACCTACAGGCAATTTGGTAACTCCAACTGACCTCAGCATGCTTTTGGACTGTAAACTGGGAAACTGGAGTACGAGGGAACCCCACGAACGACATGGGGGGAAGGTGCAAACTCCATGCACATGGAGCCATGGTGGACATTCGAACCCTGATCCCAGAGGTGTGATGCAACTGCACTGCTTGGGGTGGTGTGGCCTATTTGTTACTTAGAGTTATAAAAAGGTGAGGTTGGCACAGTTTGAATATTAGTAACAGGTTTTGATGAATAAATGAGTAATACAAATAAAGCTGCAGTGTATGTTATATAAAACCAAGATGAACTACCAAGGGTAGTTCAGACTGCAATGTTCTGAACTTTGTGAAATTAAAATAAATAAATAAAGTGTCATGACAGGTTGTTTTGACAAAAGTTCTTCACCTTTTTGACAGTAAATCTTAAACAGCCCTACGAAAAACTGAATTAATTCAAGGATACATTTTGGACTACAAACACAGACATAAAAACAACAGAGGCGACAGGCAGGATGCAGAAGCGCTTAACCGGCAGTTTAACTTTGTCACAAACCGTGTCCCATGGTACAAATTAATAAAGCAGACACAACTCCCACCTTAAAACAGACACTGATATCTGCCTTTGATTTCTTGGTTTTCTTTTTTCATTTTTTCCCTCGTTTTGTCTTTCTTGTCAGTTTTCTGACACTTTGGGGTCCTGTTTGTGTCTTTTTCAATACACATTTAAGGGGTTATAGCGAGAGCTCCTGGGGGAGGCTCTCATGTCCCAACAGCAACGCCTGCTCAGTAAACATGACCCCCCTCCGCACAGCACACACAAATGCACTGAATCACAGTCCTTCACAAATAGCTTTCCATAACCTTGTCTCAAGCACAGAAGATAAAATAGGGCCTTATGACTCAGCATGCTGCAGAGGCCTGTTATTTTACATGGCGATGAAAAGCACAGTGTGGCCCACAATCCCACAGCACGTTTGGAACTCAGGCCATGTTGCTGTTTTATATGTCCATGAGTCTTTGGAACTAACAAGGTTGAGACGCTACTTTGCTCACCTAAAATTCACCTTACATTATCATTCTGAGGTTTCTGACAGTAGCAGAAGCAGCTTAAAATGTATAACAGTTAGAGATATATAAAATGTATCTATACTTAAAATACAGAATATATAAAATATACTTAAAATATATCTACTTACATATAAATGCAAATATACCTAAAATGTATAACAGTTAGAGAAATATAGTATAACAAAAAATTATAGTACCATGTCCACAAAAAGGCCATTTCAAATCGGGCATGTAAAATTGATAGATAGATAGATAGATAGATAGAGATAGATAGAGATACTTTATTTATCCCGGAGGAAATTTAGGTGTCCAGTAGCCCATACACT
>JAODKC010000095.1:27172360-27183146 GCA_026777985.1 Mormyrops attenuatus | reverse complement strand
GGGGAAACGAACAGCCCTAGCACTCCGAGGGAGCACTCACCCTTAACAGGTCAGGGGAAACGAACAGCCCTAGCACTCCGAGGGAGCACTCACCCTTAACAGGTCAGGGGAAACGAACAGCCCTAGCACTCCGAGGGAGCACTCACCCTTAACAGGTCAGGGGAAACGAACAGCCCTAGCACTCCGAGGGAGCACTCACCCTTAACAGGTCAGGGGAAACGAACAGCCCTAGCACTGCGAAGGAGCACTCACCCTTAACAGGTCAGGGGAAACGAACAGCCCCAGCACTGCAAGGGAGAGTAACAATGGACACAACACAATGTGCTACCTTACTGTTTAATGACAACAATGTAGCAAATGTCACTGACAAATACACCCCCTTCCTGACATGCGCGCACACCATAATGGGGTGCTGACAGCAAGCAAGGGGACAGGGGACTGCTAAGGAAAGCTCATGTGACTGGGACAGGGATAGGCAGAGACCTGCAGAGGGTAAGATGGTCATGTGGGATACAGGAAAAAACAAGGCCCTCCTGTTTTACTCGGCATGATCTGATACGCTCTCGTTCTATCTGACTGCACTCGTCAGCCAGACTCCCGATAAGATGCCAAGGGGTGATGCAGCCACTCTCCCCTCTCACCGTCCACCCACCAAACACTGCATTCCTACCAGACTGGAGGCTAAATGTCACTTTTAAAATCCAGATACATGCTACAGAAACTCATTTAGGCAAATTCTCCGGATGCTTGGAATTTCCTGCGTGCCCCATATTCCCCAGGAGTCTCTTTGCGAAAAGTTTTTTCCAGATATTTCTGGCATCCCGGTGGAGATTATGTCGTTGTCGGTGCTTGGATCACGTGGTCTAATGGAAGCCACTGTTTGAGGCTGGGTCATTGAAGAGCACACACAACAAGCGGACATTAAAAGGCACAAAGAGATCTGACAAATTCCACTGGGAGACTTTACAGGATAAAATATATCATCAATAAATGTACCAGTCTCTCACCCTCTCCCCTCTTTGGGATTTAGGTCCTTATCCATGGGGAACATTATTATTATTAGGGAAACTGAATTCCCTTAGGAACAAGTATGGATTTTCTAGATTGCAAGATTTACCAGAAGCACAGCATAGCCACCAAAATACAAATTTCATTTAGTGCTTTAACCTGATTCAGCAACGGTTGGAACCCCTTAATTATGAGGCAGCACTAAAACCATTGATTAGTGAATGGTGGATACTCTGAAGCTCCAAGGAAGGTCAAATCGACTCAATTAAACAAGCCGTCATGCCAGCCCGATTAATCAGTCGGTCACACCAGGAGTGAAGGGTGGCGCAGGCCGCTGCTCATTTTCTATCAGATGTTTAAATAACATGCATGCCCCAGGGTCTTCCCCAGCACATGACAGTCAGGGCAAAAAAAGAGACACATTTAGTCTCTGCCAGGCTCATTTCTGTTATGTTTATCCCTGGATCTTTGGATGCCTGTCAAGGTCTGCTGACAGCCAAGCTTTCTGTCTGATAAAGTTCCTGGCCTTGTGAATGTGGATCAACCTTTTCTCTGCTGGCATCCTCGCTGAGAAAAAGGCGAATAAACATGAATATGGTCATGCAAAATCAAAAGCACGTTGTCTATGGCTTCTCCATAGCAGTATATTTCAGAATATTGTGGGCATATTTAATATGTACTTGTTGAATGTGGTAATGATGTTATATAAATGAGAATCAGCCCGCACATTGTGGATCTTATTAATATAACCACTGTCTTTTATGGTGTTTCTTACATAATCTGTATCAACAACCTCCCATGTCCTCAAGACTGAACAAGTCACTGAAGCCTGCAGGTAGTAATATGGCAAGATAACCATCCATTTTCAGTAAATGCTTATTTAGTATGTGGTCCCATTGAGGTTTGAGCCTATCCCAGGAAACACACACTTACTGTACATGCACAGTCACACACCTCAGGCAACTTTGAAACAATGCCTCACTAACCACGTATATTAGGGCAGTGAGGGCAAACCCACACAGAAATGTGGAGAACATGACGACTCCCTGCACAGAGCAGAAGTCACACCCATAACCTCATCACACCACCCCTGAACCCTTGTCAGCATTAACAACAACAAAGTAAGCTTTACACACATATAAAGAGAACAGCATGTTCAAAGAGATTGAATGTGCAGATCACTCTGCAAATGGCCAGTGCGAAGTGCTTGTGGGAAAAGGCTAAAAACATATAGGTGCTGTTTCAGGTCATATAAAAGGCTTTTTAATGCATGTGTACTCCAACATGGAACCTATATCCCAGGCAGCACAGGACAAGAGAACATCCTTAATGGAGCCTAAGTCCATCACAAGCCATACCCGGCATGATGACCCTCAGACTCAATATGGAGAAACCAGCTCAGGTTGGATGGCAGGAGGGAAGCCACGTGCAGGCCAGGGACAGGAACTGACCCTCTCAAGCCAGACTTAATACCCCAGGACAAGATGTGAGACCACGGTGCCCTCCATAAAGCTGCCCTGAGTGTCATAGCCCCCGCAGTGTGATATTCACACTGGTGGCCAGATACTTCATGTGTAGCACTGGTGCCCATGCCTGCACAATGTCTAATGGCTTTTTCAGTCATTTTTTATACATGAACATTTTCTTCAAAATATGACATTATGTCCCCCCCCCAAAAAAACAGGATTTAATTAGCAACACCCTTGTATGCCATATCTAAATCAGCTACTAAATGTGAAGTTTAAAAATGAATGGCCTTATTAATTAATTATGGGGTATTAAAAGCTGGACTGTAAACAGCAGTCCTGTCATGGATTAAGCTTGAAAACCCCAATATTTAAGCTTGTTATAACCGTGACTTTCTGGAGTTTGTGATACTTTTCATATCACTTTATAACACGCTGCTCTTATATTATTTCACAGATGTAAGTAAAATCACAAATAATATCTGACAGCAAGCTAAGCAATGATATGGCCTATATGCTTCACACACAGATTGCTCTCTGCCCCCAGACTCCCAGTCTGTTACCGACATTCCCCTGGATTGGTTATGATAACCAGTCTGGCTTCATTAAATCCATAACTTCCAACACTTTGCTCAAAATATAGCTTCTATTGTTGTATTGTATTAGCAATGGGTGACATTAGTTTCATTAATCTCTGTACAAGATTCACTATTAAGTAATATACATTCCTCAAAATAACAAAAAAGAACATTCTGTCCGGTGCATATTCCTTTTCTAATCCCATGTGTCATAACCAGCTATCCAGTACAGGGTCAGCCAGTGACATATACCAGTAAGCACAGAATTCATGACAGGGTCATTATATTTATTTATCATTGAAAATCATGATGTTAGTTTATTAAGCTCATATTGTCTGTCTAATCCATCCACAATTTCGTGTAAAATACATTGTTTGGTATTCAAGGACTGTCCCCCTGATAATGTTGCCTTACGGTGGCAGATTAAATGAGACTGCTTCAGTTTCACATTTAAGGCAGTTTCACTTGTTTAGCTCTTCTTGACAGCCCAAGAGAACAAATATCTCCCACATATTTCTGTGCATGAAAGGGTCTCCACCTTTCATGAAAGCACATTACAGTCTTTATCTAACTGTCCTCAAGGAGCATTTTAATGCTCTGGGTGAAAACAGATGTTAAATGCACACAGCCCACATTCCTAGTCGGAGGCAATTTGCACAACATCAAAATATGTACCAGTGATCTAATTGTGTGCATCCTATAGAGAAATACACAGTAAACACACCCAAAATTCAGAGAAAGAATTACGGTAATACGGTAAGGTAAGGATCGAGTAGTTAAAAATTCTTTCTGTGTCCAGTCATGTTCCCTTATTCATAATAGTAATATAATCACCCACCTCTGAAAAGCATAGACTCAACAACAACATCAAAGTCTGAGCCACAACACTCTCCTGGACTGAGATATGAACCATTATGCTCTTTTGTACATTTCACTACAAGCTGCAATGCTGTTTTTTGTAAATAAAGAAGCAGTTTTTCCTCCTGAGGCTCCTGCAGTAATATCCAACCTTAAAGCCTGTATAAAAAATCCATTAGAAGGTCCAGAAACATTCCAATGCATGTGGCTTATAAAGTTTGAAACTAAGAACAATTACTTTAGTGACACGTGCACTGTGGGAGTGCTTGGTAGTGACCATTTATCGGAGAAAAATAGTACAAACAAAGCAATGGGATTCACAGCTTGGGTCTGTGTCAAAACATGGAAAGTCTAAAACATTAGGACCACCCCCACGTAAATTGAATAATGTTGATTTTTTTGTAAAAATGGTGCATGTCCCTCCCTGAACAGATAAAGGCACGTTTTCATTACATAACGGCCCTTTCAGGTGTTGAGGACCATAGCAGAAGATCCTCTGTCCGACTTTGAACCACACAGGAGCTTCTTCTGAATGACAACATGTGTTTTGCAGTTCGCTGCAAGAGAGGGGAAAGAAGCATTTAATTTATCCGATAGCTAGGAAGGGTAACTGTTATATCCTAACCGAGCTAATGTTAAATTACCTTAATAGCTAGTGCTTTGTTAATGGTGCAATAAACTACATGGTATTTGCTTGTTAAAAGTTGTTTTCGCTGAACATGGAGTAATTAGTCTCAGGTGGGAAAGTAGCACTCTGAGACTGACGCCTGGATTCCCCAGCAGCCTTTAAAAATGGTTCACAAATGCTGAGAGAAACTGCCGTGCATCAGAGCACAGGAGAATTATGTCTTTGAAAATGCAGTCATGCGTTTGGAGCAAAGAGGCTGTAATTTGACCATTATAATTGTCACTCTGCGTTAACAAAGTAGATACTATAAAAACAAAATGAAAGACACTGTTAACACAAACCGGATTTAAATTTTAAGAATCTGAAACATGCCCTGGCTGAGTGTTATTCTTCAACAAAGCTCCTCTTCATAGACTGTCATTTGTATTGTTTAGTCAGAATTATCAAACTTCCCCGTTTTGAATGAAGACAGGTTTTTTTTACAATTTCCTCAGTGCATTACAGAACCAGACAAAGCAGGTATAATAATCTCCATGTGCGATTAAAGGCTTGTATCCTCCTCAAATGGTCCCAGAGCCACTTCCTGAAATCACATTCAATTGATGCTTTATTAAAACAGCAGGAGAGACTTAGAGATGAGAAAGGGCTGAGGTACTGGAGGTTACACGGTATTACCTTGTTTTAAGGCTCGCTCGAATATTAATGGGGGCTATTGAAAATAATTTAGTAATAATAGATATCACAGTTTCATATGATGGGAAGAATCTGAAAGCTCAAGTAAAGTGTAACATTATATGAAATTTCGGCATAATTTAGACCAATATGCCATGGATAACAAAAGGCCTATGCTTACACTGTGCCAGAAGAAGATACAAAACACCCAAACACTGTAACTTAATATTTTAGATTAAAAAGCAAAGAGATCCCATACGATCTATGAAATATTTGGCATGGTACTTGTCTGCATCTGGAATAATAGGATAAACAGCCATGCAGATCCAAAAGCAATTGGACAGTTTTATTCACATCATTATGTCATAATTATACACCTCCCCATTATGGGATAATAGCTCTTTTTGAAAATTGTTATCTGCTTCATGAAAGGTTGGTGTATGCCGCAACAAATGAAGGTGTGGCAAGTTGATAGATCACAATCTGTGCTAGGCTTCCAAAGGCAGACCAGGGTTGCTTCATGACCTGCAGATAGTTTAATCATAATACTTGTTTCCCACACCCATGTTCTCTCTCAGAGTGTCTAACACATGAATTAGCATTTTTTAACATGTTCTCCACACAGCCATCTGTCCACAAATAAACAGCTGGCATAGTTATTTATTTGGACCTTATACTAGATACTGTGCCATGGAGAGGGCAAACCATCAGGGAATTCTGGACAAGAACCACAGGAATATGTTATATATTCCACAATTTAAACAGCTGTGAACACACAGATGGGATTTCATAAATATGCAGTATACCTCTACTGTGTATGGATATTTGTTAATGTGAAGTCCTCAAGCTTTCTTTGTCATAATCTTACAAGGAATTTTCTCTTTCTGTATGGTCTAATCCATTGCAGCTAATATCCATAAAATGTATGGGATTTTCCACAAAGCTTATCACAGCATCACACGTTGTTCTTTAAACGGTACCTGAAGACTTAACTAGGGCTCATCTTTGACTGCCTGTGCAGTGACCCACTCACTGGCGCACTGGGTATAACTCAGACTGTCCAGTGTCCTTTTAGCTCTGTAATGGGCTTTGATCTCTTACAGGTGTGAGCACTGAGGGGAAGGAAGTCTGTGCTCTTTCTTACCCCTACCCCCCAAAACCAGATCAAACAGACCTCCAGTATAACCACACATCTCCCCATTTGTTCCACTGCAATAGATTAATCCCATACAAGCTTCTGCTAGTGTTGACCTTATAATGTATTCCTTGATTTGTCCTCTCCAAAAAGTTATACAGGGGGCTGTAACACGAGGGGCATGATAAGTTATGAAAGCAATTTACCAGATGGCATGAGGTGTGTGGCCGTGGATGAGGATAAACATGAGTGAACGATTACTGCAAGATGTCAAAGAGTCAAGTCAACCTTTGTTCACATCTGTGCAGTTTGAGATCACAAGAAGTTATGCATGCAAAGCCATTGAGTTAGGCCACAAATCCCCTATCAAACAAACATCCTTCAGCTGGTGCTCACATAAACAAAGCAAATTCTGTTCCTGTTGTGTAAAATTAGAAGAGCTGTCATGATTAGATTTACAGTGCCATGAAAGGTACAGTAGGACATTAATGTACAGGTGACTGATGTCTTCCAGATTCATACACACATGTGCACGATGAGGCTAAACATTTGAAACATGCACAAAAGGTGTTGTTACAGGGCAAATAAAATATTATGCTGCCAGTTTTTCTGCATTGAATTATATTAAAAAGCATATGACATCTGTGCCAGTAAAAAAACATTTCACTAAACACTCTACGAATGGCTGAAAAGACAATTCAAACAGAGGGAATGTCTTGCCTTTTTCCAGTGGCGGCCCTCCCAAATAAAGAAGTTTCCACTAGCTTCCCTGTTTGATATAGTAAACAAAGCAAATGATTGTATAAACATTCATAGTGAGTTCCATCTGGAGCCACTGATCTGATGCAAAGACATACATTGTTTCAGTCTGCAAATGATGCCGTGCCTAACAGTAATATTACCTGTAGTCTAAAGTGTTTCTTATGTCTCATTACAGTAGCATGTATTGGTAGTAGATGTAGCAGCCGTATTTAGTGTCACTTGCAGCAAGAAACTGGGGACATTCAAACATTCGATGTCTTTGAGCATTTATGGTTCGTTCATTCCATTGGAACCCAGGATATTGGTGATTATTCATTGGCGCAATTTTATCACAAATCATGGAGAGATGGAGCCTTATCAAAGTGGAAGTATCAGCATTAGTTTAAATCTAATAATAATAACAATTTGCAGAGAGGAGTTTATAACTTCATTCGATCAATATAAAAATGCAATGATTTAAGCAGTTTTTTGAAGCATTGAGTATTGTACTTTAGACAATCCAATGTTATTCCCGTCACCAAAGAGTACGATGTAGGAGAAGCCACAGATGTAATGAAAGTTTCTCCTGAAAAACAAATATCCAAACCATAAATGCTAAACATGCGTCTACAGAAATTTATTAAGGGATCCAGTAAGGAACTCCTCTTGTAAGTGCTAAATTTTTGATGCCCTGCTGTGCTCAGCATATCACAGGCAGACAGAAATGAATAGTGAGTGGTCTCCATGGAAGTAAACACGGAACTCATTGCGAAATCCGAGAGGGACGATGTTATATTTCTGGGTGAATGGAGACAAATGTTTGCTTGTGGGATTGCAGCTGACAGGACTGTATCCCCCTTTAAGCGGATGTCTCTGCAAGTCAGAGTCCACACCACATCACCTTGACTTAAGTAAGCGACATTAGCATGCTCCCAACCCATTGTGCTGCTCTAATTAGTTTTACCCTTGACTGCCATGTCCCCGTCACAGTCTGTTTTGCCTGAAGGTCCTCAGTTTTATCTCGCTAGCTTGTTCTCCAGGGAATGGGTGTTGACCAGCAACAGCTGTTAACATTATAGCAGTTTACACAAGACTTGTTTTTCTCTGGCTGTAACCCACTTCAGGAAACCGACGCAAAATGTATAAAAACAAATAACTTGGGAATTATCACAAATCCCGCAATTCTTTACGGTCTCACACAGGTAGTTATTCTTAATAATCTGTCCTAATTAATTACCTGAGATGCTTGTGGGGGGAAACAATTAACAAGTACTTAAATATTTGCTTAAGGACCCAAAACGCTGTCAAGCAGCCTGTGAATGCAAACGTCACTGATGTGGGAAACCACATGCAGACCAAAGCTGCTCATTGGGTCACTCTGTGACATGGACCTCAGTGACCATTTATTTATGATGAACCTGACGCATCACAAGCACATTAACAAAATCAAGCTTCCATGCATTAAATGGCGTGTAATTTCGGTAGTGTGTCCATCTGCCTTCCAGCTTAACCTGGTCATGGTGTCATGGATTTCAGTACTTCAGTTTCACTGAAGTCAAGTTGAAACTTTAATTGGACCGGTATTTAAATAATTTAATTATCATTTAAGGGAGCATGACAGTGGAAAATTATCAAAGTAATTGGATTTGTTAGCAGATCAGGGATGTTTTGTGAGGTGTGTGTGTTTCTTTCCATGAAGTGATTCAGCAGTTTAGTGGGTGCTCAAGGTTCCGGTGGGGACAAAATAACCCATAATAGACGTATTGTAGCTGTAGGAGAGCTCCCCGCCCTGTGGGCCTTGCAGATCCAGGTCATCCATCCATCTCCATCTTCAAGCTGCTTTTCCTGGGGAGGGTCACGAAGATCAACAGGAACAGTACTATTTATGAAATACAGGAAAGAACTTCCAGCTATTTCTAGAACATTCCTCACTGGTATCCCATTTTATCTAGATTATAAATAAAACTTTTCTATGCTTTCAAAGAGCAGCATACTTCACTACTCAATCCTTACTCTTGTGTTATTGCCTCGTACAACTGGTTTACATACAGGTGTACTATGGATTATTGTTGTCCTGCTTGTGGATTTCACTTCATTACATTATTACTTTATTTGCATTATTACACTCTGAAAATGTTGTCATACTACATTGACCACATAATAAAAGAAGTTGGTTATTGACGGTTTAGTTCCTTAAACAAATTCCATTTTTATTTTCTACTTCTGCCTTTGGATAATGTTGAATTTTATGAGACTTAGCTTTTACCGTATTCAAATGTGTACCAAAGCGGTGTTTTACTAAAGATTGCAACCTATGACTTCATTGCAGATACGTATGCACAAAAGTCATCTTATGAGAAAATCACCCACCCATACACATTAAAAAACCATAAATATGTATACACTTACTTCTGGAATACTGGCACTGAAACCAAGTTATGTGCTAACATTCATACTACCATAATATTCAACAAAGAGGAAAATAGCTGTTCTTCTGATCCCAAATGATTCAATGTGGATTTTTGGAAAAACTGGAGGGTGGGGGCGTGTCCTTGAGCAGGCTCGGGTTTGGCATACCCAATCAGATCTTGTTCCTTTCACAAAATTTGTATGGCTCCCAGGAAACCCCGATACCCGACCCCACACCCATTAGTAACTGCTTCCATGTCCTACTGCCATTTTGGTGTCTTGTGTCTGTCCTTTCTCCTTGCTGATGCCGAAACTGCTCCCTTTTGTTTTTCATTCTCCCTCCGCCCAGCGGCCAATAAAGTCCCCGTTCTTTCCCTCTATCCCCTCTGTCACAGGCCCAACATACTGACCCAAACAGAATCTTACAGTACTTGATACAGCTTGTTTTTTGACTCTACTACTAATTGGAAGATGTCTAAATGTGGAAAGAAAATGTTCCTCAGCAGAGGAACGTTAGTCAACTGTACTGCCTGTTCTACTAGGCTTTTGCCATTTGTCTTGCAAATGATCTTTGGTGTATGAAGGCATTTTCAGACTCCATAGTGTCATGTGAGGTCAAACAAATTTAGTTACTTTGCAAGAGGCTTTATTTGTATCCCTTGTGCATTGTGCCAATGCAGCTGTTGCATCTTTGAGAAATGACCCGATTGGCAACACTTCACATAGTCCTTTTTTAGTCTAATTAGCTTACATAGTTTAGCACATTAGCTTTACATAACCACTTGATATTTCGCATGTGATATTTTTACTTAGGGATTACAGCAGTAAAAGCAGAGACCTGGATTTTTTGTTGCATTAATTCAGTTCCCATACCTTTCCCAATACCAGTATGTAGGAATTATTTTCAATATAGCTGGAGTATGGGATTTCAATAATGACAACATGTTTATTATGAGCCCAGTGGTTAGCACTGCTGCCTCATAACAAGAAGGTCCCAGGTTCTTTTTGTATGGAGTTCGCACACTCTCCCCGTGTTTGCATAGGTTTTCGCCGGGGGCTCTAGTTTCCTCCCATGGTCCACAGGCATAAAGGATACGTTAATTGGTGAATCTCAATTGGCCCTGCAGTTGTGACTGTGCGCACCCTGTGGTGTGTGGGTGACTGCCCAGGGGTGGTTCCCACCTGTACCCATTGATCCTGGGATAGGTTCTGGTTGGCCCCCCCCCCCGCCCCGGGGCCCCCGGGGGGGTGGGGGGGTGGGGGGGATGTGGGGGGGGGGGGTGGTGCCTAT
>JAODKC010000095.1:27160381-27172350 GCA_026777985.1 Mormyrops attenuatus | reverse complement strand
CCCCCCCCCCCAGCCCCGTGACCCCAGTTGGGATTCAGTGGTTTCAGAAAATGGATGGATGCATATTATACAAAATCAATGTTGTGACTGGGAAGGTCTTGATTTTCTGTGTGATTAATTTAAGAGGTGCATTATTCACAGAGAGAATACCCAGGGAACCTCAGCCTCCCATTTTTGCACTTCTGTTCAACCCCTTTTCAATTTTGTACGTGTGTTATGCTGTAGAATACCTCCAAAGGAGGTGTCAACTACAACAGTAATCCTGTTGTTGCAAGCACTCTTGTATCACTGCAAATAAGATTTAAAAGTGATTCTACAACAGTGATCATGTCAAAGTCTTCAATAATTTATTAATTCATATGCATTACAAAAAAAAAATATACAGATTGTAAAAACGGTCTGCTTTCACAACTACAGATAAGAGTCCCGTTGGCCACCATCTGCAATCGACACCTCAACGACCAGAAGCACTTGCTGTGGTGGCTGACACAACATAAAGAGGGCCCCTTTTACACTGGCAAATGTCCCACAGCTATTGAGCAGTGTCTTCTTTGCAAAGAGTCTCAGTTTGAACTTCTGTTAATTGTGATTCTGCAAAATCATCACCTCGCTAAGCTATGAGCCTCGATGCAGCTGTTTGGTCCTAAGAAAAACAAGAAAAGGTCTACCAGTGTTCACAGAGGCCCAGACTAAAATCTTTTGATGCTACAGCTTATGACAGAAGTCACATATTCCTTGGATATAGCAGCTGCAGAGCAAACAAGAGCTATGGAAGAAAGCAGTTTAATACTGTATGTCATGTAAATGACAGATCCATCTCTTATGGTCCTCTCAGAAAGTGTTCCTTCGTTGAGAGAGCAGTCATAAATTCACTCCCTGAACCCAGGCGTGGGCCCAAAGCAAAGATGTCCATACACCGTTAGGCGGGAAGAGGCTCATCTCTTCTTTCGGCTGTGCCGGACCATCTTCTTTCGCTTCAGGATCATCTCATAGAGTTTCTCCAGACCAGGTTGGAGGCCCTGGCCATCGACGGCACTACAGCCTTGCGCGTGGTGCAAAGTGGAGGCACTCAGCTCATGGAGAGCCAGCACCTTTTCTACCTCTGTCACAGACATGGCGGAGGACAAGTCCTGTTTGTTGGCCAGTACGAGCACAGGTACGCCCTGGTTCTCCGAGGTGCGGGAGATCTTGTGCAGCTCCACCTTGGCCTCCTCCATGCGCTCCGTTTCGGTGGAGTCCACCACGAAGACGATGCCGTCGGTGCGCCGGGTGTATGACTTCCACAGGGGTCGGAGCTTCTCCTGGCCACCAACATCCCACACCTGGAATGTGATGGCACGGGAGCCTCCCATCGCCACTTTGATCTTCTCCGTATTGAAGCCTTTGGTGGGGATGGTTTTGACAAACTCGCGCAGCTTTAGTCGGTACAACAGGGAGGTCTTCCCAGCAGAGTCAAGGCCAATGACCACCACATGGAGAGACTGGAAGTTTGGCAAAAAAGGTGTATTGGGGGCAATCTCTGTCAACTGGTTCCCCATGGCAACAGAATCTTCTCTCCTTGTTAGTGACAAGGTGGTGAATTCTTCAGATGCTTGTGTTTATAGGTGCATGACGTTCACACCTACTTCAAAGATAACAGCGGCAGACTGGAGGAAGACAGTCGGAGACAACCTATTCAGAAGATAAACAAACTCTGGTTAGAAATCACTGGTGGCAAACTGCTTTAAATAAAAAACACCTTCAAACGGTTTGTCCTAAATCAAACAAACACTCAAATGAGCCAAACAGGGAAAAATACAAATTTTAAGAGATAAGAGAGATTTTAGGCATAGGCGCTGAAACATTAAGCATTGTTACTACAAAAAAATCTTCTTTGGGTAAAAAATACCCAAATTCACAGAATGCTACATTTCCAGTATCATGTCAAAAGAGTTCTACATGGCCATCCGCACGGTCTTTCCTTTATGTACCCTTCCCAAATCTCAGTTCTGATGCCACAGCCAGCCTCCAGTAATAAAATAAGCATAAACTGCCAGAATTGTAAATCACTGCGACAGTGTAACCTCCGCCCCCACGCCCAGTATCGGCTGTTCAAAAGTTCATCGCCTGATACACAGCATTGCACCATTGCGAGCACAGTATTCGTTTATTATAAAATATTTCGCATCACTGCTCGTGTACGGACCTCCATTTCGTATTATCTACACTTAAAATCATCCGATTTTAACAGTAAAGGCTACTGACTGTTGTTGCAGTCTGACCGCAGTGGATAATCCCTTTCTAATCCTAAACAGATACGGATTTCTCCGACTCTCTTCGATATTCAGACAAATATCCAGTATTGTAAAACGGGATACATACATGTCTTAAATTCTTAAACATAGTCGGTTACTGTTACTGACTGTTAAAAAAATACCGTATACATATCGTATTTTATGTATACGTATTTTTCGAAGGGTTGGTTCGTTTTCACGGCTAGACGTCTCACTCCATTAAATGCATTGATTTGGCAAATCGGAAAAAAAACCGTCTAATTCCCAGCTTTAAATACGTCTACACACATATATCGTATCCATTCCTCAATAAACTAGACAACAGCAGTACTTTCATTACTATGATCTTCTGATGACGACCGGATCAGTTCAGCATATCCATTTAAGTGTCGGAGAAAAGCCTAAAATCAAATGATTTCATCCCAGTTGGGAGTATTATTGATTAGAGCAACAAGCGTTCGCTTTCCAACGCAGCACAAAATGACTAGAATTTTAAAACTGCTATTAAAACAATCTCATAATTATCAACCCCCGTCCAGAATCCCTCGGTACGCCACACCACAATGTTTTCCGAAAAAAACATATTTATAATTAAAAAATAAATAAACACTTAAAAATATATACGTATATTATCAGCATCCGCAGCGTTTTCACGAAGCAGTCTGTATGCAGCGCACCTGCTCACAGTTTCCTTTATGTTGACCAAAAGCACATAGCAGTTGCAGTGCGGCTTGGTTAACGATCCACACAGATCTACGTGACAGCGGTAATCCCAGGTGCTGCGTGGTGCGCAGCCGGGTAGCTCTGACAAGCGCGTCTTTCCTCTGCACCGCCCGCTTCCAGTGTGGAGAGGAGAGCACCGGGCACAACGTTTAGGGCACAGCCCTCGAGTGACGCAACCCAAACACAGAAAGGATCCTCGGCCCCGCTGGAGGATCTTAAAGGGGCCGCGCACTGTTTACGCCGGCCGACCAATCTAATCTGAAACAGCGATTTTATGCGCAGAAATATAGATTCAGTAAAGAGAATTTATATCAAATGCATGCGTGACAACCGACAGTCTTGACTACTTACTGTTTTGTTAAAGCTATGAACTATAAAATATGAGCTATAATTGCTATTCCAGATTTCCACAGCGCTATTACGAACGACGGTGATTTAACTGTCCGTTTCACTCAAAGTCGACCGAATGGGACACTGGAATGATCTCGTTTGTAGAAGTTATCTGGAAATATTTTTTCGTGATTCTGAAATGCAATAGAATATCCGCCAGGAAAAAGTGGGAGCGTCATTAATCGGAAACCATCAGTCAGTAAAAGGTGTACAGCTGCAGCACGGATCCTGATAGTGTCATCGCATTTATCAGTTGCTATATTTTGCTGGAACTCGTTTGAATAGTGTATATACCCAAATGTGATAACAAACACATTTGGGAATTCTACATTTTATATAATAATATGACATTTTGCACTTAATCGCAAGTTGGATGAGATGTTGATTTTAATTCAGGCGCATTTCCCGTCCACCATGTCATCTTACGTTTATTACATAAAACACACAATAGATTTTTAAACTTAAAATGATTTTATTACTAATGCACTTTATTTAACGCCGCAGTTTGGATAATTACTTATCAGACACGGTACATGTTATTACGTGTATGTAGTATTGGCGCGCCATCTTGCGTTTGGCAAGAAGACAGTTCTCACGCGATTTTTAAAAAATACTGCAAAAATAAAAGCAGTTTTACATTACAAATGATCATGGTGTCATTCTACACACGTTACAGAGGGAAAAACTCAAAATCGTATGAATATATTGTTATTTCAAGAAGGTACTTTCTTAGATCTGTTATTTGGTAAGTCGATTCGTCTTAAATTAAAAGGATATTCTAAATGACAGGTAATGTGGACAATATTCTACCCTTCTATTAGTCTTTGTCAATAATGTTTTTTAGTTCATAATAAAAATTATAGTGCATACTTGCAGAAGCAACCAATCAATTCTTGTATTATCGGGACTCTGACATTCTTCAAATTCTCTAGATACCACAACCACCTTGTTGACAATGATGTTGGTGGGGGGTGGGATCGTTAGCTTCTGCAGAGAAACGAATTGAATGCTTCATGCATATTCATCGGTTTAAAGACATAACGCCAGCAATATACCTCCGGGCGTAGCGTAGAAAATCTGACTGTTTCAGGACAAAGTGCCACCCCCACGTTATCCTTCTTCACACAGTGAGAACCAAATGAGAACGCTTATTAGTGGACCGGTGTTAATCAATGTTGCTTAGAAAACCAGCTTAATTTTCACCCAGGGATATGTAACTGATGTAAAAGTATCGAATTAGCAGTCAGGCATGTTTGGTATATAAAACGAAAAACATTAGTTTAAAAGACATATCTTTTAAATAACTAGGTGGCAGGGCCAGTTCTACCCGACCGGTCAACTGCACGCCTGGTTACCTAGCAACACGCGAAGCTGCAGCCGCGCGAGCCAGCGTGTCGCTCGTGTCGCCTTCGGCAAGGAGAAGATCGCCAGGCACTTTACTGGCTCTGCAGTGAGTTATTCGTAATACCAGTTATTAGTAATGCGTTGGTATACGGTGTTGTTTGTTCTCTCTAAATTTATCATCATCAAAGTGACTCTGCAGATCAGTGCTGAGTGTTTGGCGGTTACTTTTGAGCTGATGCACATATTAAAATTATCTAGCTAGCAGTAAAGGTTAAATGTTGTAAGCTTGCTCATTGTGCTTGTGCTGCGGTGTTCTTTCAAACAATATATTTAGAGTGTACAAATTATTTTAGAGGTACTATAACCGATTTTGAGGTACCGCTCCATGTATTGTTTTCTTAAAGTATTGAAGTATTAAGCTTTTTATTAATGAATTTTTAATTAATGAAGTCTGATTAAGACTGTTAAGAAGTTATAAACTAGATACACGTACATGCAAGTAGTTATGAGCTAGATATACTTTAAGGTCGTTATATAAGTGAACTGTATTTTACAACGTATTACCGTAAACTTCATGGTTTTTTTTCTAAATGTATCACAATAGTAAAGCTATGTATTATTTAGGATTAGAATAAATTACTTTGCTACTGTGTATCATTAAGCAAAGTATTCAATTAAATAAAGCAAAGAATTGTGAGGGAACTTGCATTGTTATGTTGATAATAATGTATTTTTTAATATGTTTCTTTTTTAAGCTGCAAAAACACCAACACTTTTTTTTCTCAAAAAAGTTGGACATGTTAAGATATGTAAAATGATGCAGCAGACTTGTCCACTGGATTTGTATTGCAAAGCAGTTTTTATTATGATACTTGTCAACCAATCCATCCATCCACCCATCCATCCATCCTTTTATTTTTAACAATTTTATTTACATTGGTCTTTGAGGCCAGAGTACAACCATAGATCTACTATACTATTTGGGTGTCATATTGGATGTCAGATATTTGCGAAATGTTTCCTTTACATTTGAAAGAAATTTGTTGGTATCTTAAAACAGTCTGATTACAGTACATTTAGTTTTTTCATATATTGAAATGAACTGCAGACATCTTGGAAAACATTCTGAGATATCTATAAAAAATTTATAATCTATAAATCAGTTACAATTTTCTTGCCTTATGTTTAAATGTGATTTTGAAAGATGTGCATTTTACTTGCCTTAGACAAAATTAGTGCTTTTATGTAGTGTCTTAACCACAGTCAAGGTCTCACTGTGCCTCATAGTTAGTTATCAGACAGGTAAAACATTTCATTGGGATCTCTCAGGTTACACTGCTTCCTGAGTGACTCTGGTTTAATGATAAATCCTGCACTGCACAGATGGTGGTTTGAGATGTCAGCAATGCACTGGGAGGCTCGACGTCGGCAGGCTGTGGTAGATCGCCGGCTATCCATATCTAAACAGGTAAGGCCTCTTACATTATTCATCTTCCCGGTGAAACACGAGCATGACATGCAACATAAATAAGAAAGGTAACACTACATCCTGTCCTGCTCCCTTCAGTCCTGTTCAGGCCAAATTCCTGATAGGTAAAAGTATTTTTCTTCCTTTTTTATAGTGAGGTGACAAGAGATGACTGGTGCATCTGGCTAGATGTGCTGCTTTTTCAGTCCAGTGGATTTAGCATGACCTGTCAAAGATTCTTTCCATTGGGCTCATAGGAAATGATGCACATTGGAGAAAATATGTATTTCAACACATCAGCATAACAGTTCTTCATATGTCACTACTGTAAATGTCGTAGGCAAACTGGTCAATCAAGACAGGATTGTCACCATTGCGAGCCCATTATCTATTGTGATTGGAGGAAGTACTTTTTGGATTTCTTTTTCGACTGCGAGTTGTTGAACTTGTTGGCTTAAAGGCAGGGCTTAAAGATTTTGGTATGTCCATTCCATGTGTCTCCCGTCAACTCGCCTGTTGCCTACCGTTTTATGTCACAGTGCTTTTTGACACATGACAACCAATAGACGAAAATCCTGGTATAAATCTTTTACTTTCACATAGAACACCCAGTGATCACTTTTTAAAGCTGATTATTCATCATTAAGAAGCTAACCTGTGCATACTGGTGGACTTCAACACACGTGGAATTCCAGCAGAGTCCTTTTCCAGCTGGAGGTCTTGTGATAAGGTATTGAGCGTTCAGTCACATCCAGCAAATTTCCTACTTGGATCAGAGCTGTAGAAAAAATATATGAGAAGAGGCCTCTAGCCATGCAAATGTGCAGCATATCAGATGGAGGTGAGTCATCATGCAGAGCTGTTGTTTTTGGATATGAAACAAATCTACAGAAACTGAGCCTCCCGGGCACCCTGCAGCATGTTGATGATCTGGGAGACAAGACCTAATGGTCCAGCTGTCCATGATCATTGAGGTATCAATGTATTGCTAAGCAAGTTCACCAGGAGGAATATGGGTCCACCAAAGCAATATCACAGCCATAAATGAGATAGATAGATAGATAGATAGATAGATAGATAGATAGATAGATAGATAGATAGATAGAGGCGCACACACACACACACACACCTGTATATACAGTATATTATTCCCTTAGCTTTGCAAGCTTATTGTTTCTTACTCAAGGGTGGTGCAGGTTGTAGTTGCAGAGGAGACTAATTTGATTCATGGTTTAACCAGCAGGGGGGTGCAGTGGTTAGCACTGTCACCTCACACCTCTAGGACCTGGTTTTGAGTCTCCACCATGGCTTCATGTGTTTGGAATTTTTCATGTCCTCCCCGTGTCATTGTGGGGTTTCCACCGGGTACTGTGGTGTCGCCCCCTCAGTCCAAAAACATGCCAAGGCTGACTGGAGATACCAAATTATCCAAAGGCGTGAGCGTGCCCTGTGCTGGGTTGGCGCCCCATCCTGGGTTGTTCCCTGCCTTGTGCCTGCAGGTTCTGGACCCTCAGCGGTTACAGAAAATGGATGGATGGATGGACAGTCTGGGCCACCAAAATTCATGTTGTACCTTTGACCAAGCGTGCACCTTGGACATAGCTGGTTCTCAGAACTGTAAAATAAATATATCACCAATAATTATGTCTTGTGTGATAATTAGTCTGCCCATCTCCTTGATGTCAAACACAATCTCTGTGGCATCCAGAATGAAGCATTTATCACCTAAGGAATGCTACCATGTGCAGGAAATATATGAGGAAGATGAGATGCAAAATATGCTAGATATACCAGCTTTTTTTTTCTTCATGCAATATGAATTGGGAACGAGGGTACGGGACTATTAATATTCACTGGATTATTGGTGTATTTATTATTTCATGTTTATTGTTTACAGTTAATACTTCAGTACAAAATAGAGGAAATCTTTTGGTAGTGTTGGAATATAAAGTTATTTGTCCCAAGTATAATTGTCAGCTCAGTCATTTTGGTATTTTATGTGATTCAAAATAAGTTTATTTAACATTTATTCATATGTAAGGTACAATTATTGAAGTAAAACATGTTCAGTGTTTGGTATTGATTACTTATGTAAAATGTCACTGGACAAGAAATATTTGTAGGGGTTGGACTCAATAAAAAATAATCTAATTAATTAGAAGCCTTGTAATTAATTAATCGAAATGAATCAGATTTTAATCACATTTCAATATTTGACACGAGAAATAATGAATGAATATTGATGAATGAATCAATATACATAAGCTTAAACTTCAAAATCTTGTTTATTTTCCATATCAGTCTCTACACAGACCAATAGATGAGTGCAGAAAACACAGAGCAAACTGTTTTCAGAACACTGGAAATTTTGACCAAAAATTCCAGAGTTCTGATTGACAACTGCTCCCATTTTTCAAACATCGTGTATGAAAAACCAGAAAAACCAAACATTCCCATTTCACTCAAAAACTCCCTCAAGTAGCCCTGGCCAAAAATAAACAGACCAACAGTTCAAGATAAAGTGCTATGTCTACCATCTAAAATGGTATAATTACTTACCTTCAATACTTACGTGATAAGTTAAGTGGTTCGCGATCTTTGAAAAAGGTAATATTATAATGTTATATTAGCATCCCGCTAGTCGCTAGTTAATTTAACCGTTTGTAAGTGCAAAGTATTTATTGTGTATTGTTTGAGTTGTAATATATGTATTATGTGTTCAGTTTCACAGTGCCTCTTTTAGTGGACATGTCAAACTGCAAGATTTGCTTCCCGGATGTTTATTGGAGGAGCCTGTTAGCTATCTGTCAAGTTAAAAACTACTCACTCACATTAGCAAGGACAGAATACTCAATAGTGCGAATAAAATGCGTTAATTTTTTTAATTCGTTTTTTTTCCGTAATTAATTAATCGAAATTAACGCGTTAAAGTCCCAGCCCTAGATATTTGCATACCGAGCTGTAAATACATTCTTGTGGTAGGTACCGCTCTACGGTGCAGTTGCGTCACGTTTTCTCTTGTAAGAAATAGCAAAGCCTGTAGCATTATAGTGCACCTACATCTTTTCAGCTGGATACAACCACTGGCTACTGGAGACTGGTGGAGTCTTAAGAATACAGATATTTATTGTTATATGTTAATCATAATGACTTTAATTGAAACAAAAAATAAAGTCTATGTGAACATTGTCTAAACAGGTTTTCGCTGAGTGACTAATGCAACTCTTTTTCCCAGACAGGCTTTGGGATATTAAACACTGAGATGCTTCTTAATCCTGAAAACCAGGACTTTCTCTGCATTCAGCACATTATGGGGATTTTATGATATTTGGCAGGAGGTGATATGTACAAAAATGAGTTGGCTTCTGATACAACAGACTGTGAATGTTGCTTTTCATTGATGATCTGGACTTGTTTGAAATTTTTCAGCCTTGGCTTCGGCATGTACACTGGTGCTTTAAAAGTTTTAAAGCAGATTTTCATCATTGTGTTTTGTGCAGACGCAGAAAGACCCACCAAAACCACATACAGAGGAACAAAGTCAACTCAATATGCTTGAAGCACCTCCAGGTATGTTTAATACCCATTAGGGGTCACTGTTGAGCAGCAAGTATCTAAGAGGTATTTGTCCTTCCTCTAAGTCCATATCCTGGTTAGGGTTGTGGTGGGGCCCGGAACCTACCCCTGGCAGCAATGGGCACAAGGCTTGCACCTTGGAAGAGATGTCAATTCGTTGTAGGGCACACACACACACACTATGCACAAAGACACCAATTTGCCCAACTGAATGTCTTTCAACTGTGGGATTAAACTGACAGTGAGATTCAAACCCCCTCAACCCTGGCATTGTGAGGCAGTGGTGCCCATTGAATCATGCATGTCAAACATGCCTCAGTCCTCTTTGACATTGTGAAACAGTAATGAATTTTTGGGTAGTAATGGGAAATAAACAAAGATATCTCCCATGTTAGCAAGTGTATAAACCAAGTCATTAATACAATATAATATTCCAGCACTTTGGGAACAATAGTGTGTGTGTGTGTGTGTGTGTGTGTGTGTGTGTGTGTGTGTGTGTGTGTGTGTGTGTGTGTGTGTGTGTGTGTGTGTTTAAAAACCCACTATGATCTATTTGCTAGGGCAGCAATCTAGCAAGAGTCAATAGCTACTGGTTTATAATCACTTGAGCGATTTTCCCATTAACAGAAACAACACTGCTTCTCGTCTGAAGGCAGGACCTAAATCTCTTAGTTAAACCTGCCATGCTGCAGTCAGGCAGAGCTTAACTATGTTGTAGATAGAATCCATCACAGTCCATTGGCCACCAGTAGGGGGGAAGTGGATTAAATATTAATGGCTGCAACTCAGCTTTAATTAGCAGTGATTCAGCTTTCATGACAGATGGATACTGGGATCAGAATCCTCAGGTTGGAAACACCAGGCACATCATGAATGATATGAAACTGTTACTTAGGCTCCTGGATTACTTGCATTCCTAGAACATACTGCCATACTTTTTTCAGGCCAAACCAGGGTCCCAAGAACTACGTCAACAGCTTATGTGCGCTTCACTGCATGGATTACACGGCTGACATGAGTGTCCACACTTCAGCGAACGGCTCTAACCTCACCTTCTAGCTTCTAGCCTGGCTCTGAGCCATGTCCTGCTCATTGACCTTCCTCTGAAACCTTCCCTCCTCTCTTTGTGACTAATCCATCTTCCTTTTTGTCCGGCAGTGACCGAGTGCGTTCACTGCAAAAACATCAGAAGCAGCAACGACAGAGGCGCCAAGCTTGGGAGAAGATACACCGTGAGTGCCAAATATTGTGCTTCAAGGTTCCCCATTTTCTATATTGTGCACCTGAATATGCTCATTATGTGCTCCCATAACTGCTGATACTTGTTAAAAATGATCTGTATGAGGGAGCAAAAATGTGGACTGTCTGGGAGCCCCTGAGGGTTGGGAAACACTGCACTACAAAACACAGAATCTGCTGCATTAATATATAAACAAAATATATGATTAAGACCCTTAACATAACCCAAAGACAGTAAATACATTTGGTACGTAACTTCACAGTGATTTAGGAAACTCCAGAGTGAGATAAAAAAATGTTATAATAAAATATCAGCAATTAAAAAAAATCAAAGTATTAATGAGAGATATAAAATGGCCTCTCTTCCCGTTTTCAGTCCATAGAGTACTCCCAGCAGTGGTGAGAAGCCAGGAGCAGAACCTGGAACAGGAGAGCAAGCGGTATCCCATGGTCCACCTCTGCATAGCATCAACACACTACTGTAGCGGATGTAAATGAAATAAACGTAAATAGCTGATCCCCTGTGCCTTTTGTTTATAATGGAGCAGAAAAGCCAAGGTCCTTAGGAGACACATATTCATATTTTCTGAGAAGTGGAGGTACCATGACCTGCTGTCTTAAGGTCACCTGAGGGTCATCAAGCAAACCAATAAGGGTTTAGCCTTTTGGAGAGGCACCCCTATGCAGTGCTGTAGTTCTCGAGACCAATTTTTTGTGGTCTCGGTCTTGTCTTGGTCTCGATGGGATGGGGAAAAAAAGAGAAAACAGCGCATCCTCACAGAACAGTATCATTATTTATTACACGCCTCAATTCAAATGCAACCAGCCAGATGCAGCTATGAACCAGTGTTCATTTTGGCAGGAGTTTTTACTTTAGTTTTAGTCACGTACTGAAAATTGTAGTTGGATTAAAGTCACATTTTAGTCTTTTCTTTTTGTTTTGTTTTAGTTAAGAT
>JAODKC010000095.1:27118496-27151440 GCA_026777985.1 Mormyrops attenuatus | reverse complement strand
AGTAAAGACAAAAACATTCTCTGCTGTACCACTTCATTCTGGAGGAGCATTTTAGCATGTCTAAGCCTTCGGGGAAAATGAATCTTGCACTTACAGTTAACTTCACACAGTTGCCCCTTATTTACCACCACAGCGTGAGCCAAACATATCATCGGTTCACTTGAGAACAACAGCCCCCTCGTAGAGAAAAGTGTAGCACAGAAGAAAAATAAGAAGTCGGAGCCTCCAAATCCAGATTGTACTTCTAAAATGAAATTTCTAGCCATGAGAGAGAGAACATACAACAACAAAAAAAAAACATGGCTTAAAGCATTACCTGTCAAGTCACATCAGAAACACATGCCAACTAATATGAGAATCCTGTAATGAATTCTTAAAAACAAAAAAATGAAGAGGGTCTTATTCTATGCCAGCATGGACTGGAGACTAATCCAAAGTGTACCCTGCTTTGAGACAGAGAACCAGATGTGGAGAAGGAGAGATTGAGTCCTGCTTTCACTTATATAACACAACTAAACTGATTTGAACTAACAAAAGCGTCAACTCTTCGTCCATCACAAGCACAGCACTATAATAATACAACGTGCTCTCGACAAATCAGACAAGTGAGATTCGGAAAGAGCATCTTTCCCCTTAGGTTCACTTCAGTTAATCGACTAATTACCCAGATTAAAACCAGGCTCACCTAAGGTTTAGGAATATTTTGAAATGAAACTGTAACGTTACCAAGTCTATCAACATTTACTGCACAAAGAGGCCAGTGACATCACAATGCATCTCACTGACAGATACAGGAATGTTTGTTCCCCCTCCCCAGCCTTCTCTCTCTTTTCTCTCAAGCACTGAGCACTCTGTGAAGCTCCTAGACCAACACCCTTGGTCCTCCATGAAAAAAGAAACGGTAACATTTTGCGCCGCATTGTTAACGTGACGTTCAGCAGTGCATTCCAAACCTCCAACATCTCTGGTATCCGCCTCTCAATATGGCGGTTTGTTTTATCCTAGCCTGTCACAAAAAAATGGGTTGTACTCTCCACAGAGACAGTCATGCATGTCATTTTTACAAAGTTTCAATACATATCTACACGTTTCAGCTATAACAACTGTCTTAAAGTCGCACAAAAGCCCAGATTAATTTGGCACTACCGTATTATGTTCTAGCAGATACACTAGAAGAATCATTAGGCAGGAGGTTATATTGTGTGTTTAGACTGTTAGACTGCTGTACTCCATATATGCTGACCTTATTCCCTGTTTTGTTGGTTTACCCTGGTAATAGCACAAGTGTCCCAGCTACGTTAGAGATAATATATCACCAAACACAGAGGCCTTTACCTAACAATTTTACTTATATGCCATTTTCACTGTGAAGTTTAATACAAAGAAATGGGGAAACCACTCTAGTGCCCTCACGCAGGAGTTGGCCGGCGGCTTCTGGCCGCCTCGTGCGGGGTTGATCTACGCAGCAACGGGAGCGCTGTCCTACGAGAGAGAGGAGGAGGAGCGGCAGGAGCAGGAAGCTGGCCTTGGCGTGGCAGGCTCTGTCCTCAGTAACGCGTGGCGTACCACTCGTTGTCGGCCATCTGCACCAGCTCGTTGACCACGTCCAGCAGGTTGTGGTTGTGTTTCCGCAGCAGCCGCCGGTTGAGCTGCCGGTCTCCAAAGCCCATTTCCAGCAGCACCGCCATCATGGTGGCGTCCTGGCTGGCCGCGTCCCCGGGCGGCTGTGAGGCAGGCAGGAGATCAGGGACAGGGGTCACAGTTTGGACTATCAGGCATTATTTCTGACATGCTAAACATGGAAATGAGTGAACTGACCAATGGCGGACCGGGCTGGCCAGTGAAGAGGGCCTTGTAGGCTGAGGCTGCTACAGACAGAGCTCCCTTGACAAGCCCGCCAGCGATACCTCCGTGTGCCCTGCAGGGAAGGAAGGAGTACAGTGAAGAGGGGGTTTACAGGAGGAGCTGGGAAGGAGGGAGGCAGTGAAGATGGGGTTTGCAGGAGGAACAGGGAAGGAGGGAGGCAGTGAAGATGGAGTTTGCAGGAGGAACAGAGAAGGAGGGAGGCAGTGAAGATGGGGTTTGCAGGAGAAACAGGGAAGGAGGGAGGCAGTGAAGATGGGGTTTGCAGGAGGAGCAGAGGAGGAGGGCTTACACACTGACTAACTACCTGGGGTCCTGTGAGTCCTGCTGACTGGAGTCAGCACTGTCGGGTGGGGTTGCTGCGACTGGGGAAGGCTCCTGACTGCTCCCTGAGACATGACCATAAAGAGAAGGACAAACGCTGACCAGCGGAAAAAGCGCTACGCAAAAAGACAGCGTATCTGAATCGGGCTGCAGAAACATCAAACCAGAGCCCCAGACTTCTAAGACGACAAAATGGCTGCAACCTCTGAGAACTCTCCTCCGATTAGACAGTTACCTTCAAAATGGGTTATGCCAATGAAAAGCAGGCTTATCGTAACTTGCTAGGCACCACAGTAGCATCTTGCTCAGCTATTTTAAGGACACTGATGACACTTCCTTCCTCTTCAAGCCACAAAACATACAGTCCATGCCGCAAAAGAAAGATGTTTCTCAACACTTACTTTCATATCATTTTTTAAAAATCCTTGTCATGAAGACACCAAAAAAAAAACACTGCTCACTCTATCCATTTTTTACAGCTGGCAAAGTCTATTTGTGCATAGAGGTCTTTTGTTAAAGCTTTGAGTGGACAGCCAGTAGACGAGACAGACAGGTCTCACCATCCATGGGATCGTCACTCTGATACAGCTTGTCATTCGCGATGGCCCCCGATTCCACCATACAGGACAACTGTGAGCTGAAACAACATTCATAAGGTCAGGCCACTTGAGGCAGTATGTTAATCAGACCACAGTTAGTCCTGCATTAAACAGGCTGAGGCACCAAACAGCACTATCATTGGTGGCACCATCTCTGGTGTACACGTGTATTACACATCGATTGTCTTGCCTGGTAGGTGACAGCTGAGTGGCAGGACCTGGGGTAGATACCACTACCGGCGTGAGGGGCACAGCGTCCAGCGTCTGGGAGGTGCACAGCATGTCGTTGACGCCGCCATCGCCGCCGCTGGCACATAGAGCCTCCTCCTTGCGCTCACCTTCCGGTGTGGCGCGATCCAGGGGCCCCGGGCCGCCCTCCGTGCTGCCGGCCTGCGACAGCGCCGAGCTGTACATGGACTCGGCCAGCGGGCGACTGGTGTCGAAGCAGTCGGGCAGGATGACGATGTAGTCTTCGGAAGAGACGGAAGATGCCTGGCTGCGCACCTCGTCCCTGTCGCCATCGTCCTCGGCTTCCGATTGGCTGCCGGGCTCCATGCCGATCTTGCCGACCTCGCCGTCCGCGCAGGTCTCTGAAAACAGAACAGAATGCCGGCCACTGTGATTAGCCGTCTGACCAACAGTCTCTGATCTCACAGCAGCCTTTCCTGTACAACAGCAATCTTGTACCTAACATGGGATACATGCAACTACATGCAAAAACTGCTACAAAAAAGAGAACAATTACAAATACTAATTAGTAGTTTTTTATTCCAAGTCAATGGTAACTGCTGCACGTCATCCCTTTACCTGGCTCCGCCTGCTCATCCTGCATGACTTCAGGGGGTCCATGGGCTGGCCCTTCACTCTTCCCGACTGCTGGGCCCACAGAAGGTGTCCCTCTGCCTTCTGCCTGCTCCTGACCAGCTCTGTCACAGCGCAAAGGAGGCTCCTGGGCTACAAGACAGCAAGCAGGCAAGGACCAATCTGAGTACAGAGGTTTGGACAACAGGCAGTATAGTGATGTGGTCCTCAACCTGTTTTGCGCTGCGACCCAATTTCACCATGCCAGCTCAGTCTTGATCCTATATTTTGTGAAGGTTAACGCTATGATCAAGCGTGTAGTGCACTCTGCAATTTATGCCAAGCAATGCCTATCGCACAAACCTGATTGGATGTGCCGGTGAATTTTTAATTAAGCATCTGTATTTTTGGTTTTTTGGATTGGTTGAGCGTTCACTAGTCTTGCGCTAAACATTTGCAGAGCTAAGATAGGTTGACTCTAGGATTAGGGCTGGGAAATCTGACCGTGGATCAGCGTAGGAGCTTGCCAGTTCTAAAATGCTTAAATTTCCAAGTCTGCTTCATGATCCTTCCAGGAGCTCAGGTTGCGACCCATGGGTTGAGAATCGCTGGTATAGTGGTTTTCCAGCAGGGTTGTGTTTACCATAATGTTTCTACTACATTTTTGTGCAAGTTACTACAATTCAGTAAAAGGAACCCATTCCTAAAAACAATACAGGGAAAGAATAGCGAAACCTATAATTAAGGCGAGGTGCTGGGTCCTTAAGAGGACTGCTTGGACACCCTCATACCCATTATGGCCTGACAGGAGCCTCAGATTCCAACAGCGTGCTCATCACAATGCATTGTGGGTACACTGCAAACGCACCTCTGCCGCAGTCGGCCTGCACACGGCGAAGAGGTCTGCGGTCGGGAGCTTCTTCCAAGGTCAGCGAGCGAATCACGGTCTCGCACACGAACTGCGTCCCGCTAATGTCCTCCTCACCCTCCTCTTGGGCTGGAACGCCCATCGGCTGCTTGGGTGCCCCCTTCGCCACCCCTGGCAGGAAACCCCGATGCAAACATTAATAGCAGAAGCTTCTGGTAGGAAGGTGCTACATCTATTTCTGGGAAATGCACCTTCGGGCATCATTTCTGTGACATTGACAAAGCCCCATGCATCGAGCACTCTCCTTAACACAGGTTCCGTTATCCGAAGCGCACCGCTGAAGATCGCGCACTATATGTCGTATGTGCTAGATCAACAATATATATTCAGATGGGCTTATGTGTGAACTAAGATTAATGGTATGTAAGTTTTGGAAGGACATATATAAAGCTAGAGATTGAGAGACCATGAGGAAAATGGCAGACCCCTCTAAAATTTGTGCAGGACATGAATTCTTGTTTTCCACAAACCAGAACAAAGACCGGATACATGACAGATCTTTGTTCACCTGCATGCTAAATATCGACATTTCCTCTCAAGCCTCAGAATGTCACGAGTGTTTCTTCCCCATAGAAATGCGGGTGTGAAATTCCAGTCCCTTTGTGTCCTTTCGGCCTTTCAGATGCTGATTCCATACTGCTGTGGAAGCCATGTTGGCACCAGCCACATCTTCAGCATGGAATAAAAATCCTGACACTGGTGGAAACTTGCTCAGGACCAATCTAGACTCCAGGCTCCCTTGGCCCTGACAACCCAAACCAGTACAGGGTACAGGGCACACAAACACCTTGGATGGGGATGCCAGACATGAATTAATATGATGCATATGGTGCACCTGAGCTGGAAGGAGGCAGGCAGACTGGTACAAAAGCTTAATCTGGACCAGTGCTTGTTACCATGGAAATGTACCCTCAGCCTCTGTTGTACAAATGGCCCAGCTGGCCATTAGAGGGATAATTCCCGTGTCATGGTTTAAAAAGACCAGCTGTACTGGTTTGGGAAAGCAGTGGAATCTGAGCCCCGAATGAACGTGCACTGCCATGCCCCTTCTCTGTTTGCCAGTTTGTTACTGCCAGTTAAAACAGCCCATCGTAGCGGATTCAGTGCTGCATTCATATTCTGTGAGGATACTCAGTATGAGCCCTGTCGCCTGGCACTTCAGCACTGCTCATGCTGCACACTGCTAAAATACCTCTAAGACATATCACAGTTAAAATATCCACTAATTCAGACCCAAAAATTCTTTCCCAGTAACAGTGCATCCCAAAAACATGAAGCAGGACCACCTTTACACAGGTCTATCTGATACAGTGTCCCACTGCATGTCTTTTAAGCACAACACACAATTGTAATACTGCACGCCTAAAATTTGTCTACTCCACATCTTACAAATATTTTATTGAACATTAATTTCTATCTTGTAGTTCCTAAAAAAATTAAAAGCAAAAATTGGGGATCATGGAAAGATTTGAAACACCAACAGACCAACTGCACTGCTAACCACGTAATCTTGACTGCAAGATCAACACAAACCTACCCTGTTAGAGTAGAAAAGCAGACAGAGCGTGGCAGCTCCACAATGGGTGTGCAAGCAGCCACAGTTGAGAGATTAATTACATGTTACATGACATGCAATTATTTTGCTCTAAGTACGATACATTTGAAGTTTCACTGTACAGAGCGATCACTGCATTGTACGTGGCTGACCAACAGGAACACCCAAGCACAAGACCATCAGGGAGAGCCCTTACCCAGAAGGCTTTTCACCCCCTCTGCTTCAGCCTCAACCTTGATCAAGGCCAGATTACGCTTCTCCGATAGGGGGCCGTCGTTCGGAACAGGGGACATGCATGGAGTCATGTCTAGGGATTCAGACGACACAAATGCAGCCAGGTGGTTCATTGTACTGACTCGCTGAGGTACACAAACACCGCAGCCGTCCCTAGAGAAAGAGCGTTAGGATCCCGGCCCGCTCACTGGAGGCCTTACCTGCCGGTGTGTTGTGGGGCACCCTCTCCAGCTCCTGGACGATGTTGATGTCGAGCAGCTCAAAAGACAGAAGGTCCTGAGGCAAAGAGGGCAAAATCTTCAGGGAGGGCTACTAGGTGGTGTCGCTGTACCGAATCGGCCGCGACCGCCATACCTGTGCTGTGAGCAGGTCCACAGAGGGAATGTAGTACTCCCTATCAGAGCCCGTAGACACAGGCGTGCGATCTCGAGCAGCAGCAAAGCACGCCCCATCCTTATCCGCCATGCCGTGCTCCTTCTCCTGTAACCACAATTTAATGCTCACTGACTCACGATAACAGCAAGGCAGGTCACAGGGGATCGCCCCAGCCTCACGCCTCCAGGGCTATCGACTGAATTCAAACCCAGGGTGCTACTGTTCGCCACATATTTGCGAGACATTCCTCCATGCAGTCCAAAAACAGATGGTTAAAGCTGACTCACACTTCTGCGTAGAATCTATGCCGTCAGGGATGGCGTAGCCGTGTAACCTACACTGTGGCCAGTCTCCCAACTCCTCAGCAACCACCTCCTCAGCAATGTAACTACAGGTGTCAGGCTACAGTATTCCACACAGAAGTACACAGTAAATCAGCCTTTAGGTGCAGCAGTGTCTCCAAATTGCTGATAATGTGTGTTTGTGCGGCCTGTGATGGACTGGCATACCCTCTAACATGTCCCCTGCCCTGCACTTCCAGGGATGAGCTTTAGCCTTACCGAGACCCGGCACTTGATAAGTAAGGTAGGTGGGTGGGTGGGTGGATGGATGGATGGATGGCACACACAGACGATGGGCATTGTTGGGGATGGCAGCTTGGACTCACCTGGGCAGTGCAGTATGGCGAGGCATTCTCCTGTCGGGCATCGGCGTCCACCACGATGCTACACCACACCCGCGGGCCAAACTGCTCCCCGCGGTGCGCGAGGCGCCAGTGCGAGGTGTAGGTGCCCTCCATGACCGGTGCCACGAAGGCCACGTTCACCACGCCCACCTGGCCAGGCTGCAGGAAGGGCACGGCTACCTCCTTCTCCTTCTCCCGAGAGGCCAGGGACAAGTTGCCCCACATGAACTTTAGCTGCAGGCACGAACATATAGTCACATTCCTGATCAAGCTCCTTTCCACAAGGCCTAGAAACCCCCCCCCCCCCCCATTTTGATTTCAACTTTGCAGCAATCTCAGGGATTAAGGACCCCTACATTGAGACTGAAGGGCTGCCTGTTTGAAATCAAAAGGAGCCCTGATGGTTTATCCTTGAACCAAACTATGAACCAAAAAGTTAAATCAACCAGCAAGCAAGCCACTGTGGACAGAAGCACCTACTAAGCAAATAGTAAAAATCATTCTGGAGAAGAGTGTCAGCTAAATGTATAACATATCTTCTTATATGAGACGTAAGGTGTACTGTTAGTGCTACAGCCAGGAAAAGATAAGGCACAAAAATGAGGTGGTGCTATCATTTGGCTTTGGCTAACAATGAGTCAGAGAGTGCGAGCACATCAGCACTTCCCCATTTCACATTTACTGCTACCATTGCATCATTCATGATAAATGGATTAAGTCAGGGACCAGAGTGCGCAGCCGTCGCTCGATCACCTTGCTGGGACGAGTGAGAATGTCCTGGTCAAAAAATCATCTAATGAAATTGCATCTGCACAAATTTAATTTATACATGTAATTCGTAAAGTCACTCTGGACTTTGACCAAGTGACAGAGATGTTCTCTTGGTGGTCGCTACAGTACCTTGGTCTCCGTGGTCCAGGACACAGATCCGGTGTTCCTCATCTTCCAGTATTTTATGAACTTGGTGCCGGGCTGCATACGGGTCCCATCAGGCAGGTTCTCATCGAGGAACAGTGCAGTCATGGCAGGAACCACAGTGGGGCAGGCGATCTTAGGCCTCCTACCAAAGACCGCGCATAGCTCTATAAGATCCCCACCCAACTTGGAGGCCTCGATCCCTGACCAAAGCCACACTGACAAAACTGTATCAGTGATCATAGGAGACATATCCAAATAGGAGAGCTTTTACACTGTGGCTATGGATTTCTTTCCCCTGTACAAAAATGTACATAACAAAAAAAAACACTAATGCAACACAGCAGAAGTGTCCAGCACACTTACAACACCAACAATAAACAATCAGGAGTCTTACTACTGTATTGTTTTTACAAGGAAAGGTTTTTACAAGCAGTGACTGTTTAAAATTAGACACATTCCTCACTGTTAGCAGACGAACAGGAATATGAACTGTGACACATCCATTTCCTCATTCTCTATTGCAGAGCAGAGGGGCACACGATCAGTGCTTCAAGGTCAGCTAAAATGCAGCCTGCTGGTGACTTACTGCTGCATACAACTTCCCATCCCCACAAACAGAGACTGGCAGAGAAAAAAAGAATTTGTAACCAAAACACGACAGAAACATTTCTGCCTTTCCCAGAATCTCTAATGGTGCATAAACCATGCAGTAGATGTTGGAACAAACAACAGAGAACCCAATCGATGGCTGTGGGGGAGAAACTTAGGTCCCCAGGTCAAGATGCACAATCAATGCCAACAAACGTGTTAAGAAGCCACAATAAAAGAATCCACCTTCCACTCATTAGGTGACAGTGGATTGACATTATGAACAAAGCAGTTCATAGTTGGGTGGTTCAGCGTTTAGCACTGCAGCCTCACATTTCTAGGGTTCTCCTTGTATCACCTGGACTTCCTCCAGGTTCTTAGGCTTCCTCCCACAGTCCAAACACAGAGAGTCTGGTGAACTGCAGCTTCTCAGTTGTGCATAGCGGAAGACTGTGTGTGTACCCTGTGACAGACTGGCATCCCTTCCAGGGTGTCCCCTGCCTTTTACCCTGTTTCCTGGAACAGACTCCAGGACCAACATGACCCTGCTCTGAGTAGGAGGTACGAAAGACGAATGGGTGGATGGACAGATCATGTGAAGAAAAATGTATGTTAATTACATAAAAATGCTTGCTGTATATTGTACACACAAAATGTAGATCAGGGACGCCAACCTGGGGTGAGGTAAAGGGAGAGGCAGAGAATGAAAGAAGCCCAAAAAACCTTTGACCTTTAACCTTCAGCCTTTAACCTCTGACCCCAAGCTGCCCCTGGAGCACCCTGCAGTTGGACAGACTGGCTGACTCTTACTCTGGACTGGCGATCTGGGAGCCCCGGGGGACGAGCAGCACAGGCTGAGGGCTGCGGTCACAAGCCGAGCTCAACTGCAGGCCCCTCTTCTCCATCCTCAGCTGCTTCCTGATCTCCTTCACCTCCGCCTTCAGCTGCCGCTTCTCCGCCTTCAGGCGCTGCTTCTCCGCTTTGCGGAAGCTCCGTTCGCCTTGCCTCTGGAGCCTGGAGGAAACCCGGGGGCCGAAGTGACAGTGACACATGTGAAGCTGAGGCAAGGGTGTTGCACTCACTACTGCGTGTCACCCGAGTCAAGGGGCACTCAACTGCCTAGCGGAGCTACAGAAACAGATATCTCTGTTATTACTGTCTGCTGTTAAGCAGTTACCATATAATGGGCTGCAATGCAGAGAGAGCATAGAGAACACCCAGAATATAAGAGGTATTTCATTAGAAGTAAGGAAGGATATCAATAAAACAAAAGCAATACACGTGACCTTTGATAAATATGTCCTTTTTGTGAAGGGGTTCTCAGACTGATACTTTTCATACAATCCTTTCACATTTGATGAAAAAACGCTTAATCCAACAGTACTGACTACTAACTGACTCATTATCCAGCATGTTACAGATCAGACATCTCTGTTGACTACCACACTACAGGTTAAGCTGAATTACCAAGCACTTCTCTGAAAAATGTGTAACCTTCAGCAGCGAAAAAAACAGACCTTTCCCCCGTGGGGAGGCCCCTGCAGTATCATGGTTTATATATACATTTATACACACATTTTTTTCAGGACAGTCCATGATCCAGTTTCCCAACCACTTTATATTTAATGAGTTGATTAATACCAGCAACTTCTGCCAAACTTCACTTTTGAGAAACAATGAACACCTTTTGTCAACCCCTTTTCACATGGGTTTTTTCAGCAGAATAACAAGTCAGCAATCACAAGGCCCTCAACATCTTAAGTTGGTTCCAGGAACATGGCCATATATTCATAAAGTTCAATTAACCTCTACCAGCCTGCTGCCTCTTTACCTTCCCTGAATGTTCTGTCGCACTTCTGGTCCTTATATGGCCTAATTAGGTTCTTGCCTTAGATGTTGCTGTGTAGCTCCTGCTCCAGTGCTTCTCACACTTGTACCTGAACATTCATTGGAAGCTCCGCCTAGGTGCACTTATGTCTAGCTACTCCGTAACAGCATGTATGTTTATAATGTTCTATGTGCCTCACTTGAAAGTGGCTTGGACAAAAGCTTCTGCTAAATATCTAAAATGTAAATAGGGTTGCAGTCAGAGGTGGAAAGTTCAGGTTCAGAAAGTATAAATGCAGATGAAGGTTTTGTTTCAACCAACCAGTTGAGTACTCTGTGACTCGATACTCAACTGGTTGGTTGAATCAAAACCTTGGTCTGGATTTGTACTTTCCGGACCTGAACTTTCCACCTCTGATTGCAGTGTTCCCATTGTGTATTTCAAGACAGACATTCTCAATAACCACAGCACGGTGCAGTCCTGGTAACTGGCTGCCTTAAAGCATAACTCACGCACCTGTAATGTTCCCCAGGCACCCCATACTCAGGGATGGAGAGGGGAGTTCCAGCTCTCAGCAGGTGGTGGCTGGGGTCATGGGCATAGCTGCACTGCTCACAAAGGGTGTAGGCTGGACACACACTGCACCAGGAACAGAAATTCAGCTAAGATGAGCCACCACAGGCCAAGTAGACTAGTTGGCACACAGCAAACAATCAGAAAATGCAAGCTCATGGGTGTAGGGAAAAAGCCAAGGAGGAATGGGAGGGAGACTGGGGCTCACAAGAGTGAAGGGGGAAGCGTGACAAGGGCTAGCGGTTTGTGTCAGAAAATGCTACACCCAGGGGGTGGAAATATAACAGAGAATGCTCACTGCCTGACATCACCCTGCCTGGTATACACACTCCCCATCTCCCAATCAGCAAAAATTAAGATGGATGCCTCACCATGACTCTGCGCTAGATAACGTGTGGAAGATGGATGAAGGCACATGGGTTAAATATCTGTTTGTTGTCTTGTTGAACAAGTTAGAAATATTTTCTAATGTTATGTTTACAAGGTTATGTTGCAAGAGAGCAGATGTGTTCTGTATTGGGTTAGTTCTGTCTTATGCTTCCTGGGAACAGATTCATAACAAACTGGTGCAATTAAACACAGTTCTAGGCCTCTTGATAAGTTACAACATACATTCAGTGGCCACATTAGGCACACCTGCTTGATAATGGAAACAGCCAACTCAAAGTACACGACACAAAGTTAGGATCACGAGTGTCAGTTACTGATCAAGTAGGCATTAAAACGGGCATGACGTGATTTAAGTTTATCATCAAGGTCAGACATGGTGCCCCCAACATCTCTGAAATAGTCCCATCTTGGAAGTTTCACATGCAACAGGATCTAGAATTCACAGTGAAGGGATTGATGAAGAGAAAACATCCTGTCAACAACAGTTAGAATAGTCAGCCTTGTACAACAGTGGTGTGCATCTCAAACAGGCAGAAAAGCATTATCGCTGTACCAAAAGAGGACACAGAGTTCCACTCCTGCTAACTAAAAAGAAAAGAAGATGAAACTGCATGCATATGATGACCAAAACAGGCCGACTGAAGAGCTGGGGAACCCCACCAGATCGTATAAATCTATTGTGAATTTGGCATGAACTTTGTGAATCCTTGGATTCATCTTGACTTGTGTCGAAGGTGCAGGCTACTGCTGGTAGCGTAACGGTGTGTGGAATGTTCTCGTAGGTCTAAGTGAGCATTATTTGCATGTCACAGCATACCTAAGCATGCTTCATAACCACATCTATTTTATTGAAAACCTCGCTAGACCCGGGTATATCACCTACTACAGGGAGGGAGCAGATAGTTGAGCACGCACCTACACTGGTATCCACCCCCTGACATCTGCCCCTGGCAGCTGCTGCAGGAAGTCGTGGAGCCGGCCGCCCCCTGCATAGTGGAGCTGACTTCAGGCACCTGGACGCTGGGCCCGGCTGGGTCCGTGGATGCCAGGTGAGGGAGCTTGTGAATGCAGCACTGACCGGAAAACTCATGACAGATCCTGTCCACTGCCTCCTTCACCACCTGATCTTTGAACTGAAAAGTAGGACATTGGTACATAGACAACCAACAGTGAAACAAAAAAAAAAAATCTATTTTACAAGCGTCCTCATAATTATATATTGTTTCACCTACAGGAAACAGTGACAACTCATGTCATTTTTTTTTTGGTTTTCATAACTTGCTTTCCTTTAAACTCCTGGTTTGTGTGACCAGGTTTTCTCTTATATAAACTGCTGGCTTTCACAGTAAAGTGTTTTGCTTGCTCAGCTTACAGTATGAGGAGTGAGCGATAATAGATACCCCAGACACAGGGTGCTGAATTTTCAATGGCCAGAATATAAGACACAGCTCCTTGGGAGAAAGTACTGAAAGAAACGGTGATATTTCCAACACCATACAACAGCTTCCTGACTGGCTACCCAAACCTACATTCATGCTCAAGAACAGTTTTTCATGTGGTAGAAAATAAACCTGTCAAGACCTTGTGGTGTTAAAAACAAATGTAGAATTTCACCCAAGACTGCATGCAGCGTGGACCAAGATTGCATGTACTCACATCCAACAAATGAGACGGATGAAAAAATGAACCTAATTACGACCAAAAGCTAAACTAATATAGCTAGCAATCATATGAACCACATTAACCAAAAGTAAAGGGCTATGTACTGACAGTGTCAGCGGGATGATTTGTATTGACCATATTCTGCTAGCCCCGTGCCAGTCATGCTAATAGATGCTGGGTACGAGCCGTATCTTGCACCATCCACTGCCAGCTTCATCACACTTTCATCTGAGCCAAACGGCACAGACAGACATGCCACCACAGAAAGCCATCTTCATTTCAACATAGTAACATGTGCTCTTGTGGGTGCCTGGTAGGAACAGTCAATGATGACAAGCCAGTCTCAAAATAATTTGTTACAGTTATGAGCTCGGCACCCCTGCTGACCAAACCAAAACCAAATTTTTTTTTCTGCTATACTCCTTACTTAATACACTAGACGTTAATATTTCTAGGTACGTTTTTAAGCCACCCACTTTCTCCATGTAAGATGTGAACCACTGTGGAGGGGCTTCATTGTCGTCTTTGCTTTCCTTTACCTCTGACGACACCTATGGGTCAAAAAAAGCAAGAGTACAAACAATTTCTTCTTTGCCTGTTCCGAAAAACAAGGCACCAACACGTGTTATCTGTCTCCAAAGGACACCCCATATATATATATATCATTCCAGCACATGTGTTTATAAATTAGTCCAGGTGGTGCAGGTATACAATAAACAAACAGCAATTTTCTGAAGAAAAAATAAATAAATAAATAAATAAATAAAAAACCATCATATATAACACACACAGTGGCCCCAAAAAGTATTTGGACACTTAATCCAGGCTTAATAAAGACAGTTTTACTAAGCTGCATAACAAAATGTCAAACAAAACTGCATATATGTTAAGGGTAGATACTTCAGGCACACTTTTCAAACAAAAAAACAAAAAGACATTGGTGCCTGTGAACCAAAATAGATTTAAGTGTCCAAATATCTTTGTTTCAATTTTGAACAGTATGTCTCTTGTTTTATTATTTACAACAAAATAAAATTCTGATATTTATATGCATGGCTTAAGTGTCCAAATACTTTTTGGAGCTACTGTATCTATAAAAGGGCTGCAATAACTAATAAATAAGGTTGAAAATAATTGGTAAGAAATATAGTCCACAACAAATTTTGTCAAGTTTTGATCATTGTTTTTGTGTCACTTTAGAGATTCTGAGCACTGTGTAAAGTTTTTATTACTGATGACAACATTTCTTGAGTTTTTAAATAAAGCATTTGCACTTTTCTTTAGAACCTGTGCTTTGGCCCAGCTAGCTGCAAGCCTTTCTGTTCCGTCATTTCATTAAGCAGCTAGGGTGTCCGCACCACCTGACTGGACCTCTTACCCCATCCTGCTCCAGGATCGGCACCTGCGTCTCTCGGTCCACAGTCTTGACCATGGATGGGTAGGGTGGTGCCGGCCTGGCACGGGTCTTCACCTCTTTTCCCTTGGCTTTCACCACTCTGTCTGCAGGAGCTTTCGTCTTGTACACATTCATGTTGAGCTGGTAGCCCTGCTTCACTGCACTCTGTGACAGGGTTGTTTAAGGCAGGCAGGTTACAGAACATTTACCCTCAACACTGATAGGTTCCCTTTTATTCACAGGCTTTGCTCCAATGGGCATCATGTTTAAATATGTTTAAAACTTGAGAAGTCAAGGAGAAGTACTGCTCAGAAACCTGCTAATTCCTTACCAAATAGCATCCAGTGTTAAATAAAATCTGACATTTATATTTAATGTGGTGTAATTACTGTTATGAGTAATGCAATATACACAGCAAGATCAATTTATTGCATTTATATAAAAGCTTAAGTACATTAAAATATCGTGCATAAACTCAAAAAAATCCAATACCTTTAGAGCTTCTTGATACTCTTCTGTAAGAGAATAAAATAATACTGTCAAATACTCTGCACCTTAATTTTTAAAATATCTGTCTTAATCTATTGTACTCTCAGACATGTAATTTTACATATAGACTGTAAATATTTATTAGTTCATAAAAATTTTATAGAAATGAGTCTAGGTATTACACACTGATGTACTAATCACTTACCTTGAGAGTTTATGAAAACCTGAAATATAGAAAGAAGTTTAATAAGCTAGAGTAATATTTATTAGTACATTTTAATGTTTAAAGAAAAGGTGATTACATACACATGGCTACAGCATCAGGTTAACTAACCTCCTCTTTGTCCTCATCCAAATATTTAACTTGCAAGCTGGTCAAACCAAATGACGTCTTCATCTGTCAAAATTAGAAAAACACAAAGCATGTGACCACCTGTACTTTGAAAGCCACTGGAATTGTTTTCTAAAGCAAATGTCATGGTTAGAAGAAAACACCATACATTCAGGTGAAGTAAAAGATGAAGCAAAAGCAGCCCAGAATCGTCTAAAGCGGTGTTTCCCAATCCCGTCTTCGGGGACCCACAGACAGTCCACGTTTTTGCTCCCTTCCAACTGGGGGTCACTGAGGACTGGATTGGGAAACACTGATCTGCACAGAAAAGTGATGTGTTCTCTTGCTTGAATGGAAGTAAGGCCATCACCAGGAGGCAGAAGCAAACAGAAGCATGATGAATAAAAAGATCTCCACCAGAGTAAAGTAAGCCTGAGGTTGTGTCTGACATTCTCAGAGCTATTTATGCTTTAAAACTTGTCTGCAGGAATTAATAACAAGGTACTAGTCCACAGGTGGATGGTGGGCAGTTAAGGAGCAGGTGAAGTAACTGAAAATAGTGATAGGTCTCCTTCCCAGCAGGATCCCACCTCCTCAGACTGGATGCTGCAACTTGATCCTGAGACAATCTCACCAGCAGCATTTCCCATTAAACAGTTAACTAATGATTTTTAAAAATGATCAGGGGATGATGTGTGTAGTTCAGCAAGTTAGGAATCTACATCTGTGTCTGGAGGGTCATGGATTTGAATCCTGTGGCCAGGAGAGTAACCATGTCCAGCTTCTTCAAGGGTAAATGGACTGCATTTATATAGCGCTTTTCTACTCCTACGAGTACTCAAAGCACTTTACAAATTCATGCCTCATATTCACCCATTCATACAGACACATTCATACACCAGTGGCGAAGGCTGCCATACAAGGCGCCAATCTGCACACCAGTTCAGTGTCTTGCTCTAGGACACTTTGATGGGGTCAGAAGGAACCAGGGCTTGAACCTACAACCCTCCGGTTGCCAAACGATAGCACTACCTCCTGCACCACCATCTTCCCCAGGTGTATGATGCTGGCTGACTCAGTGATCTGAGTACCTCTACCTACCTATCAAACTAGCTAGTTAGGGAATTGAAAGATGATGTCATTTAAATTAATAAAAAACATATGAAAAGATCCTAAGAGGCATCACACTGGAAACCAGTTTTCCAGAAGAAAGTCACACCAAACAACAGAGAATATGCTAATTCCATTTAATTGCAGAAAATCCTCTGTGAGGCGGAAGCCCACGGAGAGTTAAAGTAAATCTAGAAAGGGGTTTCTGCCTAACATGACTTTCTAAATTGTGATATAACATGACATTGTGAAAGATCCTTAGAGGTTTTCCCAATTTAGGTTTCTACTAATTTCTTCATGAAGTCTCGAGAAAAACTAAGATCTTCAAACCTTTTAGAAGGGGCCCTTATCACAGGCGGTAAAAGAACAAAGAAAATGACGCTAGACTGAGCGTGGTGACGTACTGCCACCCGGTGACGTAGCCAGTAGGGACACGTAAACAACATACTGTCTACTTTGATACCTGGTATCCTGCTGCGGCACCCGTTTCTAAATCATATCATCCGAATTTGTCTAATATTTAGGGGTAAACTATGAACCCGTAAAATACGGATACAAGCTACGATAGACAAATAGATACATAAATTAATAACCACGCAAACAAGACAAGCGGTTTAACTCAGACCCGCATTAATCCGGCAACACAATAATCCTGCCATCTTCGACTGCAAATACAAAAAAAGCCTCTCCCTAGACGTGTCACTGACTAGAAATTAAGACGTGACCGTCTAGCTCTTTGTTCCCGTACAACGACAACGACAGCAAAATGAACCGTTAAAAAGGCACAAGCAGTTTACTAAATAACGCCTACATGCCAGCTAGTTGTCCGTGTTTCAAAGCTGGCTATCGAATTAGCGTTAGAGAGGTCCCGAAATTAGATATTTATGTTAAATTTCATACAGGAAACTGTTCGGGAATTATAGATAATGTAGTTAACAAATCCTACGCAAATAAATGATACGATCCTCCAGGGGGGCCATAGGGTAGCTGTGTTTACATGCAGGCTCCAGGCCAAGCTCTCGGGGCAGCGAAGTCCTCACCATGGCCTCCATGGACTCCCAGCTCGACCTTTTCCAGTCCGAAACAAGGAAGCTCTCCACCCTGCCCCTGAAATTCACCCTCAGATTCACAGGGACGTCCATGGCCATCGATCGACAGTGGTCGGCCTGTCATGAATAGTTGTCCGGCTGCTGTTGGCCGTGCAGAGATATCGTTTAAAGGTACTGCCTATTGGTTAACAATTCAGGGCAAATCTCGGTCCGACGATGTTTACATGAAGCGTACATCTCCCCCAAACACATACACACCCCCGATGTCATGTGACCGGAAGTCGATTTACCGTAAATGCATGACGACAGTCGGTCCCGATTTGTGAAATACCACCTGGGCTGAAAGATTAAAGTGCGATTTTTATTTTCCTTTCATGGCTTAGTTGTATGGCAGCATAATTGTCACCGTGGTTGAGTTTAAATTTGCAACACTTCATTTACCTTTGATTATTTTTTGTCATAGGAGACGCAGTCCCCCTCCATGTAAGAAGTAAATGGTTTCCGCCAGCTTAGAGTCGAATTTTTTTTGTAACAATAACAAAGAAACATACGAAATAATACATTAACATTTGGGGTGTGTGGGATAGATGTGAAACAAGTGGTAAATGATTCCGTCTTCTTTTTTATCTAAAGTAAGGAAGTAAAAAAAATCTGACGAACATAAATTGCAGACACCTTAGAGTAGGAGAAGTTTCCGTTTTGTTGGTAGAGATTCGCCGCATGCAAAGGAGAAAAGGCACTCATTTACAAATCAACAAACATTTTATACCTATTCTGCGACTGACGTCCTGCACAATATCACCAGATGTTCCTTATTGTTTCTTGATAGCTCGTCTCCGGCCTGCAGTCTTCCAAGACCATTCACTACTATTTTCCCTTATTTTATGCAAAGACTTTCTGACAACCTACTCCGAGTAAAACCGCATCTTCTTACAAGATATTATGTTATACAGTGCATTTCTTTGTCAGTTTTACAACTCTATGGATTACATGTAATTACCCTACATTTATTCAATTGTATTACAACTAAGTCTAGATATATATCATGTTGTATATGCTCTCTAATCTAGCAAAGCAAGACTTACATTCGTTGTTCTGTTTTACACAGATTAGGAGCTGCGTTCCCCTCCTAGCTGGCAGAGTAACTCAGGGTCATGCTAGCACACCAGGATATGTTTTTCTCCTGTCCATACCCCGTGAAACTATTTGTGAAACTATTTTCTATTTTATGCCTCAGATTTGTTGTCGGATTTAATTGTAAGTAACTGTGCATTTGCTGGTGCGTTTCAAACTAAATCTTACAATGACAACAAAGCATCTTTATCTTGTGTGGTACATATTTACAGTACATAGTTACATTCACAATGAACAAGACCTAGGCATTGACAGCAATCCCAGCAGCCCTCAGCTCTTCTACTTCAGATAGGAACCAGCTAGGCTTCTTTAAATTTCACATCCACAGAAGATAGAGGAGATATGTTGTAAAAGAATGTACTCTAAAGAATCTGCATGGATAATAAAGAATCTTACAACTAACTTCTGTAATGTATATGGGCCAATCTGCATTATTTTTCTTCATATTTTCATATAAAGCTCTTTAGTTGCCTTAGAAATACTACTGTAAAGTGAAATTGAAGTCTTCCTACTGAGTTAATTATTACATTTAGCTAATTCATTCATTTCTAAAATGCTGAGCCCACCAATTAAAGGTGAAGGCATGTATTTTCACAGTCATGGTTTAAGTATAGGTCTAATGAAGTAATACTGATCTCTGTGTGACTCGTACATTTTTTTAAAAGAAATATTTCATTCAGAATATTTTCTGTGCTACAAAATCATCACATGTGTAAGTCGCATTGTTGATTCAGAAAATGTAAAAACATGGTTTTGTTCAAGACGTTTTTATTAACAGTGACCTGTTGGCCAGTAAAACAAGTTTGTTATTCCCTATAGGTGTGAAGGGAGAAATTATGCTTGAATGCCATCTTCCTGGAATCAAGTGATCGCTTGTGAAAATGAGAACATTTACTACATTTATAACTATATGAGAGCACAACATTCAAAGATCAAATATGGATCCAATACCAAGGTAGGTCAAAATTACAAAGGAACATCTTTATCCAGTTTTATTTAAAAACATAGTTAATTGTCTGACCAGCCAAATACATGAAACCCTCTGTCATTGTGATCAACATAAATTTCAGGTTACACTAACTGTGATATTCACCCTGCTTGTCCAGAGAACTTTTCCATAAATTGTTAGATCTGTTCAACAACTGAATATGTTTTTTGCTGTATTCTGTTTTGCTTGGAATTTTTTAACTGTTCTTTCAGATTAGCATATGTCAATACTCAGATATTTAACATTCTTTCACATCAGTTCCCTTAATATTATTGTCATCTGATTGATGCACACACACGATTTAATTGTTGTTGGTATTCACAGATAAATCAGAGCTCCTATACAATTGCCCAGGCTGTATAGAACCACTGAGACTTGAGACACATCTCTGAGAAAAAGTCAGGTATCTTCTGTCAGCTGGCCGATAATCAGTGTTATTGTGAATTTTACTACGTTCACTATTTGAGCAATGAATTATATGCAAATGAACAAATCAGCTGCGAAAATAGAAGGTTGGGTAGAACAGATATCCCATTTGAAAACAATCTATGGTGAAGTACCAAAAACTGGAGAATATAAAAATTATTGTAAAAATATGTATTACATTATGTATTAAGTTATGCCAAAATAATTTAAAGATTCAAAAATAATGGGATGTTATACAGTATTAAAGGCATTGTAGAAGTCAAGAAAAACATTTATTGTCTTCATTTATAAATTATAAATCAAATAAATGTATACGTTATAAGTACCGATTTATAAGTAAAGAAAAAATCCCCTGGGATCAATAAAGTTTATTTAATCTAATCTAAATTTTGGGTAGTCTAGGATCTCTATAATACTATACAGAATAAATACACAGTTTTAAGTATACAACATAGGACACGTGTGCAATTAAAATTGTAAGACTACAGGATTGATAACGCATAATGCAGAATAGGTCTCTATAGTATTGCAAACACAACATACCTCAAATGTGCAAGTGAAATACCACTTAAATATCACCGTACAACAGGATATAGAGCACATCAGTAATCATAAAAGGAATGACACACCAATTGTTGAGTAGTTCATAAATTATGTCACTATTCTGTATATTGTGCAATATCTGCTGCATAGGCATGCAACTATATTTACATCACTCGGTGCAATCTGTATGTATGTGTATTTTGGTCTGTGTAATTGTGTGCACTGATTTTATTATTTATTGTATTTGTTACAGTATTTTTTTGGTCTGTTTCTTTTTGATTGCTTTTTATTTACTGGTTGTTGCAACAAGTAAATTTCCCCAGCGTGGGATCAATAAAGTCTTATCTTATCTAATCTATCTTATTTTAGCCTTACAACATTTGGGAACAAGCTGTTCTTAAACCATGAAAACATTGAAGAAGATGTGAGTAATCTAAAATGTCTACCAGAAGGGAACAGCTGAATTCACATGCAAAGTGTGATGAATCTGCCATGATTATATTTCTGCATGTTGTGCTACATTGGGTGTACAGAAATTCAATTGTGTGAAGCACAGTATCAGTTTTCTTAAAGGTCTTACCCATATTAAAGTATTCGTGCTACCGAACCGTACACGAATCACCCTATTTACCTTGACAGACTACCATCTGCATGACAAGTCAAGCAGGAGCACATGGCAGTGTTTATGCACGTATCCATTAACTTATTGGTTATCTGATGTGGGTTGATATGGTAACATTTTCATTAGTATACAAGTTGAATGTACAAAAGGAACACGCAAAATCGTAAACAACCCATAATCTGAATTCAATACCGAAATAGCAATAATGGATTACTGAAGAAAAATAGCAAAAAGAGGTTAGGTAAATTTTGAAGCCAAGAAAAAAAAAATTATAATAGAATCCAACACATGTAACTAAAGCAAAATAACAAAGGCATGGGAAAAAAACACAACCACGTGCAGAAGCTGAAACTCGAACAGTCGTCATCCATGTTTTGAAGAATGACAGGAATCCGAGGACCGGAAACAGTCACAGGAACGGAAAACAAGGACTGGATCATAAGTGTCGCTGGAATATACCGGCTAAAGAAAGGCAAGATTGCTTTAAAAATGGTCCGTTAGTCGTTATTAATAAAGCACTATATCTAAACATATATGTTCAAGAAACAAACTAACTTTTTTGTTTATTTTTTACGCCCCAATCACCGGCACTGTTACAGAAAGTTATATTTGGACTTCTCTTAATTCCGAAACAAACAAGGATAAATAAAATAAATAAGGATAGAGCTGCGGCTAATTCACTGTGACTGTCATCTTATTTCGTTAATGGCAAAACGGGACAGGGACCTTTTCGGAAAGCGCTACTGGGACCGTTTCCTGTTTTGTCGCACGATTTGTATGTAATTTCCGGTTTCACCAACCAGCACCTTGTGGAATACAGGTGGTAAATAGAAGCCACACGCTAAGACTTTTCTGTGTAGAACAGTACATCGGCTCTGTTTCAATTTGCATCAGAATAGAATGTCTTCACTTCTCAAAGTGGACAATGAAATTAAAACCAAGGTAGGGTTACGGGCGTAGAGAGATATTCAGCAGATATGTGAACGACACGTGAAAAGGAAAGATTGAGACACCAAGTCAAGGCCGGTGTGTCACGCTAGCTAGCTAACAGCTTTGCTTTCCCGCTCGTCAAAAAGCGGTACCGGTCTTTGGTAATTTGAGTATGGGTTGTCTGCCTATATTTATACGAATGTTTAACCTAGTATAGTGAAGTAGCTGGGCGTTTATCTTCACCGGTGAGGTTTTACTTATCTCAGAAATTGACTCGTTAGCTGGCCGGCTGATCAATTTTTGACCTTTTTTGATTTGTGGCTTTAACCTGGAATAAAGAGAAGGGTTCTAAATAGTTCACGTACTTGGCTGCATGGATTAGCACACTTAAAAATCATGAAAGCCACCTATGAAATTGTTCTACTAACACGTGTCACATTTTTCGACTGCTTGTGGCTGCAGTTGATTTGAGTTTCGCGTGTTCCACAAACTAGAAATGTGACCCAAGGTTACTGCAACCGAATGGACTTTGTGGTCTCGCTGTCCAGTGAACACGAATTCGTTATTCGTTTACAAACACGTGGCCTCCGTTAACGTTAGCCTGCTGTGGCAGCACTCTTCTTGAGAAGTTGCTGCTTGCTGGGTCGTCACTGATAGTTTGGTATGAATAACAGGCCCAATGTGGAGTGCTGTATCGCCCATCTTTTCGTCTGGTGGGACAAAATTGCGCATTAGCGTTGTGTGATACCCAATAAATACGGACATGCGATTGGCATTTATTCTGGTGTCTAAATAGAGTAGCACGAAAGACTATCATGTAATATAATATGCCGGTGTAGCCTTGGTATGCTCACCAGTGCCCACTAACCCTAACCTCCACATTAGCTGTCCGCTTCTGTGCATAATAAGCCGCCGACTGCTACGCTTCTTATGGCCTCAGTTGCCTAAATATATTTTCCCAGCCCGATGTCGTCTTTATCGATTTTGTATCAGTTGTTGAACTGTTAGTTTTGAAGGAATTAGTTTTGGGTTCCATATGAATGGCGGCTGCATATAACACGATTAGTCAGTACTTAAATTAGATGTGGATTTAAACCTTTTTTTTTTTTTGTTTTCGTTCAGGTTGATGCTTTCAGAGAACGAATCACTGGTGAAGTAAGTATTATCATGACCATTCATAAAAATGTCAATCATTTGTCGTACCTTCAAAGAATTCCCTGAGTTTCATTTGTTTATTTTAGGCAGAAGACTTAGTCGCAAATTTTTTCCCAAAGAAGTTGTTAGAACTAGACCATTTCCTCAAGGTAAGCCGCTCTTTATTTTCTTTGACGAAAATGTTAATCGTGGTTTCTGGCTTTTCTGAAAGTTTAGAACAGGCAGTGTCTAATTATATTTTTCTTTATTGAATAAGCATTGCTGTGGTTTGTCCAACAATTGTTTAAGTAAAAATTTAAGGAGTGTATATTCAGGGCGAAATTTGCTCAGAAATGCAGCTGCTTAGCTTCTAATTACAATAATTAAGAGTCTGGGCTGTGTGGAAAGAGAAACCCTAGTATGCACTTTTGATGAGCATTAGGTCCCCTACTGCATAACTTGACTAAGTAAATAGGTTTCAAGAAGAAATATGGCCTATGGAGGCAAAGATCTTACTTCTGCAGTTCCTACAAAGTTTACTTGAGGTACTTGAGGCGTTTTCCGGGATTCCTGCAGGACCCAATCCTAAATATACAGGAGCTGAAGGAGATCCATTCGGAGATCAACCTGACGGTGCCTGATCCCATTCTTCTCACCAACAGTCACGATGGGCTTGAGGTGGTAAGTGTCCTAGCGTCAACCAGAGGCAGCACCCTGGGATGTCAGCAGTTCTCTCAGTAAATAAGTACTCGCTGATTAGTTTACTTGATGCTGTCCAAGTTGCCTGTTTATATTCTGAAGTGTAGTTTGATGATCTGTCACGTTGGGCATTAACCAATACTGAGGCTTGAGATTATGGCTAAATAAACTGAAAACACATTTTGAACCTGTAGCATAGTATTGATCCACTTACCCTTCCTAAATGAAATGATTTAGTCTTAGTCTTGATGTGTAGTCTTAGTTGTACCAGTATAAGGGATGGACCTCCAATGTCAGCAGTCGACTGTTTAATCGACTTCTAAGTACCAGCACGCACACTGCCTGGAGTCCTATATCCCAACTAGTTTCTTACCCTTATTTTTAGTAGAGTACAATGTGGAAAAAAATGAAATGTATTCTGCCTTTGATAATATCTGCCTGTCCAAGTCCTTGTTTTAATCTGTGCATTGGTTGTATTTTGGTTTCACAAACAGGCTTCTGCACCTAATAGTCAGGCATCTCTGCAGTAATGGCCAAAACAAATTTTCTGGTGTCTTTTACAGCCAAATGCTAAAAAGAGGCGAATGGAAGATGAAACAGGGGACGACAACTGCCAAGGTGTGTTTTTGAACAGGCCCATAACCTTTTACTTATGTAGTTCTATTATTAAATGGTGTAACTGGTTACATGATGTTTCCACAGAAGTGTTGAATTTAGGTGTTACATTCTCTGATTAATACTAAAGTTGTTATTCCAGTTTCTGGACAGGTGGGTGTGTTTTATTAAAGAGTACCATGTTATATAAAATGTTCACAAGGCATTATTAGTTTACGTCTTGCCTCTGACAGTCACCATGGTCCTACTGAGCATGTTCAGAGCAGCCACAGAGTAGCCTGTGGTTGACATACATTTTGCGGCATGTGGCTGTGTTGTTCCTAGGGATGGGCTGTACACAACACACATACACGATACACAACAGCAGGCGGACATGACCGCGCTCACACCCAGTGAGGGGCAAAACTGAGTGGCAGTGTTAGCATTCAGCATGAATGCCACAAAAAACACATCTGAAATGAGAAAGTGCTGTTGTGTAATTGATTGTACAAACATCTCCTATTTCTTGTTAAATTTATCCTTTTACAGACTGCCTAAAACTAAATAAGTAAGCATTGGTCTTGGATCGGTCACATATGGCCAATACCCGAGCTGTCTAATGGGTATGGATCTGTGCTGATTCTGATCTGTTTGGATGTTATATTTGGTTATTTATGTTCAGTGATGGCTGTTGTGTGTCCCATGACTCTTCAGGCTAGTTTGTGGTCCTGATGTATGCAGGTACTGGGATATGTTTGTATATGCAGCATCTCTCTCTCTTTTGGATGTCCGCTAAAACTGGACTGACTGAAAGAGAACTGCGATTTCTCACACTTAGATTTTGGGCTGTTGCCCCTCTCACAGGTTTTTACTTTGTTCATGATATATATTTGACACTTGATCTGCACTTATCTCAGGCAATATAGATACAGCCCCTTCTCCAATATAAATTTTCTCTTTGATAGTGACTGGAACCAAGGTGTTTGTGATGCCTGGTGGAATGATGAAGAGCAACAATAAGTTGGTTGACCTTATTGAGAAGGTCAAGCCGGAGATCCGGACGCTGATAGAAAAGTGTAACACCGTAAGTCTGCACACGCCGACCTTGTATAACCAAAAAGAAATTGTGGTTTCAGTTCTGTAGTTGTCCTGTAGTTGGTCATTCTTTTGTACCTGTTTGGCACTACAGTGGAGTTTTGGAAATACATTAGTAAGCATCCAGTTCATATAACTCAAATTGTTTGTGTCTATCCATACAAATCTATCCTAACACTGAGTCTTATTGGTTAATGGGGTCTTATGATGACATTTTTTAAGTCCGATATAATGGTCATATATGTGCTCAGGAAGTGTTGATCAGTCTAAAATTTCCTTTAATCCTAATGAGAAGCTACCTCCGTGTCTCACCTAAAGACCTGATGACTGGTGTTTCTGAATTTTTTTTTATTTTATTTTTTTTATTTTTCTTTTAAAAGGTCAAAATGTGGGTTCAGCTGTTAATCCCGAGAATAGAAGATGGAAACAATTTTGGCGTATCAATCCAGGTAACATTTGTGTCCTTTTATTTTTATTTTAAAACTGGACAATTGTACATTTCAATCCATAGAAGTAGGGAGTTTCCTGTTTGCATGGGTGATTTACTGAATGGTATAATATGAAGTCCTTATTACTCGAACACTAGGATTTAGACCTTTTAAGCTCTTGATTGAGCAGGCCTTATATCCAGTGTTGGAATGCCATGAGAAACGTGGGTTTTCAACCCATCTAGCTAATGAGGGCTTTCTTGTCAGTTTGAGATTCACAATAGCTTCCGTATCATTACAAGCATAGCTTTTATGAAGTGAGCAGTAGATTTAATTTCACTCCTGCTGATTTGTAGCTATTTGTGAGGCAGTTTGCTAGTAAAATCTCGAGAGCTTCCCACTGAAATAATCACTGGTACAGAAGCAGAGTATTCTTTATGTTGCCCCTGAACACTAAGTTCTCAATGGAATTTCTACAAAACTAATTGAATTTATAGTTAATGTGGTTTCACATTGGGAGATCAAGGGTCATTACGCATAACCATTTTCCCAAGCAGCCAGAAAGTCTTCTGTAACTGGTAACCTGGTAAATGAGTTTTCATTACTAATTATACCCATCGGCTGTGGATGTTGGCTGTTAAGGGCACTATAGGGGAATCCTCTTCCCTTGCTTGTAAGTCATGCTTATCCATTTCTTCTTTCCCCTGAGCTTTTTCTATTTTCTCATGATTATAATCACATGTAAACACGAGATTTAAATCATGTTCACTGCTACTTGTAGTTAACCTAAAGTTCATGTGGGCTCACGAAAATTGACGTTGGTGAAGGAAAGCAAAGTTAAATGTCTGTTAAGATGTCCTTAAGATGTTTTGGGGTTTGTGTTTGGTTCCCTCCTTCCTCACCAGGACATGGTCCTTGTAGAAGTAGTGCCTTCTGCTGGTGTTCTGCTATAATGCCTTTTATAAGGGAGGTGGGACGCTTCAGATTTGGGTGCTGACAGGTAGCGGGTGAGACCGGGCCGTCCGCTGCAGTGCTGACGAGCCGCGACACGGCATGTCTGGTACCATTGAGTAACCTGTTTTTCTGCCGTCTATAGGAGGAAACTGTAGCAGAGCTCAGGACCGTTGAAGGAGAAGCTGCTTCTTATCTGGACCAGATCTCAAGGTACGACTTTCAAGTCTTTTTTTTAAAATAACTAATGTGAGTTATTGGTGGGTAGTTAGTATGCTGCTACTCTCTTACTGCTGTGTTTTTCATATTTGCTCCAAGGTACTACATAACAAGGGCAAAGCTTGTTTCCAAAATTGCTAAATACCCTCATGTTGTAAGTATCAATCTATACTGTGGGGGGGGGGAGGGAGGCAGTTTTCACAGTTGAAAGTTCCCTGAATTTACAGCATCTGGTGCTGCTTTCTGCATCAGTTTTCCAGTCTGGTCACCTGACGTCAGTTTTGTCCTGTTACAGGAAGACTATCGACGCACAGTAACAGAGATTGACGAAAAGGAGTATATCAGTCTGAAGATCATTGTCTCAGAGTTGAGGAATCAATACGTGAGTCAAATTTTCCTTCATCAAATGCAGTTCAGCAATGTCATTTTTTTTTTTTTCTTAATCTGGGACTTCTCAGAGACGTCCTTTTCAATGAACGAATGCTTCATCCATGCCTTAATGGATGGTTTGCAGCCTGGTTATGGCACAGTGCAGCAGTGCTTAGATACATACAGTAGTAAACACATGGTATGGTGTTACTGTAAATTACAGGTCTCCACCCTTTTTCTGTCGCAGGTAACATTACATGACATGATTTTGAAGAACATCGAGAAGATCAAGAGGCCACGCAGCAGCAATGCTGATGCGCTGTATTAACACCCCCCATCACCTACCACCCCCGTCACCACCTGCAGTGCTGCCGACACCGTCGGAGTCTTAGTTCCGGTTCTGATGGAGTGGACTGTTACAACTGGATCAAGACGGACCTTCGAGTGTTGCAAAGCACGAACTCATCGCATGATTTGTTTTAGGTTTATGAAAAATGACCCTTTTAAACCCCGTGAAAAATGGGCAGTGAAACTTTCAGTGGTCATAGAACATCCTGCTGGCCCAGAGGGAGTCAGGGTTCAGAGTGCATCCATGAAATGTCTCCAAATTTTGCTTTTAATTTGTGATATTTATCCTTTCTCAATCCACAATTAAATCTAGATGCTGGATTTCCCGATACAGTCAAGGCTTGAATTACCTTGAATAGCTCTTAAATTACAGAAGTCTGAGACTTTCAGTACAATTTCACTGCATTGCCAGGCTGCTGTAATTGACCACTGTTTATGTGCACCTGTCTTTGGACTACAAATCATCAAGTAAATGTTTTGTGTTTTTTTTTTTCCTTTTTATAATGTAAGACAATGAATTTGATCTGTTTTGTCATTTGTCTGTTGTGGATGTGCATTTTAGTTCATATTTCTCAAATTAGATCTCTTTCCAGAAAAGCATCCTTTGAATTGAATGTATGAACATTTTAATATTGCTTACTCAGAAAAAAGTGTATGTGCTGAAGGAACAGTTTGCATGGTTGATGTATTAGAATGAATTGACAACCAGCTGGTTTTGAACATCTGACTCCTTTGCTCCTTTCCCTGACAGCATCCATCCATTTCAAGAGCTGTTTAAATGGTTCTTAAAGCATTTGTTTTAAAGGTGTTATTTTACATAATAAAACCTTGAAATGTTACTTGATATGTTATCTTCACATGCTTAAGTTCCCATATTGTACTAAAATGTTGGAGAGTCATCTCTACTGGTTAAAATATCTGGGCTGGAATAATTGGCAAGATCTTACCAAGTAATACTGTGATTGAGTGGTCATATTAGTATTCCCTCTTTCTGTCCCTATAATGATGATTTTTTTAATTACTCTTCACACACACTCAGATCATAGCCTGTTTTACAGGAAATATTGAGAAAATAATTTGGGATAAACATGGTTTAATCCACTTGTATGCTTGTTCTGCGACAGAAACTCAGATATACAGTTTTTTTTTTTTTTACCAAGCATGTATAACTTTAACTGACGTTTCAAGAATGAACTGACTCAATCAGTTTGAGAATCAATCCGATTTGAGCTGCATTGTATGTTTTTCCTCTGTTTTTTCGTATTTCGTTGAGCCTGGATGGCTCCAGGACTGTAGATCTCGTCTTGTGATCGGTGTATGACGTCCCACAAAGGAAAGTGTATTTTATGTATATATTTTTAAATCATACTACTGCGTACTATTTGTATAAAGTTACTGCCAGTATGTGGGTTTCTCCTCAACTCGCAAACTTTAAACTGTCTTAATCCAAGACCTGAATTAGTAGTTTTAGACCAGAGAGGGGTGAAGGCCTCTGTTGGTCCTTAGATCTTTTGGTTGATTCACACTGCAGCAGACAGTTCAGTTTCCATTGATTACTTGTTTTGCAAAACTGGTCATGTGTTATCATGGTTTTCCTCAGCTACCTGGGTTTTAAAAGTGTATAATTGCTGAGGTTTAATGTATGAATAAGCTATATGCTTACTGTCAATTAGCTTAATTGGACCAACCAAGAAATTCCACATCAAAGCATCTTATCGATTCTGGTCAGGGATGACTGACCCTCTTTCTGAATGGTATCTGCACACGCTTCATGGCTACCATTACCATCATTTTGCAAAGGATGGCCTTTGGATGTTTTGGGCCAGTATTGCCTATTAATATTGTGGTCAATGGACAGAATATTAGAAAGCAAAACAATGTGGAAGAGTAACTGTCTGTTACTTCTTAGTCAAAAATCTTGATATTGATGGGCAGAGGTGGATCGTGTACAGCTACTTGCATCTTGGAACAGTTATGTGTCTATAAAATGTTGTGTATGCACCTCCCAGCTATTTGAATTGGTGAACTTGGGAGAATGTCATAATTCAATTCAAATAAATCAGTGTATAAATAATGTCTTCCTTTGTGGCTCCTTAATAATTACACACCCATATTTACACGTCTTCCATTTGTTAAATTTGTTAGTAATACCCTTTGCTTTGCCAGAAATGAAGTATTAAGTAATTCCAAATTTAAAGCTATATCAGTTCAGCTGAGAAAGTAACACTTGAGAAAGTAACACTCAACAAAGCAAACAGGAATTATAATGAAAATTTGTTTTGAGGTTGTCTCAGCTCTGCTAAATTTCAAGAAAGCAAATGTTACGTAAGGTTATCACAGTATATAATTTTGACAGAAGGGTGTAAATGAGTTGTGGTTTTGAATTTTAACAACCCTTACTGTTGTCTTTTGTCTCGATCCAACCTGTACTATCTAGAAATGTGCATATTTGGGGATAGATTCTGCATTACAAACTTGGCTAGTTTCCTGATCTCAGTGGTTATTCACAGTAGCGTAGTCACTGTCACAGCAAGAACATATACTTTCAATTCTTTTTGATAGTGTGCATTAAAAGGATAAGATTGTTCACTAAGTCTGTAAATGAGTTTTCGCACTTCAGTTCGGTTCTTCAGTTGCCATCTACAGCTTTAGAAGATCTTTTCTTACCTTCTTACCTCGGTTTGACACCAAGCAGTGTTTGTTTGCCACAATCGTTTTCGGGTCTGGTTTGTTGTGGCCACTCTAAGCAACTCATTCACATGGGTATCCGTTAGGGATGTGCATCTCCATCAGTTTATGTGATACACATCTGTATGCATTGGCAACAATCCAAAACATTAAAGATACATATGAAAAATCTTGTGATAATATACGATTCATCCCTATTGCGATTTGACACCATACGATACGATGCATCGGCAGACATGCCTTCAGCTCGTGTGAGATTTGACTGAGAGACTTGCGGAGAACTGGCCACTGACAACACTGGAGAATGGGAGATCCACAATTCTGCATTGTGTGTTGGTATGTTGGTGATGTGACGTAGCATAGTGAAGCCCCAGGCAGTAACCGCGGGGGCAGTCTGACTTCTGGTGTTCTGACCCAGAGGGGAGTACAATATGATGGGAGAGATGGGTGTGGTGAATACAGTCTGGAGGCAGGGTTACCAACTCCCATGCATCTGGTGTGACACTCAACGCTTTCAGGCTCTCAAGCTCACGCAAGAAATCTTACAGCAAATCTGTATTATTCAAATATAAACCCAAAATGAGCTGTATCAAAAGAATCACGGAAACCTGCAAACCCTGTTTGCAAGGTAACAAAACTCAAACGCTGGGTATCCTTCCACAAGCTTCTCGCAATAAGAGTTTGCTGGAATTTTGGCCCATTCCTCCTGACAGAACTAGTGTAACTGAGTCAGGTTTGTAGGCTGCCTTGTTCGCACACGTCATTTCAGCTCTGCCCACAAATTTTCTATGGGATTCAGATCAGGGCTTTGTGATGGCCACTCCAAAACATTGACTGTTGTCCTTAAACCACTTTGTAAGTAATTCGGCGGTATGCTTAGGGTCATTGTCCATTTGGAAGACCCATTTGCCCCCACGCTTTAACTTCCTGGCTGATGTCATGCGATGTTGCTTCAATATGTCCACATAATGTTCTTTCCTCATGATGCCATCTATTTTGTGAAGTGCATCAGTCCCTCCTGCAGCAGAACACCCCCAGAAGATGATACTTCACAGTTGGGATGATGTTCTCAGGCTTGCAATCTTCCCTCTTTTTCCTCCAAATGTAACGATAGTCATTACGGCCAAAGAGTTAAATTTTAGTTTCATCAGACTACAGGACATGTCTCCTAAAATTAAGGTCTTTGTCCCTGTGTGCATTTGCAAACCGTAACCTGGCTTTTTTATGTTGCTTTTGGAGTAATGGCTTTTTCCTTGCTGAGTGGCCTTTCAGTGCAGTGCAGTGCAGGACTCGTTTCACTGTGGATAATGACACTCTCTTACCAGCTTCAGCCAGCATCTTCACAAGGTCTGTGATGGCTGGACATTCCCATGGTGTTCATACTTGCGTATAATTGTTTGCACAGATGAACGTGGCACCTTCAGGCATCTGGAAATTGTACCCAAGGATGAACCAGTCTTGTGGAGGTCCACAGTTCTCTTCCTGATATCTTGACTTATTTCTTTTGATTTTCCCGTGATGACGTACAAAGAAGCAGTGTGTTTGAGGGGTGCCTTAATTAAAATACATGCACAGGTGTGCCTCCAGTTAACTCAAGTGGTGTCAATTAACCTATCACGAGCTTCCGAAGCCATGACATCATCATCTGGGTTTTCCCAAATTGTTCAAAGGCATAGTAACCTTAGCGTATGTAAACTTCTGACTTTGAAGAAAGTAATAAAAAATTCTCTAAAAATGTTTTCTCTCAATATTTTGACATTTGGCAAATAGAAATGATTTTGATAATCCTAACTGACCTAAAACAGGAAAAGTTTTGCTTGACTTTATGTTAGACTGTAAGAAAAAAAGGTTGTGTCTTTTTATACACTGTATGTAAACTTCTGGTTTCAACTGTATATGTAAATTTGTCTCGAATTGAAAATCTCACTCCAGCTAGCTGACCAAAATTGGCAAACCCTGCTGGAAGTGAAAATGACCTGAACAACAAAAATACAACTAAGGACTTGCTTGTAGGCTTATATCTTAAAAACACTACAATATATGGAATAGCGAGGCATCGCGACCGAGAAAATACACAA
>JAODKC010000095.1:27098510-27109680 GCA_026777985.1 Mormyrops attenuatus | reverse complement strand
CCCCCCCCCCCCCCCCCCCCCCCCCCCCCCCCCCCCCCCCCCCCCCCCCCCCCCCCCCCCCCCCCCCCCCCTCATCTGGCTGCATTAGCACCACAGCCTCCCTGCGACACCACATCCACCCACACCTCTGCGTGACACAGCAGGGCCGTGCTTATGTGCGTTCACTCCTCCAGGTGGGGGCACCGGCTGTGCTCCTGCAGCAAGGCCTCCACCTTCCCCCTGTGCTCCATCCGACTGGCCTTGCCCTGGAATCTCCCTTTTTTCCCTGCGCCTTTGCCTTCTAGTAGCTCCGCCACCCTGCATCCAGGACACAGATATAGAGGCAAACAATGTGAAGTGGGATGATACAAACACTTTGAGTAAGGGAACCAAAAACAGATAGAAAAAGTGACAAAACAAAAAAAAACAAAACACATAGTTAAAACCAAGCAGTTTACAGTGTTTGGCTCACTGGGTGTGAACGCTATGAACACCGATTCAAATCCCAGGGTCAGCAGAGGGTCCGAAACCTTGCTACATGAACTGACTGACCCTGCTTTCCCATGTCTTGTTCCCATATATGTCACTTTGGATGAAATCATTTGCTAAATATATACAAATGTAGTGTAAAATGTTTAAGAAAACCTATAACTGACAAAGAAAAAAAACAGACCGCAGACCTTGTGAAACACAGTAACTGACCATAAATTCGTCACACTGTTTCGTTAATAAAACCCAGATGATGGGAGCTCTGTGCTTTCCGCATGGCATCATGTGCTACTGGTGATTCCGAAACCCTAAAAGATCCCCTAACTGCACTTCACCTGGGTCCCATCTTCTCCACAATCTCTTCAGGTCCAGCTAGAAGGAACAGCCCCGCTCCCTTCTCCTCTCCAGCTGTCAAGAACAAGACTGTTTCCTGGAGGGAGGCGAGATGAACAGAGATGGTTCATGCATGTCTGTTTTTCATCAGTGCCTCGCAAGGCAGACAGTAAGCAGACACCAACCCAACATGTTCCTGGGTAGTCCTCCAAAACAGAGGCATTTTAAATGTTGTTTTCTTAAAATCACTGCAACCATAACTCATAACTTTTTCCTCATAACTTTAACTCTTTCCTTCCCATTAACTTTTTTTTTTCTCCTAAACACTCAACTATACTCAACAGTACAACCATGAGACTATCTAGTGAAACAACTTTTTTTTCTGCCTTGTTTACATTCAACATCACCCATTCTGGGGAGCTGCAGTGGCTGAGAGAATATCAATGTCACTGCTCACAGTGTGTGCATTTCTCACTGTTTGCTTGGCCAAGTGAACTGGTGACTCTAAAATGGTGGGACAGTTGTTGGAATGTGCACTGTGATCGGCATGCCATCCTGTACTGGATAAATCGTTATGAAAGATGGATGGACAGGATTTCCAAGGCAAACAGTCACCAAACATGTTTAGCGTCTAAGAGGAAGCTGGAGTACCAGAGGAAGGCAGGGCAGATCCAGGGAGAACCAGCAACTCCACAGACACAGAGTGGGAGCCAAATTCATATTCATAATCCAGGGTCTGGGTCAAGGATATTCAACATTATATCCAACATCATTCTCAAAAAACAAACCTCTGTGCCGATTTCATTTGCTATTATATTCATAAACTCGTTATCACCTTCCTTTCTGCAAATGAAGCAAACAACAAAAAGCCATTAAGAGCAGAACTATTATAGACACACCCAACCCAGCAATATCCAAACAAAACATTTCTCAGTCATTTTCCAAGAGCACATTTTGTAACAAGGTCGCCACCTAGTGTGATCATTTCAGCACTGCACCTCACCTAACAAAGGATAAAGCCCAGCTAACAGAGAAAGCTTTCAGACCATTGCCAGACAACGCTCTTACTGTAACATTAACTGAATGTTATTTCCATGTTTTCCATGCTGGCAAAGGTTCTGTCAATGTCAGCATGATAACATTAGTACCTGAAAATCCGTTTAACAAAATTAATGTTGAAAATTTTATTAAAAAACATAATTCTATAAAAGGGTTATATGTGAATATTGCGAACGCGCCGTCCAGCCTTGAACCCATTACTTTTGAAGTGTAGAGCAACAGTGTTACCTACTCCTGTATCATGCCCTTCGTTTAGTTCTGTAGTATAATTCTTGGTTGCAGTAGTAGTCGTAATTAGTGGAATAATGTTTTGGGAACATCAGAAAAACCGGACACTGTGATGGTTTGCATACCTTAATTGTAATATTCGGTAAATGATTCTAGAATGCAAAATTGTTAGTGGGGGAGACCCTTACCTGTGTAAGCAGAACAGGTTGCCTCGGTTTGGATTGATCTTATAGTGTTGTGCAATGAGCACTGCCATATCTCGTAAGAGACTGAGGTTACTCTGCACAGAAAAATAAGGACTAATTAAATAATGGGCATCCTAAATAATTAACATTAGCATAAAGAGCATCATTTTTTGAGACCTTGAATCTGTTTTGGCTGACCTTCTGCAATGCCTTGACTGACTTCTGCACCTTGTCCACAGCTTCAACGTGGTCGTCTGCTCCGGTCCTGTGAGTTACAGGGGGACATTTCAGCAGACTGCAGTGCAAAACAAATGGGGTGACTGCCAAGCCCAGTCACCATATACTGAGGTAGGAGTTTGGCTGCCAGTGGAATCACTCAAGCCATGCTCCTGTACTGTACTTTTTATATTATAAAAAACTACAATTAAAAATTACATTTAAATGGACGCTCAGAATGAAAAAAAAAAATATGGATACAGAATTATTCCATACAGAGTCCTTTTTGTGCTGCATTAGCAGTATGATATTAGGAATGCTTTCAAAAGGTATTTCATTACTACAAATAATGACTATTAATTGGTTGACCATATATAACCAACAAAATAAACAGAGGCTAGCTCAAAGCCGAGAATGACTTAACATTTCTAGTTACAAAGATCACTGCTCCACACTCTTGTGTGTCCTCTTACTTCAGAAGCGCCGTCAAAGCCCGCTCTATGGTGTAGCTCTTCTCAGCATACTTAAGAACCCGGTTTCCAGCAAGGAAGATCAAGTTGATTTTGTTTTTCTTTCCCTTTTCAATCCCCAGGATTTTTATAACCTGGAATTGACGATTCGAGACTGAGAAAAACTGGCAAATGAATATGAATGACATAACAAGCTTATCCTGGACAAGTACTTATCAAAGGATAGATTGATGAACATATGGATGGATGGATGGTTGGAAATAAATTCTATACAATGAAATTACCCTTCCCTTCTCCTAACTTGCATTGTATATCTGTGTGAAAAAACAGCATGCCTAAAGGGATCACTTCAGAAAACTGGGTTTAAAACTGGGTTTAAAGGTGCATCTGGAATGACTTGACAGAGAGGATGTTACTGCCCTCAGTGCCGCAGAGACATCACCTGCAGGTGGCTGAGGTTCGACACGTGGGTTCCACAGCACATGTTAGCATCTACGCCCTCGATGTCGATCACACGGATGGGCCCCACAGCGTCTTCGGGGAGACCACGGCTTCTCACCTGGGGGAGGGGGTCAAGAACACACGATCACCAGCAAAGGCGATTTTGACCCGGTCCTACAACCAGAACGCTGACATTTCACAGTCCCTGAATCTGCTCTATAAATCCCCTGCTGCAAGAAAAAAAATTCAGGCCGGCTAACCTGGGTGTACAAGAACAACAATGCCTCCCAAGAAAAGAAAAAAGCGTGAATGGATACACTTGAAAAAGATCAGCCTAATTTGCAAATTATTAAAATAATACTGACTGATCACAGAATCCATCTGAATATCACGAAGATTTTTTTCACAATGAATTCCTAAGTGCACAAAGCTTAGTTATAACTGAGAATTAACAGCCATCTTCAGACTGATAAGACTGTCGGTATGATCAAAACAACATTTTGGTTAATGACGGACTGCATATATGACGGTGGTCTCGCAGGATAATAATGGAACTGAAAAATTCCTATCACATCATAGCCATTGTAACATTGTAGCGCAAGGTAATACGTGTTTATGTTGACGTTGGTATAAACAAACAATTATGCTTAAGGTTTATGTATTTACTGTACTTTGTATCGTTATCTAGGGTATACCATATAGCTTAGGTGTGTAGTAAGCTATACTATCTAGGTTCGTGTAAGAACACTCTGATATTTGCACAAAGACAAAATCACTTAACAACGCATTTCTCAGAGCATATCCCCGTTAAGTGACACATGACTGTAGTTTTTATTTTGTAAGAACTGGAAATACAAATTCAGTCCAATTTTAATAAAAGTTGCATGTAGGTTCAGTAATTTCCCTCTGTGATCTGTCCCCATTCGACAGGTAACCTGCTCCATAGCCGGGTCGTCTAAGGTGAGCAGTTTGACTGTGATGGGGACATGCTCCCGGATCTTCTCATTCACAGCCCTCTCCAGGGCCTCTATCTCCTCAGGCTTTGCTGTGCTCGTGTCCAGCTCAATAGTGCTGCGCTGACGCCCAAGTTCCCTGTGAAAAGATCCAATACGAACACACACTCATCAGCATTTCCGTAGAAAGTCAGCAAATTATCTCAGATAACAGATTGCATATTTTTCAAGCATTAAAACATTAGTTTCCCCACACACATTTTTGTGCATTATTCAATTCTGGTTGGTCATATGAATGACTAAAACATATCTTTCCTATTTTAAAAAAGTAAGAAAATAATTAATTATAATTAATAAGCAAGCAAATCTTACCTTCACATCTTTTATTTATAAGTAAACTGCTTACCAGGAGGTGGTCTTGTAATTAAACATGGTATCAGCCATGGCTGTGATTAAATGCTGACCTGAGAGTGAACAAAGTAACAACACTCAAGAAACTTACAATACTAACAAAGAGATGCAAATGTTTACTTTGAAACAGACAAAGTAACATTTGTCAATGTGAACATCAATGGTTACAATGATATTTAAAACATATAGAGTGCAACAGAGAAAAGGTTTACTCACATTAGAAAAACATTGCATACAAAAAACTAGTTACAACTTTAATAACAGAGTCTTACCAGAATGCTGCTGCATGTGGTCAAACCTGTGATCCCAGTCCACCTTCAGCTGGACTTCCAATCCCACCTGTAGCGGAGAGCTCACAAAATGCACAGCTTCCGCCCCCTGCCTCGTCACTCTCAGGACAGGTATGCCCGCGATGTTCCCCCGATCATCTGGCTGCAGTGCACAGGAGAGAGTATCAGGACCTCTTCATAACACGGGCCCAGTTTTCAAGGAGAGCCTGGAGACTGAGCTCAGGATCTTTCTACATAACCAACGGCAGGACAAGACCCAGGGGCAGCTGTCAATCACCTGCACCTAATGGCTCAATGGGCAGCTACCGCTTTGTATGTTTGCAGTTCGCACGGGTTTGCACTGACAATACACGGATTTGAAGTAAGTAGTGCCTCTGAATCGCCTGTAGCAGGCGATTCAGGTCCTGAAGGGCCAGAATTCAACAGAGTTTGCAGATTTCCCCGTTCAAGCACACCTACTAAACCTGGTAATTAGCTGATATCTTGGCAATTAGATGATGTGTTTCAGCAGGGAAATCTGCACAGTCTTGGATTCTGGTCCTCCAGGACTGGAATTGGGCAACCCTGGCCTATAGCATTTGAATATGGCCCCATCCACAGAGCTCCTCTGCTTCCTGCTATAGCAGTGTTGCCAACTTGTAACTCGAGTGACAGATTTTGAGCCGTTACATGTGCAACATCACTACTTACCTGACCACCTCCCTCGGGAAACAGAATGGTGTCTTTGAGTATTACATTAAAACCCTTCACCTTCTCCTTCTTCCCATTGTTTTCCAGTTTCAGTTCAGAAGGACAGCAGGACACCACTGTGGTGACAAACTGAAACCGAAAACGTCTGTAAGTTAAGCGTCAGTTTACCTGTATGGAAAATACAACGTAATTTGTAATTTGTTTCATTTCAACTGTTGGCGTGGGTAAAGCATTATTTTTTCCCTTTCCACTCAGCCAGTACCGGTCCTAGACGGTGTAGTGCTCTAGGCGAGCATCAGCGCCAGCGCCCCACGCTTGAGGCAAAGTTAAATTTGCTGGCAGTTCGGCGCCGCCTCTGAGGTTGGCGCCTTAGGCAATCGCCTATGTCGCGTATAGGATTGACCAGCCCTGCCCCCAAGTAGCAGGTAAAGGCTAATTAGACGGAGGAGGTAGGCGGTGTGGAGAGGGGAGAGGAGGGCGCTGCGGTGGCCTCATAGGAAAGTTATGTATCATTATTATTACTACTACTACTACTACTTAATAGGCTTTGCTAAGCAGGTAAATTCATGTGGGTTTGTTATTTTCATATTAGGACACATTAATACCAACTAGTTTTAAGAATAGTGGAATGTTACACTTTTTTTCTTCCTCCGTTTATAGCGCCCCCTGGATGGATGGCGCCCTTAGCATTTGCATATATTGCCTATGCCACGGGCCGGCCCTGCACTCAGCTATACCTATGTGATATTCCTTCTGTGTTACAATCGTTCTTATTTGTAACTAAGAAAATCTTGACAGACAGATGCAGAGAGCAGACATGTCGTAGAACATTTGTGCGTCTGATACAGCAGAGGATTCAATAGATGTCACGTTTTCGGAGGCGCTCATTAAAGTATCAAGCCCGATCACATTAACAAGTTGTGATGAAACTGTTCAGGCGCATTTATACTCAGCAACATAGTATCCTGACTCAAGAGTGACAGCTGCAATGACTCCTGCCCGCTTGATTTTCCAAGACAGCTTGTAATGGTGTTAGCACATGACTTAAACTTTGGGTGTTTTCACACTTGGTCCGTTTCATCCTTTAAAGCGAACTCAGATCGATTAGTCAGCATTTTTTGCGTACATGTGAACACGCCAAACGAACTCAGGCCCCTTTGAAACGAACCGAAGTGAGACCACATCGGGAGGTAGTCTCAGTCCGGTTCGTTTAACTTCTGCATTATGAACACAAAGCGGTCCTGGCTTTCTTCGACAATTTTTTATCCTTTAGCTTTGCCGTAGGCAGATCACGTGATCAGTTTGTCGTGTCTCTACAAAATTCTTCTTCTCCATGTTCGTCTCCTTTTCAGTCTCCCGAGTCGTTTTTGTGTTCAGAAGGAATTGTTCTATTTTGGTTTTCCCTGTGTTTGTGGGCTATTTTCAAGACCCACCACATAATTACAAGTATTGCACCAGCCATCTTGTTTGAGGTGAAGACTACCCAGAATCCAAAGCAGTAAAGGTCTGAGAGCTCCATAAGAACTTGAAGTATGAACAGAAAAAGGACTGAGGCGCCTTTCAAATGAACTCGCATTTTGAACAGAAAAAGACCTGAGTTCCCTTTCTGTTGGTCCACTTTTGGGACCACTTCTAGAGGTCTGAGTTCGGTTCCTTTAAAGGGGACTATACGTGAAAACACCCGTAGATAAATATGAAATCACTTCTACCTCAAGAACATGAAAGCCCAAGTGCACAAACTTTGGGTATAACATACACAATGAACATTAAATGACCCTATGCAATTCAGTCTACTGTACTTTTTTTGGGTTCCTGGGTTAATGGCGAATTTGCGATGCAAAACTGAACCATTTTCAACTTAAACTGATCAAAACATGAAAATGCTTGTATCCTACCTCTTGCATGTAACAGTCCCTCTGGCACTGAAAGGCCATTTTTTATTTGATTACAAAACCTCAATATTACAATCGATCACCCGGCTCTCCTCGGCTCTGTACAGAAACCTACGGATAGCGATATGGGACAAAAAGGCGCGATCATGTACTTCGCGGAACAGAAGACTGCTGTGACAGGATATAGCAGGTGAATGAATACGCAGAATGGTTGGTAAGAAGCACAATATTGTCAAATCCATATCTTTTGAATAAGGATATAAGGTAGATGTCTGCACTGCTATGACTGAGCCTGAGCGACCAGTGTTTTCTTATGAGAAAGCTAATGTTAACATAAATCCTGAAAGCGCAGTTTGTTAAAGCCACACAGGGGAGCCAAAATGCTTTATGAAAGCCCCTAACCCAGACAAATCCAACTATGTTCCACATTTTTTTTATAGCCGTTGTTACCCAGGGTCCTTTGGAATCGTTCTACCCTGCCACCATGGTGCCCCACACCTACATATAGGCTTATTAAAATGATGTCCGACAAATACAGTTGTATTTTGTACAAGTATCCTAATATTGGTAGACACTATAAGGAGATGTATTAACTAACTATATAGCATTAGCTGTTTCCATAAATGATATATTGAGGCCAGGAAAAGGCTTTTTACCATAATTTTAATAATGATTTTAAAAATACAACATTTATCATTATACATTCAACTTCATTTACAGGCACGTACAAGCTGTAAAATGACTGTCATTGTCGGTCTTGCTTATTTTCTCCGAAATCTGAATATGTGGGATAGTTCTGCACCAGTCATCTGCAACACCTTCATTTGGTGCTACCAAGGAAGGCTGTATACTCCACCGACACTCGTGCCAGTTGCTTAATTTACACTTCATTGGTCACATTGCAGATGCATTAACAATCAGCACATCCTTTCAAGTTGCTGGCAATAAGAAGAACTGCTGGAACCTGACAGATTTACTAGGATCAGAGGTCAGCCTTCTTACTAACCTTCTTCCTTGTCTCCTCACAAAGGGAACATGCCAAGTCCATCCCACCAGTGCAGAACTTTCAACCACATTCGGTTTAAAGCATAGCTAAACACTTAACTCGCACAGCTGAGTCTGAGGGAGGAAACTTCATCTTCAAGAAAAGACTTGCGTAAAGGCCAAAATTCCCGCACCAATGAAATTTTCTTGGTCAAATTGAATGTGAATTAATAAGCTATCCAGATAAGTGACCACAAAAGTGAAGATTCTTCAGTTATAATACAGAAGCTCTTTGTCTTTGGCTCCAGATGTGGACTGGCAGCTTGTAACAGAAATTACTAAAGGGTCATCTCTGATCTTATAAGTAATGGTAAAAATCCATTACTAGGCTTTACCGGTTACAAGGGAGACACATGCTTTTTTTGTCTGTACACAGAGCACCTGGAAACAATCGCCACAGGAACTTTGTCTTCTCTACTTTCTGTCCTTGTAGAATCAGTTTATCAGGTCACATCAGGGCAGGGGAACATCTAGAACAAAACAGCATTCACTTTAAGGGTTTTGAATATCTAATTATATGGTGTCAACCAAAGCATTGCAAAATCAAAGGATAAGGCTCCAGCAATCATTGAAAAAGGTTTGAGAACAGAATAAGGTATACCTTCATGGGAGTCACAGTGTGTGTCTAACCCCCTGTGTGCCATCAGATGCTAATTGTTTATATTTGTTATATGCTCAGGCAGCTTAATAGAAATTTAAATGTTTTTCTCAATTTTCTGCCTCACTGGTTGTACACATATCATGCAAATAGTGTGAGATTTGTAAAATTTAGCCTGATGTTCATTACCTGGATTACATTTATAGAACCTCAATCATCCTGAAAAAAGGAGAAAAAACACATCACAGTTATGTATTATGAATACATTTCATGTGACTACATTAATAAAACTTTAAGCCTATTCACCAAAAAGAGAAAAGCTATATTTCAAAATTGTTTAATTCTACCAGTACTTTATGACTGCTGATTATAGTAGCTGGGGAAAGAGGACTAAATACTAACATCCAAATCATCAAGGTCATCCATCGTTGGAATTTCTGTCTTTTTGCTCATATCTTTCAGCATCTAGGAGGGAAAAGGGTATATTATCCATAGCAGCCTACAAAGCTGACACTTAATTTTAGCATCTTGCTAAAGTATGGCCTTTTCTGTTTGGTCACAAGACCAATTCCTTAACCACTATAGTGTGTTGTTGGCCATACATCTTTTGATGCTTATTCTGTGTTTTTTGTTGACACACAACCAATCTAGCCTTTGTGGGCCAGCATGATTTTGGCGGCACTTACATCCACATAATGCCCATACTCCTCCATTCCCTCCTCCTCTTCATGCTCCCAGTCTCTCCAGTTGTCAAAGTCCACAGACAGCCAGCTGGGCTGCATGTGAACACCGAATATAAAAAAACAGCATTTCAAAGGGATTTTGTAATGCTTCATTACAGTGGCTTGGTGGGTGGCACTTGTAGTCTAATTTCTCTGTGGTTCTGGGCAGAGTTGGAAAGTTCAGATCCAGAAAGTAGTCCAGACCAAGATTTTGTTTCAACCAACCAGTTAAGTATAAAGAGTCACGGTCACAGAGTACTCAACTGGTTGGTTGAAACAAAATCTTGGTCTGAACCTTTACTTTCTGGACCTCAAATTTCCACCTCTGATTCTGGGTTTGGTTCCCACCCCTAGTTCTGTGTGTGTGTGTAGCTTGCATGTCTTTCCCTGGGTTTGCCTGGGTTTTCATGTACTCTGATAGCCCCTTGTGTGATTACATTTGTGAGTGTGTGTGCCATGTGAAGGGCTGGTTGCCCATCTAGAGTGTCTCCTGTCTCATGCTTTATGCTTCCTGCTATAGGCCCTAAGCTCCCTGTTAACCTGTACTGGACAAACAATTATTGAAGATGGATGGATGGCTATCTTTTATTGCACATATAACTCCTATGGTCTAGTGAGAGATGGATTGGGCGAGCCTTAATAATTACAAAGCACAATTGCAACATGAACTTAGCAACTTCTCATGCAATAATGGCCAGTCCTGGTTGTGTACCACGATGTCAAATAGCTGAGAAAGAGGTGAAATCCAAACATGGGAAAGACATGCACTAAGGTATGTCATATGTAATACTAAGTGGAAAAAAACAACCATTGATTTTTTAGTTGCTCCTTGCCTTGACAGGGTCTTTGGTCAAGCGAGGCCAGGCAACATTGTCCTTTACTTTCCTCAGGAGGACGTGGACAGTGCGGTCATGTCGTGTTTCCCTGGAGTCCTGTTGAGACAAAGCATAACGTAACGTTTCAGGTTGGGGGTTGTGTGATATTTGGAGGGAGGTGTTGCATGGCTCAGTCTGTTAGGACCCTGTACTTATGATCAGAAGGTCACCAGTTCAAATCCTATGGCTAGTAGACTGATGTCACCACTAGGCCTCTGGGCAAAACCCTTAACCGCCAGTTGCCCCTGGGGCACTGGCTGACCTTGCACCAGGCCCCGCGGGGGGGGGGGGGGGG
>JAODKC010000095.1:27067588-27098500 GCA_026777985.1 Mormyrops attenuatus | reverse complement strand
TGCAGCGGATGTGCAGGTGGCAGGAAAAGGCAAGGCATCGGGGTGAATTAGTGCACCATGCCCCCCTGCCCCCCCCCCCCCCCCAAGTCTTCTCTCACCTGTATATGTCTTCCATGGGGTCAGCAAAAAGACAATTTCCCCATGAGGGTCAATAAAGTACCATTATTCAATTCAGCTGACCACAATCCAGGACGTTTGAACGATGGGGGACTATAGTTAGAAGGAAAAAAAACACTTACGTGAATGTGGACCCGGTCGTAGAAGTGAATCTCATTGTAGATATTTATGTCATCCTCCGTCTTGCAGCTGCCAGGACACAATAGTAAAACCACCATGTTTCAGAGAATGTAAACAGTGCAATATAATTCATTCACCCTGATGTTCACATTATTCTCAGTGCAATAAACCGCTTGATATACAGTGCCATTAAATAAAAACGGGGTCATCAGCAAAAGAAAACCCACCTTAAAATCATTTTGTCTTCCTGAATGTCCACCTGGAGGTCTCTGCAGTTTTGCACTATAAAATTTACTGTCACGTACTTCTTTCGGTCAAACCACAGCACTCTAGCTGGTTGGCTAGAGTGAACATGGTGAAAGCACTGTAATCATTAAGTTCCAGTGGATCATATGATGTCAACAATCTGAGATATATAAAAGGTATTCGAATAACAGCAAATCATATTAACAAGTCTGCCCTCTGGCAATTAGGAACATTTTAAAAATAGCGCAAAAAAACTTTTATTTTAGTTTACCAGTCATCAGGTCTCACAATCTTGGGCATCCTGGAGATATGAAGGAAAACTCCAACTCACAATATCCAAGTTAGATCAAGCTTTTCCAACTAGTCTTCTTGAACTTTATACTACAAGCGATTTGGTAGTGGCAGGCAGTTCTATCTATGCTCTATTTTTAGAGATGGCCAGTATCAGCTGCCGGGTGCCTTCTACTCTAACCCCTCCCCCCCTTTATAGGGGTTCTGCAGACCACCAAAGAAGCCCAGAGCACCTTCTGGAGTTTTCTCTACCAATCAGACTGGAGGCTGTAAGAGTGGAATGTGTAGGACTGCTGCTAATTGGCTGCCTCAGTTAGACCTCAAGGAGCAAAGGAATGATATTAGGAACAGCTGTACCATAAGATTTTTTGAGTGCTAGGCACTTGAAACATGAAACTATATATATATAGTGCATTTATATTTTGGATTCATATTTCTGATTACCTTGATTATTTTACAGAATATGAAATTCTACCGTTGTCCCATGACTTCACATGGTATAAGCATGTCAAATTTTCATAGAAAAGTGTAGACTTTATGTTAAGAACGTGCCAAACAACGAAACAAGTTTTTCTTCAAAGGAATTTTTCGCAGTGTCCAGATGTTGGATGGCTGCCAGAAGAGGCAACATTTTAGTTAGAGCACAGTTCAAGGAGACACAGTCTCAAGAACACTGTTCATTTTGGTTACTTGGAGGATGTAATTGTGATGTTTCGATTGGATTTTGTGGTTTGCCTCGCACATATATAAAGCTAGGAATGTCCTGTAATTATAAATAAATAGTAAAAAAGTTAAAAAAAATTCACTCTTAATGCAGTCACGTAAGAAATATCACAAGCTACAGTACCAGCCTTGGGAGGAGGTGCTGTGGCTTAGTTGGTTAATGAAAAAAGTACCAGTTTCCGAGGGCATTATTTTAAAAAGTCAATGTGAGTGTCTTCAAACGCATAATATAGTAAGTGTAATAGTTGGTATGTCACATGGTATTGAGCTTTGTAACAGATGTTTTGACATTGACAAGATAAATTCCTGTCAATTTGACAGAAGATTCATTATGTTTTTTTAAGACGGGACAGATCTGGCAAATAAACTACTGAATAAGAAAGTAACTTCAGCCTCCTTACTGAACATCCATTTTCACACTGTACTCTCTGCCAACTTGTAATCCATCCACTAGTCACTCGAACATAAAAGAGGGAGAATGTCCTGGTTCAACTGTTCAATGAGTGTCAAGCAGGGTGTGCGAATTGCCGGCATTTATACAGTTCTGTAAAATTCAAGTTTCAAATTAAAGTTTTAAACGCTGGTTGCAAGAGTTAACAGTCTGCTACTTTAACAGATGCACACACGGCGAGATTCAGAGAAGTGTTAGAGATGTGCATTTTTATGGTTACCAGTTTATCAAAAATATTGATCAAACATGGGCAGAGAGAACCAGGTGGCATGAAAGCAATGTGATGGACGGTGAGAGGGGGCTTAATGGGTACCGGAGGGAGTCCAAAGTGCTGCGCCAAATTGGAATAAATGAAACTCCTCCTGGGCTTCTTCTTCTACCTCTCCCTTCCCAAGTTTCTGGCAGCACCACTTGTTGCTGAGTACCAATAGTTGGGGCGAACACTCCTATGAGAGAGGGAGCCTGGAACTCCTGTGACTGTCAAACGGGCAGGAACGAACATGGTGACTGGACTCCCCATTGTAAAGGTGAAGCTGGAGCTGAATCCGGCGCTGACGCTCAGCGAAGGGAAGTGGGATGCTGCTAATTTGCATTGGCTCTGGATCATTTGGGCAAAGAGGTGGAGCGATGTGTGCGGGTTCGGCGTGAGTGAGAGAGTGCTGGCCATCCCTGACGAATGCTGGGTATACTCCTCGAACATGCAGGCTACTCTGCAACAAGCTTGGAGTTCCAGATTAAGTGCTCACTAGTAGAGGACCTGTAGGCAGTCCAGGGGCTACCCCAACCCTGCGATCGGAGCCTGGAAATCCAAGCTGGTGGCTGGTCGGGTTCCCTGTCACAGATCACAGATGCAGTCGACTCACCTTCACCCGATGACTGGGTGATTGGACAATTCATGGAAAGCAGCTTCGAAAGCCATCAAAGATGATGTGTCGAAAAACAAAATTTGACAAAATTGTCAAAAACTCATAAACTCAATAATTACTTTAACTGGATCCAATGACCCCACCCCACCCAAAAAAAATGATGAATCAGTGAGGGGTGTGAGGGCAGCACCATAGGACATTGTTTCTAAAGTGGTCAGTCACGATACAAAAGTAGGTCGGAGTGTGTGGTTAACAAAATGTGTATTATTTTGATATTTTTAACAATGTACTATTTTTTGGGAAACAAATCTGATTTTAAAATGTTGTGCTGTGATGTGATGACCAAGGAAATATGTGGATCCTGAGGCTAAAGCAGTTGAGACCCTCTGCTGTAAGGGGACTGGCCTGTATTAGTTAGAGTTAGCTGGCTAGTGTAGCATCTATGCTTTGAGTAGTTTGGTCCTGCACATCTTACACATGCTTGATTGGGTGGAGATTTGGTGACTGGCGTGACCACTGCACCATCCAGAGTTAGAGGGATGTGCCCTAAGGTGTTCACACTCTGTGTGGTGATCAAACGTAGCTTCACTTGTACGAAAGGACCGCTCGTGTGCCAAGGAGCCCCTTCCAACATACACGCCATCAATATACCATCACAGCCCGCTGCTAGTCACTCCCAGATGGACAGACTTGTGAACTGGGGGGGGGGGTTCTGTTCCCGAGGCCTTGCCAACATACCGTGGACCAGAAAGAACCATCTTGTGGGCTGGTCTGGCTCAAGGGCCGGTACTTTGAGATACCTGCTTCACATTAACTTCATCCAAAACAGGATTCTCAACCCAGGTGACAGGTTAGGTTAGATGCACCTGGCTGTTTATATATCATAAACCCAAAAACTCGTTAGGTTTAAGTTATATGACGAAGAGTTGCTTTGGAGCCCCCAGCAGAGTAAAGGATGCCTAGATAGGCTGCAGACTTCATAGTTTGATAAGAGCAGGTGTATTTTATAAGATGTATACACGATATACTGTGGCTCAGTGGGTGGAATTGTAGCACTTACATCTTATTTGTGGCTTATTAAATCAGTCATACACACAGTACTGTCTAAACACTATCTGTGGACACGTTGCTATGGTGTTTTTATGTGCAACATACCATGTAATGTGTTGTTATCCATAGATATTGCTAACAATGGCTAACAATTAACTGGGCTAGAACTGGGTCCAGTTTCAGTAAGCAGGTTTTCTTGCTTAGGTGGACAACTTGTCGAATTTAAGGTAGTCTGGGCTAAATGTAAGTGAATGAAGATAAAGGCCATTTAAACTGGGGTAAATAAAATCTGACAAGTTATCTGGGCTTTTTGAAACGGGTCCCTGGTATTGTTAAATTGCTTTCTGACTGGCTGTACTGAAATGCTGCTAACTCATGTCTGACATCATTCCCAGTTCGGGAATTCTGAGATATTTCCGAGAAAATTACCTCCGAGGTAAATGGAGCACATCATTAGCATTAGTTCGAGGGCGCACAACACATCTGTTATGTAGACTGCTGGGAATTTCTTTGGCAAATAAAATGGTCCACATTTCAGCAGTATCTCTCGATTACCAAAGTATTTGTACACCATCTCTCGTCGATATAAACACACGCACCTCCTTCCCATTATTTTAACAGATTCCCATGTGTAGTAAGTTCGATAGATAGTGCAACCTGCCAGCTCCATGGCTGAGTTCACAATATTTTCATCGAGCCAAGTCTCTGTTAATATCATAATGCAGTTATCTGAGCAGTGATCGATAATCCGAAGTCTCAGATCGTCCACTTTGTTCACCACATATCGTGCGATGGCAAGGAATATGCTGGGAAGTGTGGGTCTGTCCAGGGCTAGGCATAGGATAGCTTGGCTGCCGGCTCATGTCCCTTGCTTCTGCTTCCTCCAGCAGCGTGGACTGTCTCTGCATCCTGGCGGATCGTTATTCCCTGTAAGTGCTGCTGGCCAAATGACCTCATCCAGAAACGAGGAAATGTCCCCGGATACATGTCTAATGTCATAGTCTTTGATTTGTAACCGTTTAGAGTGAGTATAATTTACATTGCCGCTTAGTGTCAGAGAGCTCTGGGTCACTGCGTCTACCTGCATGATGCATCCCAGCTCTCTGAGTTAGACTGTCTACTAGACACCCCATGTTGGATGACAAAAAATTACTTTATGTTAAACACAAAAAAATGAAAGTACTGCTAGTTGGTTCTAAAGCTGCTCAAAACAGGTTTATCAACCAAAACCTTGGTAGTCTTTCTATTCAACACATTGGTAAGAGATCTTGGTGTTCTGGTTAATTCAGATCTGTGTTTCGATGTCTACATAAGATACATAAGAAGTATTACTAGAATTGCATTCTGTCATCTACTCAACATAAGCTTCAGAAGATGCTCTCCTTTCATGATGCAGAAAAACTAATACAAGCCTTTGTAACTTCCAGGCTGGACTATTGTGATGTCCTTCTTTCTGGTTGTCCATCTGGATCATTAAATAAACTTCAGCTAGTACAATGTGCAGCAGCCAGAGTTCTTAGAAAAACAAAAAAACTGATCATATTAGCTCTGTTCTTTGCTCCCTTCAATGGCTTTCTGTTAAGTCTCTGATTGATTACAAAATACTGCTATTGCCAAGCCCTGAATAGCCATGCACCAGAATATCTTAGAGATCTACTGGTCTTTTACAACCATCCTCGCTTGCTTCCATATCAAGGAGTAGGACATGTAGTAGTACCTAGAGCAGAAAGAACCAAGTCAGGCTGCAGAGCATTCTCTTACAGAACCACGGCAGGCTATGTGTCCTCCCAGGCCAGACTCTGGAAGATCCAGTGGAGCAACAGCCCCTCCTGGGTTGAACTTTGGAGGTGCAGCTGAAGTGAAGATGGGCTGTGGTGCCATGGTGGCAGTCTCATTGTAGTTGGGCTCTGGAGGCGCAGTGGCAGTCTCTTCTGGGCTGAGCTCTAGAGGCATCGTGGCAGCCATCTCTGGGCAGGGCTCTGGAGGCACAGGGTCAGGAGTGGTGGCAGGTATGGGTACAGCATCCTTTTTCCATTTCTTCCTTCTGCAACTAGAGCAAGTGGACAGAGCCACAGTGAACTGCAAGGAGCCAGCAGGTGGAGAGGCATCACATTGCAGAGCCAGCAAGTGAAGTATCTTCATGCCGTGAAGAGCCAGTGAACAGAGTGGCTTCACGCTGCAGAAGGCTGGCGAGCAGAGCTGAGGCGAGCTGCAAGGAGCCAGTGGACAGAACAGAGGTGAGTTGCGGGGAGCTCTCATGCCAAACCAAAGCAAGCTGTGAGGAGCTGGTGGGTGGAGCTGCCTCTCCTCACTGGATTCTGGGGAAGTGGCGTGTGGCAGGACTGCAGCAGGCTCTGGAGAAGTGGCGTGCAGTGGGGTTGCATTGTGTTCTGCTGATGTGGCGTGCGGTGGGACTGCAGCGAGCTCTGGAGAAGCAGTGTGAGGTGGTACCGCAGCAAGCTCTGCCAGACCAAGAGACATGGGCAGAATTAGCTCCCACATGGCTTCCCCTAACTCAAGGGGAGCCTTCTTCCTGAGACAGACTGAGGAACTTGTTTGGCTCACGGGTCTGCTTTCTGAACTAGGATTGGCCGCAGGACCTCTGGTCTCCTTCCCCAGTGTCATAAATGGTACAGGATTGGCACTGGTGGTGCAATCAGCACGGTAGGAGGCTCATCGAGTTTGTTGGGCTCCTCCAAATCGCTGTCGCTGAGTCCATCAGCGGGTTGTTCATGAATCATTAAGGTGTGTGGACTGGAGGCTCAGGCTGAGGTAGGAGGCTGGGTGCAGGGGAGAGCATACAAGCAGAGATGCGGAGCACGAGAGGCTCCTGGGGAAAGTCTATAGGCCAGGGGTGTCCAAACTTTTTTTTACTGAGGGCCACATACAGAAAAATATTCAGAGGGCTGGGCCAACTCACTAGACATTAGGTATATTGGCTCATCTCCTGTGTATTTAAGTTCAATCAATCAAATTTGGTCAATAAATAATAATAATAATTATTATATAAATAAATTAATAATTATTATATAATAATTATAAATATATAATAATTTAATGTGTTTTAAAAATAGCCAACATCACAACTTTCCATTAATTTTGATTTATTTTGTGACAAAAATGGTTGGCAGCTCATTCAAAAAATGGCAGTCTCAGGTTGCTTCTTAGTCAGGATGGTCATCTCCCTTCACAGCCCTGTATAAACGGGGGAAAATAGGGGGAAAGAGGTGTATTTGAAGCTTGTTATATATGTGATTGGGCTTGTTAAGACATCCACTAAAGTTTGTTATGAAATATTAACTTTAATTTATTGAATTTATTAGGTAATTATGCTTATTAACATGAATACTGTCTATTATAACTCAACTATAATGGGAACAGCATTGCACTCTGTGGGAGCAGTGATGCTGCACTTTGGACTGAAGGAGGGCTGGCAGGTCAGGAGTAAGTTTGGTGGTTGAGATTCGAAGGACGTCACACAGATGGCTCTCTTTGATTTTCATTCTCAATCTGTTTTTATTCAGATTTAACAGAGAAAATGTTTGCTCACATATGTATCATTCTTTTAGCGTGGCATCTAATCAGAGGAAACTTGTCCTTTTCCAAACCCTGGTAGAAGAGAGAAGCTTATGTTGGTTCTTCAGAGTATTATCACACTGCATTTCGATGAGTTCTAATTGCGGACTCTCTTCTACTTGTTCTGCATCTATCAGGAAAGGAGTCGAGAACAGCTTGATTTCTTTCTCAATGACAGAAAAATCTTGGAAGTGTTGCCTGAATTCTGTCATGAGGGATGTATAATTACAGACACATATTCCCCCTTTTTGGCAGAAAGGTTGGCCTTTGGAAAAGCAGATTTGATTTGGGACAGCGCGGGAAAGTGTGCAGCACTGAAGTTGTGTAGCTGGGTCTCAAAGAGACGGAGCTTCAAACAGAATGCTTTCAAGTGCGCATAAAGTTGTGGTACAAGCTGGTCCTTGCCTTGTAGACTCTTGTTCAGTGTATAAAGATGATCGGTAAGATCAACTAAAAATGCCAGGTCTGCCAACCAAAGAGTGTTACTCAGCTCATGATGAAGTCGGCCCTTCTCTTTTAAAGACTGGTCAATTTCTGATCTCAGAGAAAAAAAACCACTGCAGCATGGAACCTCAACTTAGCCAACGTACATTAGAATGGTAGATTATGTCCCCGTATTCAGCATCGACATCAGATAGGAAAGCTTGAAATTCTCTGTGGTAGAGCCCTCGTGATCGAATTATATTGACAATTTTCACAACAGTGTTCATCACATCACCAAGCTCCAGTGTACTGGCAAGGAGAGCTTCTTGGTAGATTATACAGTAGATTTTAACAACCTCGCCTCCGCTCTCTTGCACCTTCGCACACACCATAGTGGCCATTCCTTTGCACTCACCTGTCATAACTGGAGCCCCATCCGTTGTAACGCCACACAACTTGCCCCATTCAAGTCCCATCTTGTCAACTGCATCCGACACAGCTTCAAACATGTCTTTACCCATTGTTGTGCCCTTTAGACTCCTAAGATCAGCAGCTCCTCCATAACGCAAAACTCATCGTCAACTCCCCACAGAAAAATTACCAGCTGTGCAGTGTCCGTGGCTTCTGTGCTCTCATCACACGCAATCGAGTAAAAATCAAAAGCACTGGCTTTATTTGACACTTGGAGTTTTAAGTTTGTTGACAAATCTTCGATTCACTGCACAACTGTGTTTCTGTGAACCAGTGTGGGATGTGTAGGTTTGATGGTTAGTGTCATAGTGTAGTCGTACTTTATACTCTTTCATCACTGCGACAGTTTCATTGCAAATGAAGCAGACACATTTCCCCTTCAGTGAAGAAATATTAATTTTCCCATCGTGTTTTAAATTTTATGCACTCACTTGCTATTTTTTCTGTGATTGCTCGTTTGGTGAAGAAGCTGTCTTGTTTAAAACTGCACCATCTAGTGTTAAAATTTAGAAGTACAACAGTCAATTTTCACATGTGGGCCATATTCCATTATTGGAATTTGAAGCGGACCAATTAGAAATGGACAGCGGGCTGCAGTTGGCCCATGGGTCGTAGTTTGGACACCCCTGCTCTTGGCAATTTGTGCAGTCTGGTCATTATGTCACGTCGCGAGAAACGAAGGACTCAAGGGCAAGTCTTCAGGAGAACAAAAGGGGGTTTACTAAACAAAACAGGAGCAGGGAAACAAACAGGAGCATAAGAGGTCAAAATGGGAAGGCTATGACTGGGAAGGGCACAGGCAACAGGAGAATTTACCTTAATGACTGAACTTTGGAACACAGGACTGGGAAGTAATGATGTAGTCAAGGCCACCTAAACCGAGACATTACCAAGACCAAAGTGTTGTGAATACTGTGTGAGTTTGCCTTGCGATGGGTTGGCACCCCATCCTGGGTTGTTTTCTGCCTTGTGCCCATAGGCTCCGGACCCCCCTGCAACCCTGAATAGGACAAGCAGTTTCAGAAAATAGATGGATAATACACGAATTGAAATAGCTTTTGCTCTACTTCAGTGTAAAGGTCAGTGGCATGGAAAATATATTCCTGTACATTTATATGAGACACATATAAATGCTTCATATAGTGCATTTGCTTGCTTATGCACAAATTATTTTTTTTTTAGCATATCATGATTTATTTATTCATTCCATTTATTTATTTATATAGAGAAGTTGCTTTGTCCTGTTTAGCACTGTATGAATCCCTCTGTTTATAGGGAATGCAGATTATTACTGTCCGGTGTGCTTTTTGCTGTAAAATGACGCTGAATAAAGCATGATTGAAATGATAACGTTTAATATTAACAAATCTGCTTTGTGTTATTAATTTACTCAGAAAACTGTGCACATATGAAAATGCCCATTCCAAGACATAGTTTATAATATTTACCTTATTGTGGACTTGTACTTTCAGTTCTCTTTGTATCGATTTTTGTAGGTGTAGCGTGATTTGTACAGTAGGTGGACACATTTTTATTATGTTCAACAGGACAAAGAAAGTTCTTCAAAGTGTGTTTGTACATAATGTAAGCAAAACTCAAGATAATGTTATTCATTAAAGGCTGTTTTCATATTCATATATATTTTTACATTCTTTAGTCTCCAAAGCTTGTCCAGGAGTTATGGAGTTAGAAGTGACATGATTTAAAGTAATTTTCTGCTGGAAGCATTATTTGTTAAGGAATATTTAACTGTTGAAATATGGTACCCTTGGTATATTGAGGAAACCTAAATAGGTATGTCAAAATACACTATGAAAATATGCTTCCCACACAATTAGAGTGCACATGAAGTCAGCAAATGTGTAATTTAAAGTTAATTTGTACGGCACTTGTAATGCGAAAACTTAAGTCATAATACACTATCAAAATATGCTCCCCACAGTCTTAGAGTACATTTGCAGTCAGAAATAATGTAATTTTAACTCATATTGGACTATCAAAATATGTTACCCCAGGTGTGATCAGATAACCCATAACGCTGCATTTTTCGATAGGGGAGCACAGTCGATAGACACTATCTATTGAGTAGTGTCACGGTAGCAGTGTGACAAGGCAACTCGATAATATATAATTTTATGTCTGATAAAGTGCCCTCATGTAGTCCTTGTTATAAGTGTATACAGTCAGGTCCATATATATTTGGACACTGACACAAGTTTTACTATTTTACCTGTTTAATGATATATATTCCAATTGAAGTTATACAATGGGCATGGACATAAAGTGCAGACTCTCAGATTTCATTTTGGGGCATCCACATTCAAATTGGATGAAGGGTTTAGGAGTTTCAGCTCGTTAACATGTGCCACCCTCTTTTTAAAGGGGCCAAAAGTAATTGGACAATTCACTTAAAAGCTATTTCATGGGCAGGTGTGGGCAATTCCTTCGTCCCTTCATTATCAATTAAGCAGATAAAAGGCCTGGAGTTGATTTGAGGTGTCTTGTTTACATTTGGAAGATTGAGGTGTGAACATACAACATGCGGTCAAAGGAACTCAGTATGCAGGTGAGACAGGCCATCCTTAGGCTGCGAAAACAGAAAAAAACTATTTGAGAAATTGCCGCAACGTTAGGAGGGGCAAAATCCACAGTTTGGTACATCCTGAGAAAGAATGAAAGCATTGGTGAACTCAGCAACGCAAAAAGGCCTGGACGTCCACGGACGACAACAGCGGTGGATGATCGCAGAATCATTTTCATGGTGAAGACAAACCCCTTCATAACAGTCAACCAAGTGAAGAACAATCTCCAGGAGGTAGGCGTGTCAATATCCAAGTCTACCATAAAGAGAAGACTGCATGAAAGAAATTCGGAGGGTTCACTGCAAGATGTAAGCCACTCATAAGCCTTAAGAACAGAAAGGCTATACTGGACTTTGCAAAAAACATCTGAAAAGCCAGCACAATTCTGGAGCATCATTCTTTGGACAGATGAAATCAACCTGTATCAGAATGATGGAAAGAAAAAAGTATGGAGAAGGGCTGGAACAGCTTATGATCCAAAGAACACCGCATCATCTGTAAAACATGGTGGAGGCAGTGTGATGGCTTGGCATCACCTAGGCATGCAGACTGCTTCTACAAACATTTGCAAAAGAATTGGTCTCTCTCAGGAGCTCAGTGAATTCAAGTGTGGTGCTATGATCGGATGCCACCTGTGGGAACAACAGCAACTCAGCCATGAAGTGATAGGCCATGTAACATCACAGAGTGGGGACAATGCATGCTGAGGCACACAGTGTGCAGAAGTCGCCAACTGTCTGCAGAGTCAATAGCTACAGACCTCCAAACTTCATGAGCCCTTCAGATTAGCTCCAGAACACTGAGCATAGAACTTCATGGAATGGGTTTCCATGGCCAAGCAGCTGCATCCAAGCCTTTCATCACCAAGTGCAATGCAAGGCGTTCAGATGCAGTGGTGTAAAGCACTCCTCCACTGGACTCTAGAGCAGTGGAGACGCTTCTCTGTCTGGCAATTTGACGGACGAGTCTGAGTTTGGTGGTTGCCAGGAGAACGGTACTTGCCTGACTGCATTGTGCCAAGTGTAAAGTTTGGTGGAGGGGGGATGTGTGATTGTTTTTCAGGGGTTGGGCTTGGCCCCTTAGTTCCAGTGAAAGGAATTCTTAATGCTGCAGCATTAAAAGCCATATTGGACAATTTCATGCTCCCAACTTTATGGGTTTTGGGATGGTCTTGAGATGGTCCCTTCCTGTTCCAACAGGACTGTACACCAGTGCAAAAATCAAGGTCCATAAAGACATGGGTGAGTGAGTCTGGTGTGGAGGAACTTGACTGGCTTGCACAGAGCCCTGACCTCAACCCGACAGAACACCTTTGCATGAATTAGAGCAGAGACTGCCAACAAGGACTTCAGTGACTCACCTCACAAATGCTCTCCTTGAAGAATGGTCAAAAATTCCCATAAACACACTCCTAAACCTTGTGGACAGCCTTCCCAGAAGAGTTGAAGCTGTTATAGCTGCAAAGGGTGGGCCAACTCCATATTAAAGCCTATGTATTAAGAATGGGATGTCATTAAAGTTCATGTGTGTGTAAAGGCAGGTGTCCCAATACTATTGGCAATGTAGTGTTTGTGTGTGTGTGTGTGTGTGTGTATATATATATATTTTTTTGTTTAAAAGCTGCATCACTGATTGTCACTCAGTGCCATCACCACATTGTGACAACTTAACATAAGTGTTATATTTTATTCCAATTGGTACTAAAAATCCGCTCCTAACTTTTATTTCAACAGCAAAAATCTGACCCAAGGTTACAGGATATTAAACTATACAAGTGATTTTTTGTGGTATAGCTGCCAGTATCAGCAGCATACCAATTTTACCCTGAATCTCATGCATTATTTTTCCCAGAAATCAAGACAGTCATCTTAAAGGTAAACCAAAATGTCTGTTTGACAGGGGGGGACTTTGGGACGGACAACAGCCGACAAACAACTTTCTCCTACAGAAACAGTTTGATGATTCTGAGAGCAATCGAGCTTGGGAATTGCCATGTCAGGATATTAAAAATATATATATCAGGCAAAGGATTGTGTGTAGTAGGCAGTGACGGAGAGAGGAGAACAGCGTGTGTACATATGTGTGGGATGGAGTCACAGACAGTAGGGGCGTATGATGGCACCCCCATGAGGAAAGCATTCATGGAGATTTTGTGGTTTGACTGCAAGATGGGCAGGTACAGGGGATCTCCCTGATTAAGAAACATGAGAGGCGTGACACAGGAAATTTCTTACAATGGAGAAGGTGACATACATTCAGGCCTGGCAGGTACAGCACAAAATATGTTACTGCTAGAATGTTTCATATTTTATTGAATATTTTAAACCAAAAGTGCACAAATTTTTACTGTTAAAATGTTAAGATCAACAAACGGGTACTGAGTATGAGGTCTGTCCACTTCACTGGTACTCAAATGGTGAGGAGATTTGCTCTGAACCCCCTTTACTCTCTACACAAACATATGCTGGTATCTATGCACCAATGCCATCATCCATTCTGACCATGAGGTCTTACTCCAAGCAGTCCCACATGATGTCCCTCTTCAGTATGGAGTCTGAGACCTGTTCGATGTCTTCCTTGGAGTTCACAGCGGTCTCAGGCAGGCCACTCAGATCCATCATTCCAACCTTGATACCCATGATTACGATATTCATTTGGACTTCTTGCGTTTTATCGGCAGTTACTTAATGTATTAAAGTGACAGTAAACATATGCTGGGGAAGCTTTCTTTGCAAAATGAGAAAGGCCGTTCTGGATTAAGTGAAAAGGTTTCCCTTGATACCTAATGTCACCCAGTGGACACTGGACAGCAATCAATCTTCCGAAAAGAAAACTTTATTGGAGACATACACAATAGGTGGCGCTGGTGGATTTAGTTTCCATAGCAACTGCAGCTGCTTCCACGTGCAGACTTTGGGAAGACTTTCTCCCAGAAAATCGGTTCCGATGATTCGTTTGGATTAGACGATTGTAGTGAGTGCCTTGTATAGAGGTTACAATGACAATGCTGTGATATCCAAGTACAAAATGCAAATTATGGTGGAGTCTGGAATGAAATGGCGAGCAAAATTATTCTAAATTATTATTTGGGGACTTGTTATCTGAGATGAGCGCTTTGAGGATCCTTTAAAGAGGTTGGAAATACTTTTGTCAGTTTCCAACCTGTCATTATTATTAGGAGATGTCCAGTCGGTGTAGATGCCTGCTGACCACATAATTGATTGCACTCCTCCAGAATGTCCTGTTTTCTGTCTGATTCCTCAGTTTTCTCTTTGGTACGGCCATTATTGTAATGATTATACACAACGTGCACCAGCTGCTGTGCCCTCTTCTGGGGCATTTTCCCATGCTTCTCGCGGCAGGACGAGGTTGGCACGTAGTCTGCTGCCTTGACCACGTTCCAGGATCCTTTAAAAGGAGGAATCAGCACCAGAAATGCAGCACAATGGCCGACTGTGAAGAACAGGGGTAAATAAGGATGGAAGTCACCTAGCGTGTGTCCACGCCAAGGAAAGACTAGCACCACACTTCATTTGGAAATGACTGACCGGGATTTCTTTAAGCGTGTGCATTCTGATTTTTAACTCTCACTGGAGGATCATGAATCCATTCTTAAGGAGACAGGTTATGATCAGTTTGGCATTGTAAAAGTATATCATGTTGAAAAGTAAACTGAACATTCTGGGTTAGTGAAAGTAAAATATAAGGTGATCGATATTGTAATGTTTAATATACTTATTCTGTGACTGCTGCTGTGTATTGTACTGGTGACATGATTATATAACTGTGAAAACCAGAGGGTATAGTATAGTAGCCGTTTTCTTTTATTTATTCTTGTATCATCACCAGTATCACTTGGTGAGGCTACAGGACCCCCTGCAACCCCTGACCAGGATAAGTAGTAAGAAGAATGTTTAAGTAGTTTTAGTAGAAGTGGTACAAATTAAGTATATACACTAGCACTTAATTCAGCCTTCACACCTCTGACTGCTGTTCTTAATTGTGTAATTATCCTTGCTGATTTTTTTTTTGCTAAAAAACAATCACTCTTAAACCGTGAAACCATCAAGATAATTGGTTGGTATTTTTGTACTAGTCCTTACTTGTGTAAAAATATGGAAATCAATTTTTTGGATCTCGTTGGGATGTTTAAGTCATTTCTGCTAAACAACACGCACAAACTACAAAACGAGAGTGCTAACGTATAGTGATTACAAGTTCCCGAGTAGTGACGGGGAATTTACGCTGTTTACCTTTTGTACCCGCTTCTGGATGCCGGTCCAGTCTGCGCATGCTCGGTGCATCCATCCAAGACACGTCAGGGGAGCTCAGAAGAAGATGCTCAACGCCATGGGTCGGCGGAGCCTTAAAACCTGACGAAAGTGATCATTGCTGTTACATATAATCATACATATACACATAGGAAGGAAGAGGAAAAAGCTCAGAGAAAGCAAACAAGTTAGGACAGATCTTTCAGTTTAAATATCGGATTACAGTTCAATTGATACCAACTATGGAACTAAAGAAATTCATTACAGACAGTGAGCGGGCGATGAAGAGCTACGGCACCGTGCAGGACACGGAGTGGCAAACAGACAAAGGTAAGCCTTCTTAATGTGCTCAGTATTTCTGCGTATTTTACAGAAGATGGGTTTATATTCAGTGGGATATTTAAGCGGTTTCATTTAGTCCGAAAGCAAGCACCTAAAAACATCAGTGTCAATAGCCTACTGCCTCCACAACGTCAGTTTTATTATCAATCCGGTAATTTTGCATAAGTTAAACGCTTCAGAAATTTGATCTTCCTACTTACCGCAAACGAAAGAAAGTAAAATCAATCTCCGTGACCATAATATAAAACGCTAGTTGTAAATTTAGACAGGTCGAACGTGCTTGTGACATTCCTTGCAATAGGATGATGCAAATGTGCAAGGAAACTGCTTGTACGACTGGGGAGGCTGGTGCGGATTACCCCGCTTTCTGTGGATCACGGTGGTTTAATGACACACTTGATAATATTACATACCAACTAGTACTAGTAGTTTCATTTCTTTTGGCCACTTTCTGTCTGCATGTAAATAATTTATAAAGCCTATAAATAAACAAATTGTTGCTAAAAGAATAAATTATTCATGAATACCCCCCACCCCTCCACGATCCTGTCTAGGAAAAGCAGTTTGAAGATGGATGGATGGGTTAAGCTAACCTGATTATCATAAAAAATATGGAGAAAAAGCAGGATATATCACAAATATCATTCATGTGTGAAGCTGGTAGAATTCTCTCTGGCATTTCTTATGGATTAAGTTTCTTAAGCTGTACATGTATTTCATTAGTAAAAGATGTAACCAAGGATGATGGTGTCAACTAATAGAATGAGAAATATCCCAGAATGTGGTGTATGGTATGGCTAAACATGAATACAAAAATAAACACAGTAACACTATCAAGCTATAATAAAGGCTTTGGGCACCAGAGTAATTGAAGACCACTTATGTTGATATCAAACCAGCTGCCTATTCATTTCAGTACCATAACACTTTTTCCTTTTAAGGAGTAAAAGATTTGTTAAGCTCCTTTGCCCTAGAATAACACAGTATATAGGCTAAGAAGAGAAGCTTTTTCATTCAGGTAAAAATATGGCAGCGTTGTGGCATCAGAGGGCAAGAGGCAGCAGTGAGAATTGAATCTCGATCTAACGCCCCAAGCGGCCTTGGCTAGCCCCCCACCACTGCTGCCCTACACCCTCCCGTGAGCTGCGACCATGAGCTGTAACCTTCCAATCTGTCTAACTGAATGGTTTTTGCCAGGCCTGGCATCAGCTCTGAGAGGTCGGGTGGGCCACAGGAAGGCCAGGGAGAGACGTGGCCTTTGGATGTAATCAGTCTTGTGGTGGGCCAAGCCTGTAATTGGGTAGGTCAGACCTGGTCTGTACAGTGAAGTATATTGGGAGATTTACCTCTCATCTGCGAGGCCGCTGAGTGTGGCTTTGTTTAATGCGTCTGTCATTTTGAGGTGAAGCTCAGTGGTCACCTGCCCTAAGGGCACCAACTCTGGTTGATGAGCTGCAGTAAAAGCAGGCCTTGATGCTTCTAGGGCACTAGGCTCTCTGTTCACCACTGCTGAACCCCAACAATACCGAGGTGCTCGGATCATTCATGAACATAAAAAGGAATTGTTTTTGAAACGAAGGAAATTTCCAACAGGGGATTTCTGCTCATCTGTTACCCGTCGTTAATCAATAACTGAGGAATGGCTTCCTGAGTCATGACCACAAAGCAACAACATGAATCTGTTTAAAGATAGACCTCTTGCTTCACCCGAGATACCTTATTTATTCTTAATTGTCCTCTAAAAGACTCTGTCATACCTGCTGGGAGAGAGAATTTGGGTGATGACAAAAACCCTTGCAGACTCATTCAGTTTATTAGTATTAATAGAAATGTCAGTGGCTAATTTTAGCTAGTTCTGTGTTGCTGTTCCCTCTCAGACCAGCGGGGAGATATTGCTGGCTTTGATATCAAATGAAATTGGAGGGATATTTATACAAACGAGGATGACCTGTGATGAATGTGTAGATTCCGGATTCTCCTGGAGCTGACAAAGTGTGCCATATTTGACACCCGCAGGTGGTGGGAGGATGTGTGTGGGTGTGCATCTGATGGGGAGGAGGTTCTATAAAAATTCATTTAATTTAAAACTAGGATTAAAGGCAAATTAAATTAAAGGTGGAAGATTGGCACTGAAGTTTTGTTGTTTCCTAGATAAATCAATGTGACTATAACCAGCTAAAGATCAGACATGTATATGTTATATTAATCAAGCCTTTTCTTCAGTACAAGCTTTGTATTCTCCATCAAGCTCCTGGGCTGTGAAAATGTAGTATTCAGTTTATACTTGTCTCATTGCCCCTTTAATCTGTTACACTATGGACACGAGACAGACAGCAAAATACAATTAAAAATAGTTAAAAAAAAAAAAAAAATATATATATATATATATAAATATATATATACACACACACACACTTTTAACAATATTTTTGATCTCATTTTTCCATCTATGTCTCATATCATTGTGTCAGTTAAGCTGCCAAATTTATATATATATATATATATGTAGTTGTGCAAACAGCCAGGAATCGTACAGCTGGAATGTGATTGATTAGGCTCTGCACCAAATATAATGCTGTATGCAAGGTATCCCATATACTGTACAATTAAATTCAAAGATTCGCTTGGACCGCATTGGACATCATTGTCCAGTTTAACCATGACTTGAATCTTGAATAAAAACTGCTGGTCGTGGCATTTAGGAAATATTACAGCTCAAGATAAAGTGAGTGACACAAGTCAGTCTCTCAAAATCCTTTTCCTAACATTCCACTGTGTGAGGTCACTATCCCCTTAAATGTCAGCATGTCAATATTTTATTGGACTTTTGACTCCAGAGATCATATTCCTTTTATTGTATTTGCTATTTTAAGCGAGATGGAAACTGGACTCAAAAATGTTGGAAGAAAATCAATCTTGAATATTATTCCTGATCCCCAGGTCCCCAAGTTTCACAGCATAGAGGGTCAGTCTTGCCAGTTTGTGTTGTTTTACAGACCCTTCTAGCATCTAAACACATATTTTTCAGACGTAGTTTTGACAGTGTGACCTTTTTCATTCATAAAGTAAAAACCATATCATAAGGAAAAACTCTGGTCCTGTTGTGGTTGTACTACAAAGTGGCTGCTCATTCAGAGTGAAAAGCAGTTTGGCAGTGGAGACTGTGGACACAGAGCTATTTAAGGGGCTGTAAGACTGTTATTCTTGCGCACCTAGTGGAAGTTGGAAAAAAAAATAGCAGAATAAGTAAAAACTGCTGCTGCATGAAGAAACTCTTAAAGTATAAATAATACAATATCCATTTTTGCAGTTGCCGATATTACAAGTATTTCTCCAGCTGTTTGTAAGAGTATAATTTCACTTAAAGAGATTTCGCGACTGTACTAAATATAGTGAAACGCATCCAGCAAGAGCCAACCAAAAAAGGATTTAGGAGTCATCATGACCTTCTCACTTCAATACTTTGGGAAAAAAAATAGCAATTTTATGTTAGGTGTGTAATACACTAGTATTATGCAGAAAAGATTTGCACAGCATTCGGTAAAATATTTTTATATTTATGGGAAGCGCAGGATGATTCAACAAGCCATTTTCATTTGCCAACTTTACATTATGTGAAGAAGCATTCTGATTGATCAGTGATCAGCGGATGGATTTCCAGTCACTTCTTGGGTGGCTTTAATTCCTTTTGCCATTTAATCCCTATTCTGCTTCTCATTCAGCCAGAAGCCTCTTCTTTACAGACCCACTGCTGGATTTTAATTTAAGTGGTATTTAAACCCGCCAGACAGAGAGTGAGGACTTCTGTGGGGGTCCATAATTAGGCCAACAACCAAGACTAGGGATCCTTCTTGCCACATATATTAGTCTTAGATGTCACTGATAATTTTGTCATAGACTCGCTCGGATTCGGCTGTGGTGCTTCTGAGAAGGCAAGCGGGACCTTGTGCAGAATCAGCCAATGAGAGACCGTGGCCGAGACATGCAGACTTTATATTTGGGATATAGTTGACACTATAGAGCATTTTTCAGATAGCTACATATGAGGCATAGAGGTGTAATGCATTTATCTTTATTGCTGGTGACTCAATGGGAAGTAAGAAACTAGGAGAGAATAATTAATGATAGCAGAATGTAAACAACCATTCTGATGTGTTTTTAAAGACTGGAGAGAATCATTTGTTGCCAGCAGTGTTACATATATCCCTGGAGAGCAGGGTCTGTCCTTCCCAGTTCACTTTGCAGTTATTATTCATTACCTTGTGCACTGGTATTTTTACTGAAAGCAGCTTAGAGTTTCCCCCAAATGGATGCTTTCCTGGAGCAGATGAGGTTCAACAGCTTTACGGAGGACAGGAAACAGCAATGCTTGTGTTACGAGTCTGTGTCCTTAGAGTGTAGTAAGGTGTGCTTTTCAAAGGAATTATGTTGCAATCAAAGGTGGGTAATTCAGGTCCAGAGAGTAAAAGTCCAGACCAAGATTTTATTTCAACCAACCAGCTGAGCATGGAGTGTCACAGTAGTACTCAACTGGTTGGTTGAAACAAAATCCTGGTCTGGACTTTTACTCTCTGGACCCGAATAACCCACCTCTGGTTGCAATGGATTGCACCACTGAGAAGAATGATGAGGGTCTCTCCAGCTGCAGTGAGATGTCTGGGATGAAGTTGGGTTAGGAGCTTTTCTGCAAGTTCATCAAGATTTTAGTGTGGAGGTGGTGTGTGGCGCAGCGGGTTATAACACTATACCTGTGAGCGGAAGCTCACTGCGTCAAATCCCAAGCCAAAAGCGAGGTTACATATAATGACTTTTATGAACCACCCCCTTCCCCCCGCAAAGTTTGGCCTGAAGGAATCTCTCTCTGTCCTGTCGGCATGCGTCCTTGAAAACCTCTCTACGTGTTTTTGCTCATGGTTCCTTGTTTGTCGGCAGAGCAAATATCAGACTGAAAGATGGGTCCTGTGATCAAAAACAGCTTTTTGTGCACTCGGTGGTACCCTAATGACAAAACGCCAACTGGGAAAATGCCGCTAATGGTCTCTAAGGATCACTCCGGCCCAAATTACTGGAACCATCCAACAGCCAGCAAGGGTTAGTTTTGTTGGGGATGAGGTAGGGAAACTATTAACACCACACCAGGAAGTAATAAAAGAAAACGAGAAAAAGTCCTGGCCTGCAATTGCAAATTGGACAAAAGAACCCAAAACTGAGCTGGGACTGCAGCAGAACCAGGAGCAAGCATTGGGATTGTCAGGGTTACTAGGAGTGATAGGATCTGTGGAAAACAACAAGGGACTGGTGGGAACAGGTGGGACACTCTTTGTCACCTGATCATTGTGATAAGTAGTGTCATCTTCAGCCGTATGATCCATGGGTCCAACACTGAGATGAAATTATGATCTCGTTGGTCATAGTGCAAGAAAAATAGTGATAAATAGAATATAAATGACATTTAAGCACTGACAGTTTGACAATTTAAACAACATACTCACACGACAGACAGCAGCAAAATATAATTAAAAAGTTAAAAATATATATGTATGTGTGTGTATATATAGACACACACACACACTTAACATCTTTGATTGTATTTCTCCATCTATGTCTCATGTAATTATGTCAGTTAATCTGTCAAATTTACATATATGTAGCTGTGCAAACAGCCAGGAATCGTACAGCTGGAATGTGCATATATTGATTAGTCTCTGTGCAAAATATAATGCTGTATGCAAGGTATCCAATATACCGTACAATTCCATTCAATTCAAATTTATTTTCTCAATATTAAATTGTCTCAAAGCACTTTACATTGACCCTGCCAAATGCACCCCGAGAGGAGGCATGTGACAATGGCATGGAAAAAAACTCCCTATAGTAGGAAGAAACCTGACTCAAAAGGGGAGCCCATCCTCCAGGGGCTGGCAGAGGAAGTCCAAAATAACACAGTCCCAATTTATAAAGCAAAACTGTAGAATTTAGGAACATAAAAGGAGTTGCACTTGGGACTTGCTCATGCTAATCCACATTAGCTAGATGTGTTCCTTAACTACAGTAGTACCTGACGGAGTTCCTCTGTCCTCTATTCGTCCTCGCTGATGGGTACCTAACGCCGAGGCCCTTCGCACTGTCCCTCCCACAGCCCGGCCCGATGTCTCCATGACAGACAACACCATGTCCCCCGACGAGATCGAGATGGAAATGGCACGTATCCAGCGTCTGCGCGAAGTGCTGGTACGTCGTGAGTCTGAGCTGCGATTCATGTGAGTATCACGGCGCCGGCGTTGTGCTTGCCTGCCATTCCATGCTTTTCTCTCGAGAATGGGAAATGTTTCCCGGATCGTGCAGCACAGGTGTCCGAGTGTATAATTGCTCCAGTAATGTGCTGGTTTCAGAGGTCAGTAGATGACCAGCGATTAAGATCACTCAACAGACATTCGGAGCGGGATGGAGAACATGTGTCTGCAGGGTGGTGTGGCTGCTGCATTATTACTGGGACCTAATATCTAGGCATTTTGCATAATGTACATTTTTCGTGGGGGTCATAAGCTGATGTTTATACTGCAGGGGAGGCGTGAAGTCAAACATTTGAAACATAAGCTTTGGAATTTTTGTCCAGAGATTGGGGAAACCTGTTTAGCCAAGACTGCTGCGCTCCAGTCTGAACTAATTAAACCACACAGTTACGAAGACACCAAAAGCACCTGTGTGTGACTGTCTGCCTCCTGCCAGTTTTCTTCTCCAGAAGGATAAACGAGAACAGCTGCTCCAGCCTGATCATGTAGGGAATGGCGGTCGAACATCACGATTCCTTTTCGGTATCCATTGCTGTCATTAGCCAAAAGACTTCCCCTGTACCCTGTTAGACTGGCATGATTTCAAATCCCTCAGGCGTCTTTGTTTTTGCTCATTGACACTGAGGTAGGGTGCTTATCAAGCCCACTTTAATCTGAATGTGATTGACTCAGCTGCCATTGATCCCCTGGCCAGCTCGAAGGTGCCCTGACACAAGGCAGCACACCACCCTACTGCCCTCTGCTAGGGGGAGCCGGGGGGGCTTGGAATGACTCATCGCTCATCACTTCCAGCTTTACTGCAGAGCGACTGAAGCCCCAGCAGCTTGACAGGCATTCTCTCTGCTAGTGCAGAGGGTGGGGATTAATAGATGGTCATTGGGGAGGGAACCGATCAGCACCCGCCCACCTCCCTGAATGATTAACTGCGAACAACTTTCATATGCCTGCCTTCTTGTAATAAATCATTTGATATAAAAAAAAAAGAGCCTTCAATATTCAAGCCTGTAGATTCTCATCTCATTTCCACACAGACCTCATACGCAGGGCTGTGCAGAGACCATGAGGGGCAGGTGCTCCCACCTTAAAAAGGGGCACTCGGGATCTTTAGAGCTCATGCACAAGTTGAGTTTAGTTCAGGAAAAACAGGCCGATGCTTAGCCCTCCCTAGCTCCCCCTACTGGACGTACCTGTTCATAGACTTATAGCGGTGGGATGGTTCAGCTAAGGGCACCAGCTAGAGGTCTGCGCGGGACTGATTTTTCATCCTGCTCCCACAAGTTTCTGTCCCGCTTCCGCAGAAATGTGTAATATTTTGACCCGCTCCCGCCCGCTTCTGTTATGGTTCGTCCCGCTCCCGCCCGCTGAATCCCACAAGCAAGGCTGGTGGAGTATAGGGTGGGCCAAAAATACCAGACACATTTTAAATGCTATAATTATCTTGGCTTATAAAAATTAAATAAGGTTCCAAATTTGTTGCCTAACTGACATACAGGAATTTATAAAACATAGGCTATATTATGTGGGCACGACTCCGGCTGCGAATTAAAGATGTCTTCTCTAGAATGGTAGATTTGACACCAACAACGTTTCTAACTGGGCTATAGACCTGAATGAAAAATATCTAAACAGTCTCAATAGAAACATTTCACAGTAACAATGAGAGAAATATAGGGAAACATTGGAATTTGTGGCGCGGCTCTGCGTTTATTTCAATTAGAGGTCTGCGCGGGACTGATTTTTCATCCCGCTCCCGCAAGAAACTCTCAAATGTAGACCTGCGGCGCATGCTTTTGTGCCGCGTCCCGCGAGTCCCGCCCCGTTGCAGACCTCTAGCACTACACAGTATTCTATTTGTAAGGGTTCAGCTAACAGTTGACAGAACCCCCCCGCACCTACCTTCCAGTCACCTATTTTAACCATTTGAACACGATATGATCAAAATCAGTGCAACCTTGCCCACCCGACTTCTGAACGTCGCCGATCGACCAGGCTGAGCCGCAAGATTCAGATTTTGAAGGACGTGGCCTGTTGTGTGTTGCGCTGTTAGGATGGACGACATTCAGCTGTGCAAGGACATCATGAAGCTGAAGCAGGAGCTGAGGAAGATCGTGGCAGTACCCGGTAAGACAGACGGAGCCCGGAAGCCCAAACGACACGCCGTCCACCTGCGGGGTGCAGTTGGCTCTGACAGCGGGAGATCTCTCAGCCCGGCCATCTGTATGGCTGCGTGTTTCACTCAGGTTAAGAACATCCTCAGTTTAAAAGGGAAAGGGAAAAAACACATTAATAATGAGTTGATAGAAGTACAGGTGAAAACTAATGAGCTCCTTTTCCTGGATAGTACCCAAATAGATTCCCAGTAAATTAGCAAGTCTTTTAAATATTAAGTAAATGTATAAATGATCCTGTTTTATGGGGATCATGGACACACGTTTAAGCTTTTCATGTTATTTTGAGCAAGGAAACAAAATGTGCTCTTTAGGTGTTGTCCTACTGTGACAGACAAAAACCAATCCTTCAGACTTGTACTGCACGCTTATATTTGGCCCCAAATTGACAGACGCATGGTCTGGTGGTAGAGCCAGGTGTTTATAAGAGCATATTAAATGAAGCAGTAACAGGGATTTTTTTTTTTTTTTTTTGTTTTAACTGCTCTCTTATGGGTCAACGTCATACCATCAGAGCAGGAAAAGACCAATAAGCACAGGCAGCGAGAGGAGGAGCTCATTCTGAAGATTCACAAACTGGTCCAGAAGAGAGATTTCTTGGTGGACGATGCAGAGGTGGAAAGATTAAGGTAACCATCTCCTATGGCTCAGAGAATGATATTATAGATCGAAAGCCATCTTAAGCCTGCGGCAGATTTAACACAATGTGTTACTTCAGCTATGTTAATTATTTAATAGGTCAAGTGATGAATGATGAGTGTAGCGACTTAACGCCAAAAGGCACCTGACAGAATGGCATTCACACCCAATGGAAACACCCAATGTGACTAAGCATAGTGTTCTGGAACACAGTTAGTGTTTAGTATGGAAATCAAATGTTTTGCCAAAACTAGTGCTAGACATCAGTGCTGGACTTGTCGCTTCATAGGGAACAGGAGGAGGATAAGGAGATGGCGGAATTCCTGAGGCTCAAACTGCTGCCCCTGGAGAAGCAGACCAAGGTCACAGAAGGTATTGTTCAGAACTCAACGCCCTGAAAAAAGGCACTAGCGTTCAACCTAATAAACCATACAGTAGCGTTAAGGAGCACTACTCACCATGCAGCTGAAATATTGTGCAAATTTTATTTGTTTTTTTTTGTTTTTTACAAGGCTCCAGAAAGTTGAAGACCAGCCCCCCGCCACCTCCAGGCAAGCCCTCGATTACTAAATCAGGAGCTGCGATCATCAAAGACTGCTGTGGGGCTGCCCAGTGTGTGGTCATGTGATCATCCTTCAGCCATCCATTTCAGACACCATACTGTAACTAATGTTACCAAACACATATGACAGAGCCCCAAAAACAGTTACTGAGCATACACCAGTCATCTTAAACTAATAGTTGACAACTCATACATACTGACAAGGATAACTGACACTGACACACTTAATCCTGTTGTGCACCAAGGCTTCAAAAAAAAAAAAACAAATACAATATTGCGGTTCCAAGATTTATTTGGTTCATTTTGCCAAAACTGAACCACACTGTAGCCCGGTCCAGTCATAAGTGCCAAACATGCGTTAACCACAACACACAGGAGGGGGAAATGAAATTGCCGATTGTTGTAGTGACCGTAGATTTATAACCAAGACTATTTTCCTTACAAATAATACATATAATTACAAGATTTCTAAAAACCAGGTCTTTGGACCTTTGGTAATCAGGTGAATCACGAGAATTATATGGTCCTTGGAAAAATATATGCCGCAATATACTGCTATTTGTTAGCGACTCTGATGGCTACATGCTGCATCCAGCAACACCTGTACGGGTAACGGATAACCATGTACCTGCATGTTGAAATGCTACATGCTTTAGACACTTAGAGATTAACACCAGGCATTTTCCTTAGCGACAGTGAGGTTAATGCAAAGAAATGCCCAAACACTGAACTCTACAAGGCATGTGGAACAGACAGGTGATGCAAATTAGACATGATTTACCTGGACTAAATGACTTCTTCAAAAACCAGACCAAAAACAGCCCAGTAACTTAAATCAGCATGGTCCCCAAGTTCATACTCCTCAGTCAGAGTCAACCTTAAGAGTGATAATTTAGGAGCACTCATGGTTATGTACTGTGATGACATTATACTTGTATATAATATTAATAAATGCATCTTTCTTGAGTGTTTGCATACCAAATCATTATCAACCAAAATGAGGGAAAGTCAAAACAAAACAGGAGGTCAGAATTATGCTTGTGAAAGATTTATTGACAAATCATTTGGTCCCTTCACAAAACTACTATGATGGGATTGGGTGTGTGTGGGGGGAGGGGAGGGAGATGGGCAAAATCAAGAAATGTGTAGGAGAGGGAAGCGAGGGATACAGGAAAACAGGCAACACATTACTGTGGTAGGGCTTCCAGAGACCATGGCGGGGGCAGATCGACATGCACTCCACCCAGCACAGGTTGGTGACATACGCAGGCCCACCAGAGAACTGGAAGCACACACACATCAGCTAATTTCAGGAGAGGCATCCTGGATCATTAGACAAACTTTCGGCTACTAAAAACAAGGCAGGAAATATACCAACCAAAATTATGCAAATGTGCATATCTAGACCACTGGCAGTAAAAGTAAAAAAAAAAAAAAAAAAAAAAAAAATTTATTTGAGTACATTGGAACTGCAATAAATGATAATTTAAGGGGTTTTCCCCCAAAATAGGGGCAGTCTGAGGTAGGCTGAGGGTTTTCTGGCTCTGAACTGATTATCAAAGGAAAGACACTAGTGACACTTAAGAGTCTTTCTTACATACCCATCTAAAATCAGCTCATTCTCATGTGATTTTCTGCCTAAAGCTCAGAGTTCAGTTACTGGCGAGCATCGAAGCGCACACACAGCAGACCATAGACATTCAGAGCCACACCATGAAATGTGGCATCAACACCACTACAGAGGAGCCACAGCAAGGCTAAGACTATAACCAAGACTGAGGAGACCTGGAGGAGAAAGAGGAAGATAGACCACTCGGGCCTGTGCGTGTGTGCGCGTGTGTGTACACGACTGCAGCACCTCAGACAGTGGCTCTTGGTGATCACCGTAAACGTTCCAAGGCACGCTCCAACACAGGACCCACAGCTGGCTCTGTGAAAACTAACCTAGACGCAACAAGACTACCTCAAGTAAAATTCATTGGAAACCAGGTGGAGAAATTCTCCTGTTGCTCTCATGTGCCATGGCTGATACAAGCCATTGTAAAAGCCAGGTTCTAGTCCAGAGATCCTCCTGGTGTGAGGGGGAGGGCCTCTGTACCTCTTCTCTGCATCCAGGGACACCGAGGCCCCTGTGCAGTTTCACTGCCGAGCAATTAAACCTCCGCTCCACTCAGGATTGCACCACTAAAAACACTCATTAAAAATAAAGCAAGGCTTCAGCTTCCCCACAAACAAGCCACGTGTCGACACAAACATAGGCTCTTGATTATTTTGTACCATTTAAAAAAGGAAAAAGCAAAACGAACAAGGTTAACAAAAACAACCTTGACATTTCCACAGGAACTATAAGGGAGATGTATAGAACATACAACCTCAGGCCAGCTTTTAAGGCAGTGGAAATGACTGGACACTTAAAACCCGGTTTCCCCACACTGTATTGACCATTTCAGTAGCGGCCTTTCCATTTTCCAGACCACACAGTGATTTATGCATTGCATGCATATTTCACAGCACCCGCTGAAATGTAAACCACCATCCAAACGAATGGAGACAGCAACGAAAGGGCTGCCACACCGGAACCCTCGAGAGGCGTCACTTTCCCTGCACTCCCTGTGTAAAGTGGCTTGTCGCAGGCGTCAGCCTCGCCGAGAGCTCGGGCGCGAACACACGGTGCCTCCACATGATCCCATATGTTGGAGCAGAGCCAGCCGCAGTAATCACTTCACACGCACAGAAACAGATGCCATCGATGCCGCTCAAGCCTTACTGTTTGCACATGATACATGCTCACATAAGCACTCCCTTCTGACTACCAAAATCTCTCAGAGTGAATTCAAGTCAATTAACTATATAAAACCAAGTCAGGGAAGGAGGTGACAGATGCAGAACGATCACTGGCTTCCCCTCTGTAACCGAAACAAAGTTAAGGGGATTTTTAATTCAGTGACCCTGCCCATCCTTCCCACCTCTGTGGCCCAGCCTACTCAGATTCAGTGTAGCTCTAAAACTCATAAGTGAATGCAATTTTGAACCAAGTTTAAAGGGAACATTTCAGGTTTCAACTTATCGACTGGCTAAGTTGGGAGCTGCACAGGGGACACAAATCAGCTCTGAAAACAAATACCTCTGCCCCCTCCTGGACACATCCACAACACCTTCCTCCTTCCAGTTTCAAGTCGCCCATCGGTATCAGACTCACAGCACTAGTTTACCGACTTCTCCACTATTATTTCTATTCTCTCAACTCAGAAAAGCAGACTCTTTCTACTGACGTCTCACAGTTAATCAAACAGATTCACATTGCGTACATAGCTGGGGACCATTAACCAGAACTTACATTCATTACATGGGAGTCCCACAAAACAAAACGATACAACGTGAAAGAGGATATGAAATGTGGCCTCATAGGAGCAATGAAATAAAGAACAGCAGGATATCGCTGGCAGAGCACAGTCAGCCATGGTGGGACGATAAAGTGCGGACACGGGCAGTGGGTGCGCTTGGGGGGGGGGGGGGGGGGGGTTAGAGACAGATGCGGGCCCCGCAGAGGCGAGTGACGGGCGTGACAGAGAAGTTTGCCGCCAGCTTCACTTTGTTGCGAGATGCCCGCTTGGGGCTTTCGGACATGCAGGGCTTCGGGGCACGGGGGTTGGACCCCGGAGAGGCCGGCCCTGGCTTCGGGGGCTGGTCATCCTGCACCACAGCGGAACTTTCACATACGTCGGGTGCGGCTGGGTTCAGGTCTGGCTTCTCCACATTCACTAAGGAGGTCAGGAGAGCAGCGTCAGCCGGTGGTAAGATCACAAAACAGCACCAGCAGGGGGGCTTTGCAGAACAAACAAAATCCCAGAGTTCTCAGGCTCCAGGTCAAAAAGCTGAGCCAGGAAGTCAGTGTTCGTATCGGTACAAAACACACTCACAACATGGGAGCGGATACTTGCTCAATTTCCCCAGGTTGATTACTTTGGGAAGAGGGACTACCTTTGCTGCAGAACTGGCAGTAAATGACAGCATAGTCAGCAGTCAGTCTGAGATGATATCCTGCATAGCACCACACATTATTTTACTAGCAAAATTTCCAGGTACTGAAAATTACATTGGCCTCTTTCCGCTGTGGCAGAAGATCGACACAGCAGGGTCCCACCTCGCTTGCCTGGCGATCTAACACTTGCATGGCTGCCAACTGGCAAGAGGTGAGCCAGCAGGGGGGGGGGTGTCTCAAAAAGCTGCCTACACCCAGGCCTGCTGTCTTGGGGGGGGGGGGGAACAGGAATTGTGTGGTTGGTAAGCCTACACCGAAACTACTGCTTCCATAAAGTATTTCATGGGGGCAGTAACGGAATAATAGCTTAAAGCTGATCCGGATGGGATGGATATGGACAGACAAGCCTCGCACCCCCCCCACCAATGGAGGGCCAGGTTCAGACAGTTAGGTCTCCTGAGAGTGATCCTACGAACTTCCCTGTCAAGTGGTAAGCAATCAGCTTTAAGGCAAGTCAGTGTTAAAGACTGCACCAGTCAAAAGACTGGACACACTTACTGAAAATCACTTGCTTTTCAACGAGATAATACTATATAACCTTGTTAGGGTTGTTATCTAATACTATATAACTGAGGTTATATAGTATCATCTTCCTAACGTGGAAAGAGATGGAGTGCTCTGACAGAAGACCTGGCCCCCACAATCCCCCAACCTAAACCCGACAGAGCTGGATGGAAGCATAAGAGCAAGGTAGCCAACTTGCCCAGAACTGAAAACTCCTTTAGGACTGTTGGAGAAGCATTCCAGGCTATACCTAGAAGCTAGTTGAAAGAATGGCAAGTGTCTGCTCTACTGTCTCTACTGCCCAAAAGGGGGCTATTTTTGACAGTCTAAAATGAAACAGATGTGGAACAGGTCTTCGTCATTGTAATATTGATATTACTTTGTCAAGACCTTTTACTGTAAAGTGAGCAACATGGCTAAAGTAGAGAAAAACAGCAGACATCTTCACACGTTTGACTGGTACAGTATGTAAACATCGGAAAGTCATCTCTGTCACACACACACACACACACACAATAAAAGGTGTCACTGTTCACAGGTTTGCTACACTGCACATCTATTGCTTGGGCAATAGAGCAATACAGAACAGCAGCATTTAGAAATCTTGGCGACAAATCAGGATTTCATATTTTCGAAATTGGTTGCTTTTCGAAGTTATCAAAATACATCTGGATTTTATTACCGTATGAAAAATTAGACACTGGTCAAGCCTAATACAGGGTCACCTCAGAGAGCCCACCACTCAACCAGCACATGGAGAATCACGGAAATGAAGAACAAGCACCGTACAGCTCACTGACCGAGGTTCAATGCAGGCTGCTCCTCGAATCGGATCAGGTCTGTCTGCTGCAGCAGAACTGGGTCAGGGTGAAGCTGCGGGGAGGGCAGACAGGAGGGGACCGGCCCACAGAGGAGGTCCACCGGTGACCCCGAGCCCAGACAGAGCAGCTCCTTCTCCACAGTATTGGAGGCTGGAAGGGAAGCTCCCGTCAGCGCACACATACATTCAGTACTACTACAACGTGACTAATATGCTCCTGAAAAATCGCACATTCAGTAAAATTGCATACTAAAAATACACATATCCAATGGGAAAAGTAGGGTTGGGGGCATGAGACTCCAAAACTTAGTAACTTACGCCAAACAAAATGAATTAAATAAAGTGATGCCAGTAG
>JAODKC010000095.1:27025460-27067561 GCA_026777985.1 Mormyrops attenuatus | reverse complement strand
ATATATTGAGAACTTTAAATCAAATTTCTCCTATGAGTCTTGCTTGAATTTCTTAGTAACCTACTAAATGTGCTGAACTGGTCAATTGCCAAGAGTCGGGAGTAGCGAGCTAGGCATGCACACAGCACAAATACAAAGGATTAGGGTATGCAGACATAGCTACAGATTGCCTGTAGCCCAAGTGAATGAAAAAGATTGCTGTGTGTCATGTAATTTGACAAATATTTTGAGATTAAGAATGCAAGACTTCAATCTGTAATACACGGATGTACACAAAAAGTTTGATTCCTTAATATTTAAAAACCAGTTCGACCGATTCACTTAAGAACCGGTTCAAAAGAACGATTCATTCACAAATCGGATATCACTTTTTCACTTGGATAGCCGTTTTTGCGTGCAAATGGTACTTTTTTAGCAAGACCATATTACATATTAGTGCTGCTCCCCCCAACCGAAAATTGCACAAATACAAATGCGATTCCGTGTTGTATTGGAATTGGGTACTAATATATCAATTACGTTCAAACAGATTTGCAGGGTGATATCACGTGTTGTAGCAGTACTGACTGTACAGCCAAGACCTAGTTTCTTGAGGAAACACAGCTTTTTATCTCAACACTGCAAGATTCTCCCGTCAGTACCAATCAGCAGTCACATCCAAAGCAGAACTTAGTTTTCAATAGGCTCCGAGTCATAATAGAAACTGGTTCTACCGGAGTTCTGCGCTTCAGGATTCCCAGCACTACCCTTGGCCTGGCTGCCCTCTCCCTCCTTCTGCAAGCTCTCTGTGGTGATCGGGCTGGAGCGCACTATGGGAGGAAGGCAGTGGAAAAACACATGGGTTACACAGTTTCTCTTGGCATGATGTCTTTGGACTACAAACACTGTTGAGTGATTCAGAGCAAGCCAACCTTTCATGTCATTCTTGAGAACGATAATCTTCTTATGCCCGTGACCTTTAATCCAGACTACCTGTCAGTAGAGAAGAGAATGCGCCAGAGTCATGGGCACTGCAGTCACACCTCCCAAACAGAGGAGCAGTTCGAGATGTGTTGGCATCGGGCACCCTGACCTGCGGAATGGCACCTAGAAGCTCGTCCACCGTGCTGTAGCCATATGAATCTGGGAGCAGCCCCTTGCCCGTGTACTTGCTGAAGGCCCCCAGGAACTCTGTCAAGAAGATCTGGTTGTAGTGGTAGGTGTGCAGCAGAGCGCGAACACTGCGGGCGAACTGGTAGAGCTGCGTCAGCCTGACCCGCTCCTTACAGGCACCGTCCTCAGCCTCAAAGAGCTGTAGAGCATCAGTTGGAAACAGATGTAACCACTCAAAAACCACTTAACACCCTCATTAACGACTTGATGAAATATAAAATGTGAATCGGCTATGGGTACCAGCGCAAGAAAGGTGGGGGGGGGGGGGTGGTGCACCCTGAAGGTACCTCAACTAGGTAGGGCAGACTCTTGAGTAGCTCGCCTAGGCAGACGAAGCCATACTCGCAGGGGTTGAGGGGCGTGCCATGCGTGGCCTCATATTGTCGACTCAGCTCCTCCACTGAGAGAGAGTCCTGCTCCGCCGGCAGGGACATCAGCAGGGACAGGAGCTGGGTGGTCAGCGAGCGCAGGGACTTCCGGCTGATCAGTTGCACCTCTCGTCCTCGGACTCCGTCGCCCACCTGGAGAGAGAGACGCAGGTGAGAATCGACTAGATCATAAAACGGGCAGTGCCTAAGGGGACACCGGGAAGCTGACGAAAGGGACATCTTCACATCTACATTTATTTAGAAGAATTTTTTTTCCCCAACATAAGGCACACAATACATTAGCATAAAGCTGTCAAGAGGCTAACGGAGCACTTTTCCACTGCAGCTGGTTCCGTACTTTTGGAACGTTTCCTATTCCACCGACTTCCGGTGAAGTACCAGTACCAAACGTTTCAGTACCCAAAAGTACCACAGCAGCTGGAGTACTTTAGTACCTGGAGGGTGGGCCTTGCATATGTGTTCATTGGCAATTGCTTATGCAAATAGCCAGCTACTAAACACAATACAACCACAGTCTGGAAAACGTGTTGGACTCAGAAAATGATAAAGAAAAACAAAGCCTACAAAACCAAAAACAGACAAATGAAGAGACCCAGGCCTTGTGAACGGAATGGAAGAAGCAGAAAATGATCTGGATGGCATGACAAGTAGTATTTGCTACAATAAAATTTGGGCTGCACAAAATTGGAAAAAATTCGCAATGTGATTCTATTGTAATAAACATTGTGATATTCATAAAGCAAAAGGAGGAGTTCAAAATAAATTTGCTTGCAAATCTGTGTAGGAGTGATTTTAACGAGAATGAAAATGATTGGCATGGAGAGCGCATACAGCACTCGTGCAAAAGCAGGTCAACTTTACACTGATTTATTTGTTTAAATACTACATAGATAATCTTCAAACCGAACTATTAACTAATTAAAAATTGCAATGTGTGCCAAGTTGTTTCCTATGATAAAGTAAAAATGTTTGTGAAAGAAACCCCCATGCTTCAATGTCTGGATATACTGAAGGTATGAGAAAACCTGATCAACCCAGCTGACCACCGCAGTTCTTGCGATTTGAGTATGTTCATAACACGCAATGTTGGCATTAATACCACACATTGCCCAGCCCTGTAACATAGCCATTTTTTCGAATTCGGTACAAAATACCCTGCCTCACATTGTGATGTCATTCAGTGGAAGTATCAGTTTTTATGGCGGCACTGGAGCAAGAGCCACGCAAAGAATTAGAAGCTAAATGTCAGAAGAAATAGTCAAAGTTGATGGACACCTTGACCACGTGGCAGAGCTTCTGCAGAAGCCCTGGAACAGAGCCGACGTCGAAATCCTGCAGCCTGAGCCCGTAGCCAAAGGTCTTGCTGTACTCTGTCAGGAGCTCACTCAAGGGGAGCCTGCTGTCCTTCTGGGAGCGCAGGAGCTTCACAAACTGAGCTGCTAGAGCCTTCAGCTTCTCCATCTCCGTCAGACTCAGGATCTTCTCTCCCCCACACTCGAGCACCTGAAACGCACAGACACACAGCGACTGAACTATGCATTGGTGCTTGTGTGTGGTGATCCAACACAAAGCCCTCAAGCACACTTTATAATCATCTTAAAAAGAGACTGTACAATATTGCTTCTGGTCTGAGCCAATACTAAAATTCGGAGCATCTTCTGATAGATACCAATCCCATATTTATTCCCCTTTATCAACTACCAAGCATTAACGAGATACATGTTTCAATTCATTTCAATTAACATGGCAAACTATCCGCATTTAGTGTTGTAGCAGGACAGTGAGTATCCTAAGAAAAAGAAAATATGAACATGCTCTGCCAAGAAAAGGCATGCCACTTTGCTATAGGAAGCAATCCGCGGCCAACATGATTTTCAATTCAGTTTTATTTATATAGCGCTTTTACCAACGGTCATTGTCACAAAGCACTTTACATATAACTGGCCCGAACCCCACCGAGCAAGCCTGAGGCGACAGAGGCAAGGAAAAACTCCCTCTAGCAGGAAGAAACCTTGAGAGGAACCTAGACTCGGAAGGGGACTCCATCCTCCTCTGGGCGACTGGGGAGCAAACAGTATTTACATTGACAATAATTACAGTCTAAATAGTTTTTAAAGTCCCAGTTGGTTCTATGTAAGTATATCCAAGATGTCTAGGTGAGGAGTCAAGCGGTGTAGTGTCGGCTCGGGATCAGCTCAGAATTTACATGAGTCTGCTTCTTTGTTTTATTCAATAACAACTTTAAGAAATATTTAGTTTTTGGTAAAGTGCCAAAGTTAGTCAATCACAAGAATATCACTGTATACCACCAACTAAGCAAAAAGTACACAGAAGCCTCCAGTACAATACAAACAAAGGAGCACAGATAATTTTAAGCAGTAATAAATTCAGCTTTTCAAAGAGTCTGAAGACATCCAGTTTGTATAAATTTTACCGTGTTCAGACTTAAAATCACTAGCCTTACATAGACTGCACTCTGCAGTTTTGCATTTATATTCCTTCAATGTAGAGTACAGTTACAGTATTTCCATGCAGTCGACATGACAGCTCCAACACACATTCGTTACTCAGCATCTAGCCATCACGTGACCCTCACTTCTGTTTACGGTATGTCACACTCAGGCTACAAGAATTTTCATAATTTTTCAAGTTAGACCTATCAGGTCAGGTTAGGGAGCATGTACTGGTACAGAGCGTAGCCTGCTGGACCCATCTCTTACGAAATGCCATCTCTTCATCAAGAGTAAGGCCTATAACACCATTAGCCTAGGCACCTTTTGGCTAGAAGGTGCAGGACCATAAGCAGAGACACAAAATCAAGCAACATCAACAGCAGCAGTGACGATCTCAGGACCCACCAGAAGCACGTCAGGAATAGCCTCAAAGAGCTCAATGAGCTTCGTAAAGCCGTAGTAGGACAGCTTGCACTGGCGGCCAAAATGATGGTGGTATGAGGGGATGAACTTGCTGAAGGGCATGCGGCAGTGTGGCTGGTGCCGGAGAAGGTCCACCACCTCCTTGGCAAACTGTTTGGTCCGCTCCACCTCTTCTGGGGTCCTCTCTGCATGGGCAAGGCAATCAAGATGTCCGAAAACACAGACCCAGGGACCGACAATTCCCAACAAAAGGCATAGGGACCTCTGTTCTGACCTCTCTTGGGAATGGAGATGATGGTGTCTGTGTCTTGCTGGGTGATGGTTATCGTTGTATCAGGTATTTCTGACAGCAGGTCCATCAGGTCACACATGCCATACTCAACCACACTCCAGTCTCTAGAGAAACACCTGAGTGTGGAAGCATCACATCTCAAAACTGGCTGGCACCACACCACCACCTTTCCAAGTTGTCCAAACCTTTGTCCAAAACTATACCAAAGGCAATTAATGCTTAAAATGGAGCCACACTTCACATCCCACCCAGAATATTTCTTCTTCTATTCTCAACATTTCCATCTCACACATATGAAATATAACTCTCTCTTTAGAAGAGCATCATGTCAGTGACCACAACAGGAATATTCAGACCGCACAGACCAACATGGGCAGGACCACTGACAGCACAGACATCCTGCCCCATGACACTAACCAGTGGTAGGCTTGCATGAAGTCCCGGAGGACTACTTGCTTGCTGACTTGAAACTTGAGCAGTTTGAGCAAATCCTGCGTGAAACGCTTGACCTGTGCGCGGTGAGTCAAGGTGAGCAGCCGCTTGGAACCCATGCCAAGGATCTGCAAGCCACCACACATCCGCGTTCCATTAGTATCGCTGTGACACCCGCATGCTTGTCGTATCACAGACCAAATGCCTTCTTCAGGCAATCCATAGAGTCTACAAGGCCAGTACTGATAGCAGCCATAAACAGTACCCTGTCGAGAAAACCTGGAGCGCGAGCACTGAGGCACAGGCATCACCTGCCAAGCAACCTGAGGAGGAGCGGCTCTGACCTGCAGCACGTGGGGCACGGCCTCCAGAAGCTCCAGCAGCTTGGAGTAACCGTAGTCAGAGACGCGACACTGCTTGCCAAAATGGTGGTGGTAGGAGGGGATGAACTTGCTGACAGGCATGATGCAGTGGGGCTGGTTCTTTATGAGGTCGACCACCTCCCGGCTGAACTGGATCAGCTGCGGGTTCCCCACAGGGCTCTTACAGCGCTGTACCCAGGGGTCTGGGTGTGCGGGGGTACATGTTAGCAGGTCTACACTGTCATTCATGAATACTGTGAAGCACAAACTCACAGATCACTGAAGAAAGACACCTATGTCACATCCGGTTGCAAAGGGGTGTTCTGCAAGTGCTACGCTCTGAAGAGTGATAGAAGTGCACACCGTGTAAGGGTGTAGCCTGGGAATACCTGCATTAGGAGGGGGTGGTTTGTTGTGGATCCACTTGACGACCTTGAAGCCATTCTGTGCTGTGACAATGTTGACACCAGGAATACAGGTGATCAGGTGCTCCAGGGGAATGCCCCCCTTCAGCTCTCCTTCACCCAGCGCTAGTGGGCAAAACTCTGCTGCGTAGCACTCTGGGAAGCTGGTCAGATGGCATCAAGGTGACCAGTTATAACTGGGTACAGGAGATCCACAAGATTGGAGAGCTGTCATCTAGTGCAGGTTACCTGAGCAATGGCACCGTGCCCTCATGTGTCTGCAGCAGACTGTGCACCTGGGCAGCAAACGGCTTGAGGGACAGCATCACAAATGGGATCTTGTAGGAATCCGGGTCGAAGTCAGACTCGCTGTCAAGACAGATGACGAATAAGGCGGCAGGAAAGCCTCCGAAAGTGACCGCTGAGGGAGGTGACCCTAAGGCCCCGTACCTGAAGACGCGCTGAGAGTGGTGCTGCCTGCAGACGGGCTCGTGGTACTCGAGCTCCTCAAACACCACAGGGCTGCCACTGGTTGAAGACCCATCGTGGGACTGCGATGAGCCCAGGGGGCTCTGGCGGGCCTGGCCGCTGGGGAGGAGGCAGACCAACCGAGAACCACCCTGGTCCCTCACCGCCAGCACCTCGGTCAGCTTGTACAGGTCGCTCACTGTCAGCTTACGGCTGAACCTTTGTGTTTAGAGGAGTACACATAACGTAACAATGTAATTCAAAGTAACACCACAGAAGCTATTTATGCCCCCATTTGTTCATCAGCAGCATTCGAGTACAAAAGCCCAAATTACAATTATAGTTATTTCCTTCTGTACTTTGGGGAAATGTGTGTTGTGGTACTTTGGGAGTTTGTTGTGGTGACCCAAATGGGATAGGATGTACCAAAATAGCCAAGGACAGTCTGGCCATGAAAAGCTGTCTGGATTTATGGGTAAAATTACCAGACACTACCCAAGTAGAAAAAAAATATACACATTTTAAAAAAGTCCACAGAAAACACTGCTGAACAGATATCAACAGGGAAAACTGACGTGACCATGCAGTACCCAGTGTTTCCCCTATGTAGCATTGACAAATTCCCCAGTACAGGGATGGGCAATCTTGTCCAGAAAGGGCTGTCGGGTTTGTGGATTTTCTGTGAAACTGCCTAATTAGATTACTAGAGCACTGACTGGCTAAAGAGTCTTCACACCAGCCGACCTAAGATTGCTTACACCTGCCCTAGTGCATAAAGAGTACCGTGACATCAAAAGCATTTAAAAACCCATTTAAACAAAGCAGGAAGGCATCTTACTTTTTCTCATAGATCTCAGTCAGTTTGAAGAGGGGCAGACAGCACGCTGGCGAGTCGTGGAGAATGCCGGTTATTTCTGAGCTAAATGCAAAACAGAGCCTCGATTACAGGATGCAGGTGCAGAGCATATGGGGATTTGGGGGGGGGCGCAGTGCATACCTTAGGGGTGCCAGAGACCTACTGCTGGTCCCGGTGAGGAGGGAGACGTGCACGCGCTTGGTGCCGATCTTGTGACGATGCAGGCTGCTGACGGCGGTGACCGCTTGCTGCAGGGACCGCATCTGCACAGTGGCCCTCAGCTGGTAGTCAGTGTGAGGGCTCAGCTCCACATTCCGCACCTGCTCTGAGGAAAAACATCTAGCACCACGCAAGCGGGCATCCCGCACACACCCACCCACCTGGCCGGCAGCGAAGGAAGTGCCTACCCGGCCGTATTTGGAGAAGGTGCTGTGCAGGGCCTGCTGCAGCTCCTTCCGGGACATCCTGTAGTCCATGTTGGCCACCAGGATGTCCACGCCGTCAGAAAAGGGCTCTGGGGAGGCATCTGGGTGGGGGCTGCAAGATGGCACCGTCAGGGGTGAGGAGCGGCTGGACAGGCAGGGGGACGCGCTCCTGAAGGCAGGGGGCGACAGTGAGGGGAAGGGACCAGATTAGGAAGGACGACTAAGTAGCAGGACGGTGCAGACTGACAGTGACCCATAAGCCATTGAACTTGCATAGCGGCTGAAAACCCACCTGGAGGACCAAGAGCCTTGGGACAGGATAAGAGGGCTGAAGGTTTTCTGCAGACTGAGCTTGCTAAAGGCTGAGGGTGTGCTGACCTGGAACTCTGCACCACTGCGGTCCACTGGAGTGTCACACATGCTGTGTCTCCTGTGGTCAAGAGGGTGGAACCCTGTCACCAACAGAAGTTCAGAAAACCTCCCAGGAAAACAGCAGCCTTCACTTACCTGCGACCTCGCTCTCCCACACTGTCCGATTTCGATGAAAGCTGGATTGGGATATCGTTATTCAGAGGGGAGACCGAATCTCCACGGTTCTTTTTCTCCAGATGGAAAACTTTGGGTTTGGGCTCAGTTCTGCACAGATCCTGGGTAAGAACACAATAATGCTGAGTAACTCATGGAGGGAGTATCACTGGCCAGGTACTAGAGCATGGAGCAACAAGTCAGCCTACCCAGCTCAAAAAGAAAGAAAAACACTCGACTTGGAGACATGCAAGGAGAATATTAGACAATCGGGATAAAATAAGGCCACCAACATACATTGCGAGCTTAACATGCTTTGCATAACCGGCGGCTTGCTTTTTACTATTCTTCAAAATCTACAACCAAAATAAATAAATAAAAAGGAAAATATGAGAGGCAGATGAATGAGAAGCAGAAGGATGAGGCAGCATTCAGCAGGGTGGCCCACGGACGTAGGGGGCACAAGCGGATGAGCTGGGATGAGGCAGGATGGCGCGAAGCAAATGGCAATGGGCTGTTGCTGGCAGGCTGCTGACCTGAAGGCTCCGCCCCACAGGGCCTCCAGGTGCCCCCCCCACCTTCCTGGAGGCACTGCTGAGCTCGGGGGTGCCCTGGCACAGCCGGGTGATGCGGCCCAGCCGCCTGGGTGAGCGTGGCTTCTCTACGGGGATGAAGACGGCAGGAGGAGGCCCAGAGGCCTCCTCAGCGCGGGGGCAGAGCGACACGCTGATGCGGCTGCCGAAGACGTCCTCGTTCTCCATGCGCTTGCTGGCGCGCTCCGCCGCCTCCCGGCTGCCGAAGCGCAGCACGGCGCAGCCGGCAGAGATGCTCAGCACCTTGCCACCGCAGTTATCGGACAGGCGCCGCAGCCTGTTGGCCAGGCTCTTCCCGTCACGGTTGGTGGGCAGGTTGGACACGTAGAGCAGGGTGAAACAGGGCTGGTGAGAGCAAGAAAAACAGGGGCCGCCGATTCGCTGCCATCTGAGACCCGCCAGGAGATGTCAGGAGGAACCCGTCGGTTGCTTCTGGGTGGAAGCCTCACCGAGATCGCCATTTATCCCAATGAACTGGCCCCCCACGGCCCCCGGCTCACAGGCCACAAGTAAGGCGGGATAAAACACGGAATGACCCTAAAATTCACCACATTTCCTAATCACCTCCAACTTCAACCGTAAATGGTGTCTCGTTGGGAAATTCAGAATGCCAAACTAGAGAGCAAGCAGAACAGTTTGTCGTCGTCATCATCATCATTATTATACATGTATTGCTTGACGGAGTAGAAGTATCTGAAAATTTAATCGATTGACATTAAGAAAAATCCCAGTGTTGTCTGCCCTCTCCAATGATTCTGGGAAGTAAGTAAAAGGTTACATCAACACAACAACACAAAACACATCTTTTGAATTAGGGGAGAGTGCCTGTTTAATGCAGCTTGGGATCAGAGCGGAATGGGAGCCTACCTGCGGTTTCAGTGGCACTCGCGAGGGCAGGTCGGCCACCAAGTCCTCGAAGGCCACATGTTGGTGCGCATGCTGCAGGAGAGCTTCAGATGCCTGGTTCTTGTGCACTAGGATCACGCGAAAGCCGTGCCTGTGACGCAGGTCGCTCAGTTCACTGCCAAAGTTCACGTCGGCTGTGGGGATAAGCAGAGGTTAGCAGGGGGGCCCACGGTCCCTGCCCTCATGCCCAGAGCAATACAACAAACTCACAGGAGACAAGCACCACGGTGGCCGGAGCAGTGTGCGTATCAGCGAAACGCCGCAGGCTCTGCCTCAGCTTGTCATCCGCCGCGTTCTTGGCTGTGGCGTTGATGTGAGCCACTGTCACCTAGACAACCGGGGCACACACTGAGCAAAGCGGTGGAGGCCCCAATGGTCACCAACGCCAACAAATCAGGTGGGCGTGAGGGCATCACCTGGCAGTTGTTCAGCTCCTGGATGACCTCTTTGCTCTCCTTGCTGATGTCGCAGACGCAGATAAACTCAGCCTCGCGGTGACCCAGAAAAAAGCAGTTGCGGATCCTCTGCACCACGGCCACGGCAGAGCGGCCGCTGGGCACCGAGCAGTTCTCGATATCCCAGAAGACACCCACGGGTGGGAGATTCTCCTGCAGTCCACTCTCTGGGGAGCCTACGCCACAAAAGTGGACAAGATAGGGTGTCGGAACTCGTAGCAGGGACCATAGGGCTCTCAAACTCCAGGCACAAAGGCTAAACCAGCCGGACCTACCATGTCTCTGACTGCTTTTGCCAAGGCTTGTTCCCACCAACAGAAAGCTATCAGCAGAGGTCCCAGTGACACCACAGCCATTGCACATAGGAACAGGCACGGGGGCAGACTTGGCAGGTGGAGGGGGGACGTGGGGCCATGTTTTTTTTGTGTCTTTAGCTACACTCATGGCTGACTGGAGGAAAAGGGCAAAGAAAGTTTATAGCAGCGACTTAAAAACAAAATGACTGTAGAGCAAGTGCCAGAACTAGCAAGTAAAGACATGAAAATGGTCCATCGTTATGTGAACAAAGCAGTCAAGAGAATCAGTGCTGGGAAACTTAGCATTTTAATTACACATTCTATTATTCATCCAAACATGAAAATACAGCACTGAAATCTGCCAGATGGACCCAAGCATAAAAGACATGGAGGGAATCACAACCCGGCCACATAAGTCAGAAAAATAGGAGAGAAAAAAAAAAAAAACAGCACAAACCTTGGACAGACATTCACCGCAGTAGTGAGCGCCCTTCAAACAAATTGTGTGCTCGACATTTAGGTGCAAAGGATTGGTGCAAAGGTGCGTCGAGGTGGAGACATCACCATGTGTCGGGAAGTGCTGGTCTCCTCTAGTTCCAAGGCCACACTCCACGTAATACCCCGAGGAGGCCACACAGCTCCCGTGCAGGGGTGCGGAGACAGCGGGAGCAGGGGGGAGGAGCTTGGGCTGGCCACAGCCCAGAGGAAAGGTGGAGTAAGGATGCAGGGGCTGCAGCAGCCCCGTGCAGCATGGCAGGTGCTGGTGGGATGCCAGGGGCTGCGAGGTGGCCACCAAAGGCAGCGGCAGCTCGCAGCCCTCCGGGGGGTGGGCCTGGGTACAGGCATCAGCCACGCTGGGGTAAGGGTGCCGCAGGGGGGTTCCCACCGGGCAGCTCGTCCCGGCACCAGTATCTTCAGCTTTGGCGATGAGGTGAGAGGGACCCCCTACACTGCCACCAACACACCCCAGTGCCCCGCCAGAGTGCCGTATGTCGGACCCCAGCCGCAGCCCACTGTCACAGTGGCTGCACGTGCTTACTTTGGGGCCACCCGCCGGCTGCTGCTGCAGGGATTCCTGCGGCGGGAGGCAGAGACGGGGTGGAGGAAGGGAAGCCGCGTGGAAGGTTTTGGAGGAATTGTGGTGTGGAGGAGGGGGCACGTCCTTCAGCTCCAGTACAGGCTTCCTGTTTTCCATGTAAACTTTCTGTGGGAGACAAACCAAAATCAAAAAGGGGCTCTGTGGTTAGCACTGCGGCATCACACCCAGGGCTGGCGGTTTGAATCTCCCATCCTGACTCCATGCAGGTTTCCTCCAGGAGTCTCTGGTGTCTCTAAATCACCCTTAACACATGCCTGAATGTGATTAAGATGGACAGGAATCCTGTGCAGGGTCCCCATGGTTCTGTATTGGATAAGCAGCTATGAAACACAGATGACTTCTGCAATGCAGGGTTTTGTACCTTAAGACTACAGCAATATTATTTGGAAAGTTTGCAACCAGTAACCTGCAGCCAAAATAGACCATTGACTCATGTCTGAGCCTTAACACCAGCTTTCTTTCCCTTCAATATATTACAGGCAATCCAAAGAGGTCAAGGTTACTTCCGTCTGTAATGACAGTTTCACTTTCTCTTAGAGGAAAAGGCAGCAGAGGCAGTGCATCACACCCTTCCCATCAAACTGTATACACTGCATTTCATAAATTCTCATCACATTACGCAGTGAAACTACTCCTGTTCTTCTGTTCCGTATTACATATAGATAACATTTGTAAACTACATCTGAGGAGCTGACGCAAACATTTCAGCATTCAAGGCACCAATCTTGTGAACTGAAAGTGAAACAACCCTGATTTATGATTCCTGGCTAATTGGACAGACTTAAGGTGAAGAAACCAATCTTCTGGCAGCCACAAGGCTTCTCCCCATAAACCCTATAAAAAGGGGTTTGGTAGGCCCCTGAGGGGATACTTCACTGCACAGTTAAGGCGACATTCTTTGAAAGCAAGTGAAACAAAGGCCCAGCAGGAAAATTAAACTACAATCCTGAAGGAACTACTCTGACATGCAGCTGAGGTTCAGGAAAACCATCCTGATTCAAACAAACACAATTCAAACTAACCCCAAAAAATCTGTTTGAAGGATGATTAGCTAAACAGCTTACCTGTTTATCTTTGAGGGGGGTGGTTTGTTCAAAGGAAGAGAAGCAATTGGAGAGATTCCAGAGCCTGGAGGGGGCCTCATTCTCTGAGTTAAGCCATTTGAAGGGCCTAGAACTGCAAAAGGAACTTTCTTTTCCCAAACTTTCCATTGTCCAACCTCACTGGAGAACTCACCATCCTCTCATCCAGCTTGTTACTCATACTTCCCTGAAAAAAAGTATATAAAAACCCCATGAACATCACTTAGCAAGGACTAATTTATAAGGCACATACAGTATAAAACAGCAAAATTATACCTAAACATTTAACGTTACATCGGTCTGTAGTATAAATTCAGTTACTGAGGGAAGAATCTCCTACACATAAAGAACACTTACACGCACCAAACACTAACTCTCCATAATCCCTACCATATCTCAGCCTGATATATTAAAGTTAGAAACCCGTTAGCCAAACCATTAAGTCAAAAAGCAAACTTCCCACCCCAATTAGTCGGTTTACCGTCACGCAGAAGAAAACGACTTTCATAGTAGCCGTCCGTGTTATTTTAATGGCAAACATTTCACAAACAGCCGAGTTCCCGGTAGTTCTAGCTATCGAAATTAACTAACCAACCCACATACCCGGTCACCGAAAAATCTCTGGAAAACCTACAAAAAAGGGAAACTCGACACAAAGGAAGTTAAAACGGCTGCTGGCTGCCGCGAACTTGTGAAACCTAACAAACGCTGCTCGTCGGCTATCCTCCGCGTCTGATACACGGCCGACGCGCCACCAACACAAGCAGATTACCTCACAGCTGACAACAGCCTGTCAACAGTGCCTTTCTATGGCTCGATAACGTCCTTAGTTTTTAGCAACGCTAGTTCAGCGACAAATGACTTCTTTTGACTGAGTTAATATTGGGATAATAACACAAACCTTTTTTCTATTTCTTCACATCCCCCTCCAGGGACTCCTGCTTTCTCCTTTCTATCTCCTTGGAAACTGGAGCCGTTTTCTAACCTACATATGCCACCAAGAGAACACCAAGTGTCGTAAATCGCGAACACACTGCCGCAAAACCTAGGACTCCGTAGTCTGGTCGCATCGTAATCTTCACAGTGGAAATCGCACCTAGTTGCGTACTTACAAACACAGGTTTGATTCGTCGGCCTTGAGGTTATATCCCGACTGAAATGTCAAAGTCATTAAATGACCAGTCCCTTAACTGCAGCTTTCACAAACAAACAGACTTTGCCCAGGCGATTCAGTCATGTTTGAATACACCTAAAAACCGTAAATCGACACCACATCCATCATTGTTAACAGATTTTAACTTATCTGGTTGTGCTCTATACATTCAATCAATACTGGAACCTCACCCATAATGGTTACAAATGTGAATTTTCAATTACGTATAACTGCCCAATCATTCAGTACACCAAGCAAATCGCTCACCCTACACCACTGAACGTTACATTTATATATGGGAATAGAACGAAACGTTTTCCTTCCTAATTCTTGTATTTAAACGCTTAACTAAAATCGCTTGACGCATATATTTGCAAATGAAAATTACAATATAGCAAGATTTCTGCCAGGATTTCAACAGCAATGCAGTACTTCCGCCTCTTTCACAATGCAAAATTGAATCAGTCAGTCCAAAATATAAAAGCGAGTCGTTTTCTATTCTGGAAAGTTCGTTTATGGTAAAAGTCCTTCGGTTTATGGTGAAAGTAAACGGATTAGTTTGGACCACACAGACGTTCCTACTTGGTATACAATGTTAGGCGTGGAGTTCCTCAATGCTGATAGGCTCATGGTGCCTCCGCGGGCCGTCTCGTCACTGCCGCTCGGCCAATCGCGTGGCTTCCTGTTCCGCCTGCGACGGTTTGGATTCGGACGGTGAAGGCTGGGTGGCTGGCAGCTCTGTTCGGTGTCCGGTCGCGTACTTTTACGTATATTGGCCATCAAAAGAGTAAGTATAAGGCAAAATACTCCCTTGCCGTGTGATATCGTTGTAATTTAGTGCAGTAAAATTGCTACGTTTGCACGTTGAATATACCTCGGATGGGCTGTTCCGCGGCTCTCGCTGGTTGGCTAGTTAGCCGGGTTTTCGTAGATTGGCTAAACGGCTGTTTTATAGCGGTTTAAAAATGTTAGTCACGTCGGTAATTTAATGGTTCTCTGTTCGTCGAGTGAAATTATATATCCGCTAATTATTTGTTTACGCGTCCCTGAAGGGTAGTTCGACATTGTCAGCCGGTTGCTAGTTAACAGAAGTTTACATTTTACTCCGTTTGGCAACTTACTGGCTAAGCTAACGGTGCTATGCTGATGAAAATATAACCGTCTGTCAGTTGTGGTGTAAACCTCTGTTTTATGATCCTAACTGCATAGATTTACGGTCCAAGGTTGCCTTGTAACACGATATAATCTTAACAAGAATTTTATAAAATGTTTCTCTAGTCTTGTTTTGAATAACTCTTCTCGTTGTTTCTTCCTTTCAGACTGTACAGTCGTCCGTACAGTAACGATTTCCTAACTTAAATGGACGACTCCAAGTCGCTAAAGTTTTCCTCCATACAGGAGGAATTATCTTACTGGAAGGAGCAGGCATCTAAACACAAACAGAGGTGGGGAGAAGCATCCTGGTTTTCAGAGCATGCACACAGATTCCTGGATAATTTTCTGATTCTGTTCAAGTGTAAAGGGAAGTCTTTATGGCTAAGAGGTGCCTGATTTACTTGCTAATTTTGTTAACAAGGCAGCAATCAACATGTAGTGTAACAATACAATAAACACTCAATGTCGCACTATGTATCTATTGTATTGTTACATTACATGTTGATTGCTGCCTGTATAGTCTGCAAGAAGGACTGCAAGTAAGAATTTCATTATTCTTTGTACCAGTAAACTTTTCATGTGACAAGAAACGTTTGAACCGTGAAACTTTATGCACGTGGTTCTCCTGCTCAGAGGCATGCCACATTCCTGTAGCAGTGTGTGATCACTGCCCTGTCCATGCCCAGTGCTGACGAGGTGCAGGAGGAGCTGCAGGAGTTCCAGCAGATGAGCCGCGACTATGAGGCGGAGCTGGAGACTGAGCTGAGGCAGTCCGAGGCCAGGAACCGTGAGCTGCTGTCACACAACAACCGCCTGCGCATGGAACTGGAAAGCTACAAGGTCAGCCCATCTGTATATGCAGCCTGTCATTGTTAGTGCTGATTTGGCTCATCCTGACAGCATCTTTGGTTTAAAGACCTGCTCTTACCTAAATGCTTTGACCCATGTGGGATGTTCCCATCTTTGTGTCGAATATATGTATCAATACATGGATCATATCAACTTCTTGAAAACAATGCAATACTAATAACTGTTTAAGATGATGAATCTTTTCAGCATTAGTGAAAGACCTTACAACCAGCAGCAACGCTTTAGTGACCTGTTTCTCTAGAGTTACAGGTCACTTCAGTTAATATATCATTGAGATATGTAAGGAGTGTGTTTTGTTGTGGTGTGATTCCCAAAATCAGCAGTGAGCGGGACAGCGTGGATGTGTGGGGCCAGTCAGTCGCTGAGTGCCCGATTCAGACACAAACAGTCACTATTCATAGGCACAGTCAACAACAGAGGCCTAGTTGAGACCCGCGGAGGCAGCTGATAGTTATTTCTGTTCTGGTGTCTGGAGGGGAAATGCTGGAATATTGAAATTAGTGAATGCGCGATTGTGCTCCCTTCCTGGCGGTCCTACTCATGGCCGAGTTTCATAAAATTTTTCCAGAATGTACGTCTTGAATTGAGAGTGATGATGGAATGGCTTCCTCTGCTAGTTCAACAGTATGTTGTAAATATAATTCAAATTTACTTTGTCTCCCTAAAACAAACACTTGGATGTTTTCAGAACTGTTTTCTGTTATGTCTTGATAAGATGCTTTATCCATATTTTCATTGGAACTTTCAGGAAAAATGTGAGGCCCAGCACTCTGAAGCTTTCAGACAGATCTCCACATTGGAAGGGGACCTGGCCGAGACCACAGCCATGAGGGACCATCTGCAGAAGTACATTCGTGAACTAGAGCAAGCCAATGATGACCTAGAGAGGGCCAAAAGGTCAGCATGTCTTTGCAAGCTTCTTATCGTCCCTAGAGTTTTGTGTTTTGGGTTGTAATCTAAAGCTATTTTACCGCCTGGTTTGTCAAACTGCTTTCCTCAGGGCCACCATCATGTCCTTGGAAGATTTTGAGCAGAGGATGAACCATGTGATTGAAAGGAATGCCTTCCTGGAGAGTGAACTGGATGAGAAGGAGAACCTGCTTGAGTCAGTACAGCGGCTGAAGGATGAAGCCAGAGGTTGGTAGCATGGTGCCAGGCATGTTCCATAAGGGTCCCCCCCATTGTGAGGAGCCTAAGAACTTCTTGTAGCTTATTCTAAACCCGTACAGTAGCCACAATTGCTGACTGCACTTCCCATGCTTTATAATTCAGCCTTTTGAATTTTTATTTCTTGTGTAAATTTAAGGTCACTAGGTATATAAACCTCCTTTAAATGGGGTTGCTAATGCTGGCGTGAGTCTGCAGGCCCATTGAGGTGGTCAACGGAAGATCGCGGTTCTCTCAGGCAGAGCCACCAGATGGCGCTGCTGAGCAGGTTGTCCGACAAAGTGTATGTGTACATCCCCTTTGCAGACCTCCGTCAGGAGCTGGCAGTGCAGCAGAGGCAGGACCTGCGCCCATGCCTCGGCCTGTCCAAGGATGCAGAGAAAAGCGAGTTGCTGTCACGCCCCCCCTCTGCACTTCCCGCCACCCCGTCGGGCGCACGTGGCTCTGCCAGCACCTTTACCACACCCCCGGCCTCCTACCGCCGAGGTCAGAGCCTACGAGCAGCTGCCTGCTTACCGAGGTGACATGGGAGGATAACCGCTGAGCCTCAGAGCTGAGCGGTTTTTCTCCTCCTGCGGTACATAAGTGAACTACAGGCTGCTAGATGTTCTGTAGTGACCATGTCCTCTGTATGCAGGTGATGGCCTGACAGGAACCCCCCTTACTACATCTGCCCGCATATCAGCACTTAACATTGTTGGGGAACTGCTGCGGAAGGTCGGGGTAAGAGCAGCTGGGCCTGGGCTTGATTGGACCTTTATGTTTTACCGTTGAAACAGAAACAGGCCGGTCATTCTACCATTGTAATGTTAAATGCATTCAAATCTGATCTTTCTTTATCGTTTTTTCAAGCTTGTCTATAAATGTTATCCATTCAACACATTCTTGTTAAATTCACCACAAGAGGCAACGTGTGGAAGACTTTGCTTTTGGAAATCAGATTATTTGTTTTGTGCAGGAGGGTTCAATATGGCAGTCTATATTTTCAGAACTTGGAGTCCAAGCTGGCTTCCTGCCGAGACTTTGTGTACGACCAGTCACCAGGTCGCATGGCACTCACTACGGGCCCCGGGACAGCCACTGCTCTGCGGGAGCCTCAGGAAAACTCGCCCAGTGCCAGCAGCCTGCCTCTGTTTGACAAGGGGTGAGTCGCCTCTGTTAGAGTGGGTTTGTGCTACATGCAAGGTTGGGACATCGTGTGATTTACAGTGTGAGTCTTAGCTTAAGCACATATACAATGTGCTTATAAAGTCTGAATGAAATAATGGAGTAGTACAGCTTTACATGAACTTTTAACTAGAGATATCGGATCGGTATCGGCACCGATTCAGGCCTATTTGACGGATCGGGTATCGGCCATGCGTGACCAATCCACATCCTATACTTACTTTCGTTTTTGGCAATCTCTAAAAAGACGTGCAAACGAGGTGGAGCAGTACATTATGTATGTTTATAGCCTAATTAAATATTTTTTTTTTGTCATACATTTTTTCCATCTGTATTAACTAGCTTACAAAAATTAATATATAAAGTATAACAAAGTAAAAAGAGCTCTTGTATCGGAATTGGTATCGGCAGTTGTGTATCGGAATCGGATCGGAACTGAAAAAATGTGAATCGCCCCATCCCTACTTTTAACAATACGTTTGATCTAGCTTGGATCCTCACACACTGGTGATAATTGAGCTGTCAAAGGATTTTGCTTAATCGTTCCCTTGTGTAAAAAGTGCATGTTACAACAGCTGTTTCCTTTACAGTTACAGCTTTTGGCAGGAACCCAGAGGTCCCTCAGCTTTCGCACATTGAGGAAATAATGCTCACTGTATTTCCTGGGGTACTTTAATGAATTTGTTTTGAGATTAGTGGCATTTATGATCTCTTGCCATCGCATTGTGTGATAGAGAGAGAGCTTTATTTTGTACAACTTGTACTCACTTGTGTTTTCAGCTTGGTGAAGCGGTTGGATTTTGGAGCGGCGCCCTCCAGTGTTGCCTCCCAGGCAGCGCAGTCTCCGCAGGGTGTGGTGAAGATCTTGCTGTGAGAGCATGCGTGCCGCCCTGCCTCAGAAGGAATCTGCTGCATTACTCCTTTTAACATCCTCATGCTTTTATCAAAGCTGTGGTTCATCCAGTTAGTGTCTCCTTGGGGCTGATGGCGGGTACTAAACTACTAAACCCACAAACATTGGAATGTGCTAGAAAAAGCTGATGTTTCACTGCTCCGCAATAATCCTGTGTTCAGCCACGCCCCTCTCCAGGACCCACTGGAGTGTATTGAAGATCTGCTTTCTGCCACTGCTGCCTTTGCTTTAATGACTCTGGACCCCAAAGCTGTCAACCTCAGTCCCTCTGGCCACCTCTGACTCTGCAGAGGCCGATGTCAGCACAGAGAGCCAGGATATCTCCAAGGTCATCCAACAATGCCTGAGGAGGATAAGTTCTGGCTGATGGAAATATTCCTCCTGTTTTAGTGAATGTCCTGGTCTGTACTGGAACACCACATAAGGTGTAGAAACAGGAGGAAGTCAGGCGGTCCGGATATGAAGCACAGGCTCTGCCCTTTAATCCCCGCTCACGTTAATGTGAGGCTCATACTGCCTGTCAAGGCTGCTTCTGAAGCCTTTCTCTTGCATGTCGCCTAGATTATTAACTACTGATCAGATTGTCAGAGCCAAATGGTGATGTCAGAGAATACGGTAGTTTTACAAGCAGTAATGACTGTTTTGTTAACTTAGCTTCTGTTTCTGATGGAACGGAATAGCCAAGCAACGTAGCGTTTTAGTAGGAGTAATTCCATTTGCACAGAGCAGCTCGATTACCATATCATGACCAGGTCCTGTGTAAACTGGTAAATGCTTGGTGTCAATAAACCTACGTATATACAATGCAGAGACTCAGCTGTGGCCGCCAGCTGCAAGTTAGAGCTTGAAGTGTAGAACCGGTTAAATAATGTTGATGCTCTGTGACCAGAACCACTTAGCTGGCTGCCCTTCTATAGAAGACATTGCCCTGCATTCAAACACTGAGTTAGGCTTCCTGGAGTATTTCTGGTGTGAGACAATTTTGCACTGTTTATAATTGACTTGTCTTTGGGACTGGCATCAGTTTTATTTTTCTCCTTATTTGTTCATCTGTAGGCACAGTTGTGGATCATAGGCAGTGCTTGCTAGGTGGTAGATCCTGATTTAAGAATATATAATGGATTAAGAAAATCATGTGACAAAGCAATACACTGGGCAGTCCAAGTTTTAATAAAATATATTACCCTTGTACAGTTTTGAAGGGAGATATTGAGGTGCAACACTGCTTAGTTCAACAAATAGCCATGAGATATATTGGAATATTTCACTGTGGCCACAGTTTTGATTAAAAATGATTATCTTTTGTTACTGTTATACATTATAAGGCATTTATGTGTACTTAGTATCATGGGGTGCACTAAAAATAAGGTCACAGTAACTGACTAAGCAGTATCAAATTTGATCTCTCTTTTCCCTATAAGTAGACAACCTCAGAAAACATGTGCGTGTGATTCAGAGCTGGACAAAGTTTCTTTTCTATACAAAAACGGTCATAGGCCACATGTCCAGTTTGACATTTGAACAATTTATTGTGAAGATTACTGGGAGTTTTGTGTGTTAATCGTGTCTCCTCCCCTGAAAAACACTGTACTGACAGAGGTTTTAGGTAGCAATACTTACATCAATGTTCCGGAGCCAATATATATTTTTTTTCTACTGGAAAAAGTTTTTAAATGGCGGTTCTTTTATAATTTTAGACATCTAACTGCTTAGTCAGAGAATGTCATGTTTTGGTTAAAAAAGGCATTTAAAATTTCTTTAGCTTTTGCTTCTTATTGAGGGTACTAACAGACAGTAGTTGTAGCATGCAGAATAGAGGCTGGGTTGTTACAGTCTGCAGCTCAGGGGCACAGTTGATCTTTGCACTTTTAGCAGTGTCTGCACAAAAGTAACATGACCATAATTTGAGGTTTAAGTAGGGAATTATTTTTCTACAGATTTGGCTGTAAGAGAACAAGGAAGACCAAGCAGCTCTTATGTGTGTCCTTTGTGCATCTTTAGGTGATAATGCTATTTAGGAATCACCAGATAAAAATGAAATTTGGTTGTAGAGTGAGTGTGGCATCCACACCATCACACACAGAGGATTCCTGCTTTTCTCTATGTACCTGAGGTGCTGTATCTAGTAACAGCAGTTTGGTTTGCAAACATTTTTATACCAAAATGTGTACATTAAAAAAAAAAAAACACTCCACAACCTGTGAGCTATAGTGTGTCATTCTTTATGGGGGAAAACTGCTGAGTAGGGTATGGATGTGAGACTGGGACACACTATGAGAGAAGAAGCAGCTGGATTGTGTTGACACACTTTATTTTACGTGCAAGTGGTTCACAAATACATTGCGATAAGTGACATGTTAATGTCAGTTTAATCGAAGGAAAATTTGGGTAATTCAACTGGAATAGTGATCAGTAGGTGAATCTGTGTTATATCTGAACAAATACATTTTGAAATATTAATGTTCTAATAAGGTTGCATTGATTATTTGGTAGTTACATTCTTTGAAATGCCTGACCCAGTAAGAGGAGGAGCATTCTTTTTTTGTGAATTTCAAAGCCTAGATTACTAAATTTACAACATGGTAATGTATTCATTGAAAGACTTTATGTGTATATTTTGTTCCCAACCATTGCAACATAAGCATTCTAAGGCACACATAATGCAGCCTAATTGTTATGAATTTAATGGAATATTGTGAAAATAACATACAACGGGCATTTGCATGAACCAGTGTCTGAGATCTTATGTTGCTATATTTCATAACCAGTCATTTGAACAGGTCTCATTAAACTGAGCGGAATCTCTGTTAGCTCTTTACAGACAGGCTTAGACATTGACCATGCACTCACAGGAATAAAATTATGCAGTATGACAGCCTCTTAAACCCCTTCAGCGCACCTGGTTGGCCCATCAGAGGTTTATGGTGTTTTCCAAGCCAATACTTCATAAATATGTAGGTAAGATTCCCAATGAGAAACCTGTCTATGTTTTGTAGTTATCAAGTATAACTATTCAGAACCCTGCAATTATTTTCAACATGAAGGCCCAATGTTGAGGAGTTCGATGTGGGAAAAGTTTTATGAATTTATTAAACACAACACTGAAAATGAGGGATATATATATCTCTTATGTGAACCAGTCAGAATTCATTTAAGTAGTCACAGCAGTTGTGGTGAGTGGGGGCTTATATTGCACTAACTACATGTTTTTCTAAGTTTTTTTTTTAAGATTAAGTATTTTACTAAATCATTATTTATTACATTAAAACTGAGCAGAAGGACCTTTTAATTTGATCGGTCCTCAACTATACATAAGTACAGTTAACCAAGATTCTGATATTTTGTGGGATGTTACCTGAGTGATTTTATCTATCGTGTTATATAAGGTGCCGTTCCAAAAGCAAATGATGTGTTATCTGCAGAAAATGGGGACTAACAGCAGCACAGTATCTGGAGCTTGTAATGTTTCGCGTTTGCAGAGAAGGAATGTAATGATTTAAGAGCGCAGAATAGAAAAGAGCAGCACAGGACAGAAAATCGAACAAGATGTGAACAACTCAAATCTCAATTTGAATCTTTTGCTTTTGCCACGAGAATGCACACATTTCTGGCATTCAGTAGTAGTGACATAGGATGTTCCAAATAACTCATGCATCTGTCTGGTTGAGAGTTTGCAGTGTAGAACTGTGGTTAAAAACGCAACATTGTTATATGCCTGTTTTGATCTGTGTTAACCGGTAAGCACATTTGTCTGAGAAAATGGCAATGAACTGGGAATGAAATACTGAAGGTGAAGCGTGGGCTCTTCTAGTCAGCATTCTTGGTTCCATTGAGGTCCCCCTGTAGGTCTGCATCCTCCTCAGAAGCTTCCATGTTGTCAATCACTGCCCTACGACTGCCTCCCCCAGAGCGCCGCGGTGCGCTGCTGAATGAGGGCTCGTTTCCCCGTCTGGAAAGCCACAGAAATGAAAGATGAGAAGCAGAGAAGATGAATGGTTGTAGAAAAATCAGCCCTGTCCATTCAGATAGCCCTCTGTTTGGTTTCTGAGATATAAACTTTGGATCTGTCTGTTAGGGTTCAAGTTGGCTCTGGGACAATTTATGCCTAATATTTCTCCATCAGTGTGTCTTACTGGAACAATGAGAAAAAGTGCTATGCGTCGTTTTACACAGGACTTCTCAGAACACCTTTATGTCTGAAGTATTGTTCATGAATTTTTATTAGGCTGAGTGGGACTGTACAGTGCATATCATATGAAAATGTTATGTGGGTCTTAAGTAAGTCCCTGCATGGAGGGTGATAACTTCTAGTCAACAGTATTTTAAGTGTTACTCTGTTTGCCACGAAGCATTACTTGGCCCGAACTGTTTTCTATGTATATTATGTGATGATGGGCCTATGTAAAAACTCAAGATGAAGTTCCAAGTCAAATTCTATTATTGATTTTTCCAGCTTTCAGCTAGAAACCATCTCATTATTAACACATCCAACCTGCATCTTTACAAAAGTCTAAGGGGACGCATACAGCCACAGATCACTTACATATTGATTATAACAACAAAAAACTAAACAGAGGCATAGTTAAAGGAGATGCTGCTGCAGTGAAGTGGCAGGCAGGTTAACTCTAAAACTCATTTCACTCCCAAGACAAGAGAAATGAGTTTTGTTTAGAGAACTAAACAAAGCTCTCAGAATAGAGAGAAACATGGTCACATAGCAGAAGGCCTCATAGATTTTGTAGGGGGAAGCATTCTGTGTTATGCTCGAGGTTTAGATGGCTTTGATATGTCAGCTCTAGATGTACAGTATTTACAGTATGGTATCTGTAAACCATATTTCAACTCCACTCTTCTAGGCGTAAGCATGAAAGACACAAGGGATGGTCAGGGTGAGGGCAAAAGGTATTATGAGGCAGTTTCTGAAGACTCGGGTACCTGCTAAGTCACTGCGAAGGCTCCTGATTGCCTCTGTAATAAAGACAGACAGGGCTTTGATTTCAAGTGGAACAGACATGTTTAGGCAGGCCCACACTGGGCCGACAGACTTACGAAATAATCACTAACCCCGTTCCATAGTGCTTGGTTGCGATCTGTTTAATTGACTTTATCTTGAAGAGTCATATATGATTATTAAAAGGCAATTTTCATCTAATGGCTAATCCATAGCAAAAAAATTCATAGTCATTCTTTTTTGATTTCTGGATATAGCAGATTTTGGGCAGTCTAAGGTACGTTTTTAGGGGAGTCAAATTTGTGAATGACATGTAAGTCTGGGAAAGACTACCAGAAGAGAGTACTGGAGATATTTGATGACAGAATTTATAGAAGGTTTGGGAGAGAGTGCCAACAGGGGGAGCCATTGTCCTCAGTCATGTGCTCATTGTCCTACCTGAGTTTGTTCTTCAGTGCATTGACCTCTCGGGTCAGGCCGTCATTGGCTTCTGTGGCCTCGTCCAGCTCCCTCTGGAGCTTCCTGCGAGCAGCAGTTATACGCTGAGACTCCTCTTCTGACTCCTCCAGCTGCCTCTTTAGCTGTTTCAGCCGTGTGTTGGCCTTTTCTCCCTGTGGAGAAGTGAGTTAACGTGAATTATCTGACAGAAGATCATAGAGGTTAAAACCTGCATAACAATATTACAATACTATGTTTTGCATTGTACATTTCTATTTATTGACAGAAAAGAAGTGGTTGACATATCCATCACACCTACTGTGTATACCGAGGAAATGGTTGACTTACCTGGTCTTTGTACTGCTCTGCCTGTTTCCGCTCTTCCTCCACTTGGATCATCAAGTCCTTCAGCTTCTTGTCTTTCTGCTTCATACCCTTGGCAGCTGCCTGTTTCTCCCTATGTGAAGCATCAATACCCAAAAGAAAAAGAAATTGCTGAAGTAGAATTATGCAGTATAAAAATAAAATGTAGTTAGCGTGCTTGTGGGATGCTACTGAGCTGTCATGTCCACTGAGACCAGGAATTCAGGTGTCTCTCAATGGTTCGTATTCACCTGTTTTCTTGCTCCAGTTGTTCCTCCAGCTGCTGCACCTTGGATTCCAGAGCAGTGATAGAGGCCTTGAACTTGGATTTGACCTGGTTTTCCATCTCCTGCAGCTTGGCTTTCAGGTCCTTGTTCTGCCTCTCCAGCTGCTGCCGTGAACTCTCATTCTTCTGAGCTGTAGTACGCTCAGCCTGGAGCTCATTGTTCAGTTGTTCTGCCTAAACAGAAAGACGAGTAGAGTTTATCTATGCCAAGTTTCAGCAGCCTTGACATTTTGCATGAACCTTCCCATCGGCACTGTTCTCCTTGCCAACCTGTTGCATGCTCTTCCTTAGCCTGTCGTTGAGCATCTCCATGTTGCCCTGCTCCTCCTCAAGCTCTTCCTCCAACTGGGAAATTTTTGCCTCCAGCCGGCGCTTCTCATCAGTCAAGGCTGACCTTTGCACACAAGAAAGACCATGTTGCTGTGCCAGATCAATGAGGATCTACCTGAATTTCATTCCTGCTCTTCTGGTAGCACTCACTTTCCAGATGTGTTGCTAGATAGTTCATCAGCCAGTTCATCTCTCTCAGATTCAGCCTGCTTACGGGCCCTCTCCGCTGCAGCTAGGTCCTGCAGATAAAAGCATTTGGACAGCTTAACTCCTCATGTCTCAAATTAACTGTGCTGTAGAAGCATGACTGTGAAGTACAACATCGTACCTCCTGTAACTGCATAAGTTCAGCCTCCAGACTCTTGTTCTTCTTCTCGCTTTCTTTGGCAGAGCTCAGCACTTCTTCCCTGGCTGCACGAGCATCATCTAGTTCTCTCTGGAAGTCTTTCATCTGGGCCTACAACACAGAAGGAAGTCACCAAATCAGGACACCATCTAGAGTTGATCTAAAAATCAAGTCTATGAGTCTCTGTGCATTGTAGGCATCCCTAGAGCCATGTTTGGGGTTGTGGGCCTTAGTCAATGGCCCACCAGTGATGTTATTACTCTGCTGGCCACTGGTTTCAAATTGGCAATCCTCCCAACACAGGCATAACCTGTGAAACTCCAGAGAGAGCTGGATGAGTCCACAGAAGCCAATGGTGGCCTGACCCGAGAGGTCAATGCACTGAAGAACAAACTCAGGTACTCAGGTGGCCCACAGAGCCACACATTGCCCCACAAGAGCTTATATGTCATTTTGGACAAAAACGTCTCTACATCAGTACGCTCAACTCACCTGGATCTTGCGCAACTGTTTGATAGCCTCATCTTTTCCTTTGTTGGATGCCTCAATCTGACCCTCGAGATCCTTGATGTCTCCTTCCAGTTTTTTCTTGGCAGCTGAAACCGTGGCTTTCTGCTTGCGCTCGTCCTCAAGCTCTGTCTCCATCTCTCTCAGCTGAAACAGACAGAAACTCAGCATGCTGCTGATTCGATTTTAAACAATTGCCATCTCTGAGCATTGCAGTACTCAGAAATACCGGTTTCTACAAAGCTTGTTGTAAATTTCAAAAAAGGCTTAATTAGCCAATGATAAAACTCTGTATATAGGTTGGAAAGAGTAATCTTCCTGTTTGTTGTTTTCTAGTTCTTTAATGGCTATATTAGTTGTTAAATAGACCATGCCAGTATGTTTGAGATCAGCTTTACTTAGAGCACTGGTATCATGTTTTCCCATACTTATTCCCTATCCACCTGCTAATACAGGCTGCATATACATAACTAAAGGCATTACTTGGAAACTATTAAAAGCATGTCACGGCCCAGCAAATTTTCTCTCTTGTGATAACAAAGTCTCTGCCAGAATACTGTTTGATGGACTTGTAGGAACCAACATCTATCAACGTATCACTAAAATTCCTGGGTAGTCTGTCCTGATTCCTTTTGAAATATCCAGTATGTAAGAATCGAGATTGCACCTGTTTGACCAGCTGTCGCTTCTTCTCCTCTCCTTGCTCATCTCTGCCCTGTAGATCTCTTTCAAATTGGGCTTTGAGAGCCTGCATGTTGACCTCCAGCCTAAGCTTGGCATCTTCAGCCGCCTGGAGTTCATCCTCCAGCTCTTCCAGCTGGGTCTTCATCTCATCTACCTGTGCTTCCAGTCCACGCTTTGACTTCTCTAGCTCATGTACCTACATGGAAGCAATGATTTACACAATGTAAACATGGCATTTTAAAAAAGGTTAGCGAAGAAAGTTACTGCCGACATTGCATTTTTTTTCTATTATAGAATACGTTTGGCTTTAAATATTACTAAATTGGAACATTACTCACATTCTTGCCCACATCATCCTTGGAGCTGACCAGGTCTTCCATTTCTGTGCGTAGGGCCTTATTGACCCTCTCCAGTTCTTCACGTGACTCCTGAGCTTCCTCCAGGGCCCGAGCTAGAGACAATGCCTTGGTCTCTTTCTCACGGGCCTCAGCTTCAGCACGGTCACGCTCATCTGCATACTTGCTGGAAACACTCTTTTCCTCAGCAAGCATCTGTCATTGGAGAATGGATAGAGCCCAACAGATAAGCATTAGACAACCTTTTATATATTTCGTACCACGATGCAGTTGAATTCTTCATGAAGATCATAATTAACCTGGTCAAACTTCTTTTGTTTCTTCTCCAAGTTGGACACTAGCTGCCTCTGGTTGTCTAGGTCTACCAGAAGATCCTCCAGCTCTTGCTGCAAGCGGTTCTTTGTCTTCTCCAGCTTTTCATGGGCTGAGGCCTTCTCGTCGAACTGTGTGTTGACTGCCTCCAAGTCTCTCTGTAGACGCTTTTTACCTTCCTCCAGAAGTTCCACATTGCTGACGAACTCCTCCAACTTCTTCTTTGTATCTGACAACTGGCATCAAAGGGGTCATTATAAAAAAACTACCGATTTGCCACAGTAGGTTAAATAATGCTGGCAGTGTTTTCTTGGATATATCCCGTAAACAATCCAAAGGATTACTGGAACTGTTTACAGTCCCAAATTGTAGTGATCCGTGACTAACCTGTATATTGAGGGTGGAGACATGCCTTTCCACAGTCCTCTTGGCCTCCACCTCCTCATCTAACTGTTCCTGAAGTGAGTTTCGTTCATCTTCTGTCTGACGGAGGCGAGTTGAAAAGCTCAACTTCTGCCGTGTCTCCTCTGCAAGCAGCTCCTGAGAAGACACAGGAAGGTCAGCACCAAGTTTATGACTGCTCATGAGAAGAATATGGAGTGAATTTAAAGGGCAGAAATTGGGATAAATTGGTATACTGAATCACCTGTACATCTTGAATTTGGGAGGTCAGACTTGCCACATCTTTGCTTAACTTGATGTTCTTGCCTTCTGCTTCATTGAGAAGATTTGTCACGCTGTCGAGTTCCACCTGTGAATAGCATACACGATGCGTGCATTATCTGAGCCATGATATTAAAGGTTACAAGCCAGCTTGTTTTTCTTCATCACTTTTTACTGACCAATGCACTGAGATTACATCAGCAGTAAAGAGCAGAGCGGAGGGGCACTTACAGTGACCTTGGAGACGCGCTCTCCAAGCTCTGCCTTTTGCCTCTCACTGTCATTGAAGCGGGACTGCAGGTCAGCCAGCTGGCCTTCCACCTTCTTCCTTTTGTGCTCCAGGTCCTGCTTTGCTTGGGTCAGTGAGCGCACCTCCACACTCAGTTCTGAGGACTCCTTTTCTAGCGCCTGTTTTGCCTTCTCTAGATTAGATTTAACCTGCAGTGAGGTGAAAGGGAGAGGACACATGGAGACTGAACTCATCCCTGTTCCAGAGCAGTTTCTTAAATTGGATGAATTGTGATCAGGAAAATGTAAGTGACTTGGATTAAATCTATCAACTATGCTTTCGCAGACAGAGGCTTGCACCTGCTTGGACTTAAGTTTCAAATTAGGCTTTCACAGATAAAGCCTTGCACTCACTTACACTCAGCTTATTTTTTTTTTGCGGAAAGAGACTCCTACTCACTTCAACTGAAGTCATACATTACATTAGGCTTTCATAGGCAGAGACTCATACACACATAAATTGAAGTTTCAAATGAGACCATCGCAGAAGCTCTTACCCGCTTGGACTGCTCAAGCTGTTCAGTGAGCTCCTCCACAGCTTGCGTATGCTTCTGCCGCATCTCCTGCACTTGTGCCTCATGTGAACGGCTTTCTTCCTCCATCGCCCTCTTTAACAGCGTCACTTCCTGCTCTCGTTTTGCCCTGTACGAGGTCACCCAGGTCATTGACAAAAGTTCTCAAAGTCTGCTCATTTAACTTATCTAACAATGGGAAAACTGATCTAACAATGTCATTGTAGACCAGTAAATATTTGATAGCAGTATGAAACAGCGGTCCATTGCTGGTCCAGTACTCACCGAAGCTCCTGCTGCGTGGCTGTGCTGTCCAGCGTATCTTCCAGCTCAGATCTGAGGGCCTCCAGCTCCTCTCCCAAGTCACGTTTGGTCTTCTCTGCTTTGTTGCGTGCGGCACGCTCAGATTCCAGGTCCTCCTGTAGGTCTGAGATGTGTCCCTCCAGCTCCCGGATCTTCTTCAGGGCATTGTTCTTCTGGGTTGTCTCATCTTCGAGCCTGTAGTGTAGAGTCACTCACAGCTATGGTCTGCTGCAGAGAGTGAGCTGAACTACTGCTGTACTAAACGTGGTCTATTTCACACAAAGTTTTTAAAACTGTGTAAGCACACATTCATGTCTTGCTTATCAAGTATTTTTGCCATGCATATAAGGAAAACAACAAAAACAATGATGTCAATGTGGTGAATTAAATTAATTGCGCTTCAAACAAACGGAATGATAAAACTAAGTGACCTGATGGCTGAAAGATGTACCTTCCTAGGGTGGCCTGCAGTTCCTCTTCCTTCTTGGCCAGCTGTGCTTTGAGCTCAGCAATTTGGGCTTGCAGGTCAGCAATCTGCTCCTGCAGGTCATTGGATTCAGCCTCCAGCTTGCGCTTGGTTTTTTCCAGCTCTTGCCGGCCCTTCTCCTCTTTCTTCAAACGCACTATAGAGACATTGAGTATTTATGACTAATCCTATTACATTATTATCCATAGTGTATCCACATCTGATGGGGTAAACAGACTATGTTACTAATGAATGCTGAATACTCACCTTCCAGCTCAGATATCATAGACTCGTGTTTGTTCTTCAGCTTAGTCAGGTTCTTTGATTTTTCTTCTTCCTCCGCCAGGTTGGTGCTGAAATCTGCTACCCGCTCCTCCAGAAGCTTCCTCTCCTAAAATCACAGGTGGATTTCAGCCCTTGCTGAATTCACCAGTGAATGATCCTCCATTCTACTGGGTCACGCCTACCTTGAGCAGTTTATTGTTATGGTCCTCCATGATCAAGATGTCATCCTCCAGCTTTTTGATCTTTCCATCTGCAGTGACTTTCTCAAGCTGAAGCTTCTGACGGGCATCCTCCTCCTCCTCCAGATGTTCTTCCAGTTCCTAGAAATGGGAGTTCATTTCAGTGCCTGTATCTATGACATGTGTCAGTACCCTTGGGATGGCGCTAAGAGTCTCACTTTATGAAGCGTCCCACATCCACTCTCAGCAAGGCGTAGGACTTTTAGACTGAGAATTAATGATGATGTTTTGTAGTTTCTGAAACTACCGCTAAAGTATCAGCATACAGAGAATGCAGAAGAAGAACAGAGATGCACAAAACCCACTAGTACTTCCTCTACTAACACCTCTACTACTGCTGCTGCTACTACTACTGTCAATAATAATAATAATAACAACAACAACAATAATCAATGTATAGTATAAAGATATCTGGAAATCCAAAGGGTGTTGCTTGCTTTTGTTGATAGATATTACAGCTGGAAAACTAAACATAAAGCCAGCTACTGCGGTGTCAGTGCTAAGGTTTCAATTCGAACGTGATTTCGGGAAATACCTCCCTGCTATTCTTGATTGAAGATTTATTCAGCGATTATTAATTATTACTTATAATTGTACTGTGTCCATTCACTACCATCTGGTTTTCCAGATTTCTGTACGGGTGAATATTAATTGATATTTCAATGTTTGCACGTGCACTTCACATTGTCTCATTTACAGTCACTGGTGATGAATGGGCACAGCGCAATTATAAATAAATAGGTTAAAAAATACATTATCTGAAAGTTAAATGGTGTTCATTGTCCCCCAAATTTTAGTAATTAAAACACTTTACTGGGCATGTCTGTGTTATTTGTCTTTTATACTTATCAGTCCATTAATTCTGTCCTTTGTACTTTGAACAGACACAGCACAGCCATTAATAGTAAGGCAAAAGTTTTGCGAGATCTCACTTTTTTCTTCCATTATTTTTTTTCTCCTCCTATGACCACTTAAGGACAAATGCATTACATCGAAGGCTGGTGGCAAATACTATCCTATCCTTGTCATGTTGATATCTTTTTAGAATTTCATTATTGTCCAGCATTTCCAAAACATTCTTCCTTTCTCGGAATGTGCACGCCTGTCTGTGTCTGACTGCCATCTTCTCTCAACTCCTAATGATCCTGAATCTTGGCGTTAGTCTCCCAAGTTAGGAGAGCTTTCTTAGGATAAGAAAATGAATAAAATGCTCTTACTCTTACTCCTAAAAGTAGGACCAAAATTGCATTACTCAGCCGCTTAAGGTCACTTTCCTACTCTGAGATGCTTTTTAAATACGGCACAGATCAGTTTTCCCAGAATGCATTTGAAAATTAGGTACATCTATGTATCTGCACATGCTCACAATCCTGCCCAGCAGAATTGGGTAGGATGATGGATGTATATCTGTGTATGAGTGGGACAGGATAAAGGAGAAATGACAATGTCACACCTGTATCTGCTGCTGCATCTTTTTTTTCTCCACCTGCATGGCTTGGCCACGATCCTCCTCCTCCTCCAGCCGTGCCTCCATCTCATGCAAGATCTCCTCCAGCTCTTGTTTCTTGGCAGCCAGACGTACCCTCATCTCCTCAGCCTCTGCATACAGTTCTGTCTCCGCCTGCAGCTGCTCCTGCAACTGGTTTCTCTCCTCCAGCACCTAACGCAGGCCCAGAAGAAAGTTTGAAAAATATTCAGAGTTATCACAAGCGCTATCTCTCAAATACAGACAAAAATATTGCATCAAATGCCAGGTCAGAATGTCTCAACGTCAATTAAGATTTGAGCTACAGTAAAACCAGCTGTTAGCAGGACAGGATCCGAGTGCCCATGGACAGCTTTATGTACCTGTGTGTGCTTCAGGGTAATCTCCTTGAACTCTATTTCTGTCTTTTGTGCCTGTTCTTTGATCCTGTTGAGTTCTTCCTCTTTCAGGCTCATCTCCTCTTCCTGGCGTGTCACTTGCAATAGTGGCTTGACCTGAATATTAAACCAAGAAATGAAATTCATGCAGCGTCTAAGATACAAATCCAAGCAAAGATTGATACAGGTGCTGTTATATACAACAGAGATGCATCTTAAACGAGTGTCTTAATTAAAACCTTGCCTTAGTGAAGAGTCTCCACCACTGCCAGTTGCGTAGTTTGAGGTAGGCTGCGCAGTTCCTCTGGATGACCTTCATCGCTGTCAGTTGCTGTTGTCTCTTAGCAAAGGCCCTGCGAGTGAATAAGAGATGGAGGACTGCTTTAAGGGAGTGCACTGAAAGCCAAAGCCCTAACACTACTGTAATGTATCACACTTCAAGGGAAAACGGGTCCTCAACAGACATGGGGTAGATTGAGACTCACTTTCTGGCCAGGAAGCCTCTGGCTTGTGCCTGGAAGGCAATGATGATAACTGTGATCTTCAGGTCACGCTCTTCTTCTAGCTGGGCCAGCACTCCAGTACGGAAGAAGATCTTGCTTTGACCAATGCGGTAGAGGTTTGGGTCCAGATCCAGATGCTTAATCTGATGGAAAAGAGCAGGGTAACCTGCAGCTGACTTACTGGAAGTGTAGATAACTGATAGTCATTATGATTCAATAAGAAAATCAGCACATATAATATCAGTGGCACAGCTCACCATGAGAATGCAAGCCTGTTTGCCATCCATAAAGCCTTTAGGGATAGCACTTGCAGCCAAGATTTCATAACTACATTAAAAGAAAAGAGGGTGGCACAAAATCATTCAAAATCTGAACTTGGCTGTATGTAGAAATTAGAACATAGTTGTGCTGAGAGTTAAAATTGAATGTTTCCTGTATGAATAGACATTATTCAAAGTGCTGAGAGTGATGGCCCTTTCTTCCTCATATTGCTTACCGCTGTCTAAATTCCTGGAAGACGATACGGTTAGGGAATCCCTGCCGGCAAATGCGAATGCCCTCAAGCACACCGTTGCATCTCAGCTGCTCCAGAACTAGGTGAGCATCCAATTTCCCTGCCTGAGCAATAGCGGAAATGGTTGTTTGATGAGATATGCACTTCTGCACTCATAGGTGACTTTAGACACAGAATACTGGAAGGCAGTTCAGACCTTTTTCGGCTAATCAATTACACCCCAATTAGCTTAATGAATTTGCACCTTTTAAGTTAAACCAATAACATTAACTGGAGGTTTCTCTTCAGTCTTGAGTACAAGCTAACTGAAAACCATATGATTAACTCTTGTAACACAAAGCTCCCATTGACTGTACAGCTCATTAAATATATGCTACAAGGGACATTCACACAGCACCAGCATTCAGGATTAATCTGCGCACCCTCTTCTCGTGGTTGGGAATAATGCATCGGACAAAGTTGGGTTGGGTGTTATGTAGGGTGGTCATCAGCTTAGCCAGAGATTCCTTGTAGAGCTGGCCCACTGTGCGGAACATCCCCTTCTTGGTTTTGGAAGAACTGGGCATGGAGCTGTCTGACATCTTGGCTATTGTCTCCAGTCCTACCACTCGGTCAACTTTTAGTTAGGAAGACACAGTATAGTTAACTTAGGCTGCTTAGCCACGGCCAAGCTCAGCTGGACTGAGAAAGAAACAGAATCAGAAACACTCTCATACTTTTTTCAGCTTTAGGATGCATCGACACTTACCATCTTTCCATAGCTCTTGTATAAACATGCTGGAGGAGTTATTAAGCAATGCAGTCACATTGTCATTAAGGGGGTCCATGTTCTTGGTCAGCCAAGCAGTGGCATTATAGTCGACCTAATGAAGAACATCCAATCACTCAATTCACATCAAGTATACTTACAGAACATCATATTGTACACTTTCCAAATTTAACACCACCTTAATTTGTTATTTCATGTAATTAGCAAAATGGCAAAAATTAGTTGCTTGTACATTCTAGATTCAGAGTACAATCTAGATCAGATTCTGGAATGAAGGTCTCTGTCTGTTCTGTGGATTGCCAGTGTCTTCTTACCTTGCCAGCATAATGGAGAATGGAGAACTCAGTCTTGTCCTTAAGCTGCTTTGGTTTGGCAAACTTGGAGTGGTTGCCCTGTGTGCTAAAGAGCTTCTCCACAAATGAGATATCTGTGGCTTTTGGGAACCAACACTCCTCATCCAGTAGGGCAAGAACGCCTGGTGGATTATTCTGCAGAGATAAATATCAACTGAAAACTACATGGAAAGACAGTTTAGTCTGTTCATTGCAGTGTGGATTATACTTGATGTCCACATGCACTATGGAATCTAATGCAAGTACAGGTGGTCTCAAGAAAGCACACCAATGTACATTATCAGTACACTGACAGGCGATGTACAGTGGAAAGCAGGTACACTGACCGGTCTTTCAATCAACTCAATACAGGGCTGCAAGTCTAGGCCAAAGTCAATGAAGTTCCACTCAATGCCTTCCCTCTGATACTCTTCCTGTTCCAGGATGAACATGGTATGATTGAACAGCTGCTGTAGCTTCTCATTAGTGTAGTTGATGCACAGCTGTTCAAAGGAATTGTCCTGTGGGAGATCACACATGTAAGCCTGTGCTCAAATGGAAAGACTGCTTTTGTCACAATGCCACTATAGGCCGTGTTCCTCACCTCAAAGATCTCAAATCCAGCAATGTCCAAGATACCCAAGAAGGATGCCCCTTGGCGTTTTGTCTTATCAAGGGCCTTGTTGACACGTGTCAAGATCCAGCGAAAGAGTCGTTCATACATTGCCTTGGCAAGGGCTTCTATAGCGAAATCAGCCTGTGAAAAAAAGCGAAGACACCCTGTTTATTTATATAATATATAATATTTAAATTCATATTTCAGCATTATTATGAAGCAGTTCAGGCAAAATGCTTTGCTCAACATCACAACTCCTCCTGCATTTGACTATAACTACTATGCTACATTCAGTCTGCTATGGTTTGTAATAAAAACATTTTACTTAGCAGTATAGCACTAGACCTGTGATATTTGTTTTGGAGGATGTAAAAGATGCTAGAGGAATAGCTGGATAGCTGCATTGCAGATCCCATCTTTGTCAAAGGTAACCAATGGGCCATTACCTGTTCTTTTGTCTGTGCCTTCTGCACCACCTCTCGGCCTACTTTGATGCGTGGTGTGAGGATGGCACGGGTAAAATCGGTCACATTGATGCCCTGAAGGTGGCACACTTTCTGAGCAGCTGGATATAGATAAAATGGTCATTAGCAGAACGTCTCCAGAAGAAACCTATTCTTATGTCAGCAACAGAGCTAAATGTTTTTACAGTAATCAAAATCAATTTTTCAGCCTGAAGTGGCTCAAAACACATAATTTGTTTACATGACCAAATGTCCACCAGGGTCCCAACAGCAGTGTGTTTGTGTTAGGGTTAGGCTTAGGCTTAGGGTTAGGCTTAGGGATTTCTCTCACCTGTGTTATCTGGCATTGTTGCCTGCTCTTGGTTCCTCTCTTTCTTGAATTCAATGTTCCCAAGTTGTAACACACTGGAGACCACCTTCAGGACACCTGAAGAAAATGTGGGGATTTAAAGAAAACTTCATTAAGATAAAGGATCTTCTGTCAAACAATCGTAATACAGAGTTCACAAATAAAATTCACCAGTCTGCTCTTCCTCTGTGAAGCCCATAATGGTCATGGCCTCCATCGTCTCAAGGTACATCTCGTCGTCCTGCTGCCCTGGGATTTGCACATGTCCAGCCACCAGGAAGCGGTAGTTGTTGAAGTTCTCCAGCAGCAACTCCTCTGTAAAGAGAAATAACAAATCAGGCTAACAGAGGGTAATTTTTATCAGTAAACAAGTGATGGCTATTCATGGACACAAAGCCCAGTTCGTACCATGCAGCTTGTCTTTCGCTCCAGCCACCATGTAGTAGAAGATGTGGAAAGACCTCTCAGTCTTAGCCTGCCGGATACAGCGGGACTTCTCCAGCAAGTCTGTGGTGGTGTCCATGTCAAGGAGGCCTTCTTTCAATGAGGCTCATTGGCACTTTCACCTGTTCAGGATCTCTTTGTTGACATGTTACCCAGAAGCACACACTGTAGGAGTGTCTGCATGATCACAGCTGAACCACTGCCACCTTGAGCTATGGATGGCAAGTAATTCTAATGTAATCAAGTGAGATAAGGGTCTACTGTACTGTTTCCCAACCTGGTCATTGCCCCCCCCCCCCCAGTCCACGTTTTTGCTTTACCAAATGCTGGGAGGGAGAAAAAATGTGGACTGTCAGACAGGGAGCTGGGAGTGAGCAAAACCATGAGCTGTCTAGGGGTCCCCAAGGACCGGGTTGGGAAACACTGGTCTACTCCATGTGAATAAAGAAACAGCTCAAGTCCTTTCTTTGCCTGTTTTCTTGTCAGGATACACGTCTCGATGTTGGCTCCCACAATGTAGCCTGTCACATCAAAGTTAATGCGGATAAACTTGCCCTGTGGGGAGACAACATTGAATGCATATGAATACTGATACAGTATACCTGCAATCCGGACACTTAACACAGCACAATATGACTCAACCTTTAGCAGCAACGTTAAATATTTTGGTATGTATTATTATCTAATGCTTATTTTACTCAAACATTATAGCAAAGGATTACAACAGCACAAAAGCTGAGAGAGAATATGTATGCTCACGAATCGAGAGGAGTTGTCATTCTTGATGGTCTTAGCGTTTCCGAAGGCTTCCAGAATAGGGTTGGCCTGCAAAAGCTGCTTCTCCAGCTCCCCCTAAAGCATCCATGCAAGAAGTTAATGACGAGCCTGCGTCAACACAACTCATACTGGCCTCAGTGAGCACAGCAGGGGTCTGAACCAAGAAGCTCCCACATGTTCATAAAGGAAAACGAGAAGAGGAGGAGGACTTCATTAAAAGGCACCATGCAGAGGTCATTGGTGACAATACCGATTTATGGGAGAGATTATGGAAATAGGTTAGAGGAGAAGGAAACAAATGTTTAGCAAACATGAGAGTGGTACTTTTCTCTGGTGTACACTGCTCCAATAAGTACAACATGTTCTGGAGCAATTTTACATCCTAAAATACTCTGATGGTGCTTCACCAAAATTGAAGATCTTTTGGCAGCTTTGACAATAAAAATAAGCATAGGAACTACTCATCCTCCAGAAAGAATATCTCTGTGTCAATGTGCAAGATCTGTAAGAAGCTGAGAGGCATTAAGATACCAAGGGGCTCTAGGCAGCCCTGACCCTTGGGATCAAAGGCAGGAAGTCAGCTGACCGATGGGGCATTTTGAGCAACTAGATGCTTGGATGTCATTCTCAGAAATAAGCTTCCTAATTGTGTTTATATAGTAATGCAGCAAGTTAATATCCTCTATGCTTGTATATACACTTCTGTCTCAATTGCTTACAAACAAAACACGGATTTGTGTGAATTAATTTAGAGTGTTTAATTGCATGTTACAGCTCACTTTTTCTGCTGACACTCTGGCATTATAACAGTAATCTTTTACAAAATTGTATGCATCTATTTATATCAGTCTGCTTTAAAGATGTGTATGGGAAGAGAAGAAGCAGATAGCTACCAGAAAGTTCAGCGTTGAGGATGAAATCACATCCCTGACTGCTACAGCAGCTAGAGAGACAGGAACACAGTGGGGAAGCAGAGAGAAATGCAAGCAGACAGGAAACAAGGAGGAGTACAAGGCTGAGAAAAGAGCATGAAAGGCATACCATACACAGACACATCTTTAAAACCAAAGGTTGCGTTAAAGGTTTACAATCGTGTGACCACTACTTTACAGCCCTCCTGAGGTCAGGGCCCGGGCATGAGAAGATGGCAAAAATGGTATTTAATGGCTTGAAGCGGAAGGGGGCACTCTGCTGCTCCTTGCCTCAGTGCTAGGTTAAGGAGTGTCCTTCAGGAGAGCTGCTTTTCGTGAATGAGTCTCACCTCAGCTACGGGTCGGTGTGAACAAACTCCGAGACCTTCCACATGGTGACAAAAGTGGGTCAGAACTCCACACTGTGCAAAGCGTACTATGGCGCGCAAGGCCGACTCTACGGATGATTGGCGAGTGGGTAAGGGTAAGAAAGGGGTAGTCTGTGATAGGAAATGTCCATTGTCGAGGAGGAAAGGAGACGGGCATGCTCACACTGTGCTCAAAGTTCTGTGACGGGCCTTTTCACTATCGGATTCAAGCTCTGACAGTGAAAGGGTTGAGTACATAAAACAGAATTATCACTCTCAGATGGGGGTAACAGTTTCACATCATCTATCACTTTAAATATAAAAAATCACGATAGTGGTATGACAATGACATCAATGAAGCTGCACTGCTTGCCGAATATGAGAGTGGCTGGACGTGATATCAGAGCTCGGGTATGAAAACCGCAGTTTCTCACATCAGGTCTGTTTTTGTCGTGTACGAATGTTCACAAGAGTGTCACTGCACACAACGACGTTGCACTATTTCATTTTGGTGAGGCACTGTAGCATGCAATTCCGAGCCTTGGAAAAACACACACAATAAAAGAAAAGAAAAAGCTGGGCATTCTGTTTTTACTCACGTAGGCATATAGAGATCCTCCTTGTGGCTATTTGGAGCAAAATTGTGGTAGCAGTTAACCTTAGGAGATTTTCCTGAACATCATGGTAAGGATTTCCCTCGTGGATAAGGGGCATTAGGGAAATGAAGGGGATTCAAATCTGCCATCTACACCACAGCATGTTCTCTTTTTGTAGAGTTGGTTGAATTGGTTTTCATTATCACTGTCTAATTTGACTAAAAAATGCATTTTTGCCCCATATCAGCAAAAAGTTTTGCTTATATCAGAATGTGACAGATTTTTATAGCTAGCAAGACTTTCATGAGCTGTAGTAAGGTTGAAAATCGTATGTCACACTTAACTGAATTGAGTTATGGAGGTGATTTTCCTATCTTTATATACAATGCATACATTTACTTAGTTTTTAAAATTGAATTGATATTCCATTGTTTAATAGTTAATATGGTTAGAATTCATATGGATTCTCACAATAACATATGAATATAAAATATGAAATTGTTAAGGTAGTCCATATTATTAAATAACTTGCATTTCATGCCTCTATAGCGCCCTCCCAAAAGGCCAAGGACAAAGAAGGTACTACTCACAACGCTGGAGTCCTTCTTCCCCTTGTGAGAGGAGGCCACTGTGGCCAGGTACTGGATGACCTTCTTGGTGTTCTCAGTCTTTCCAGCCCCAGACTCCCCTCTGTGGGTTGGCAGGAGAGCGGGATGAGGAATGTATTTCAGGCTGCCTCAGATCTACATGAGGTGAGTTTATTCAGCATGCAGATTCTGCTTTCATCTCTGACTGCAGTGAAACATATTCTCGGCCCACTCTCTGGAATAATCAAGGGTCCATTGCTGTGCATGCATCAGACAGGATTTACTACTTCAATTTAATGTGCCGTCACTGCATTTCACCAAGACTGCCGTGACCCATGGACAGTTAAATGTGACACTAAGACCTTCGCATCTCCTCTTGCACATTACATGTTCCTTTTATCTCTAATACACCAGACAAAGTGATGAGGGGCTCCAGCCTTTCTGCAAACCCTAACAACTCCATAAAAGGCAAAACATGTCTAATTCAGCAGGCCCTGTAATGGACTTGTTTAGCAGACACAGGAATCCTGCACGTCCTGTTGTAAAGCCTTTCCTCCAACTGAGCTGAACCCTTCCCTTCCCGTGGCACAGAAGCCTTCATAGGAGCACTATGAATAAAAAAATAACAACATCTCAGACATTAAAAGTGCCATTAAACATAATCCACCCCTATAAAACCACAAAGGTCCACTTGTGCTCTCTGTAGATGCTTATCTAAAGCACAACATGTCCATAGTACAGTGTGTCCATAGCATGTGGTATTTCAGGGTATTATTATCACAAAACTGAACTATTTGGGTGTTCCTATTGTAAAGAAATCTGTGCACCCATCTGCCTAGTGAGGCAGTAATTAGCATAATTCATATAAATCATTATCTATCCCTTGCACTAGTGATTTTAATGGCATCCCTCGTACGTTTTGTGTTCATTGCAGTATGTCCCTCAAGAGAAACCTTCTCGTAAACTCGTCCGGAAATGTTTGTCTCTCTGCTGGAAATTCCTCTTCATTTATTTTTAATTATGAGTGACCAGTGGCGTCGGAAGGAGTTTAAAGTGGGTGGGGGGGATTTGCCCTGGGGGGGCAATGTATATTAAAACATCGCAATGGGCACACATGAAGCAACAAAGATTTTTAAATAATTTTTAAATAATAAAGATTTCATCATTTAAAATAAGACTTACATGGTTTAAGATGCAGTTTCACAATGAAAAATATTTTTTTTTAATTTAACTGCTCCATATGATAAATTGATTTTGTGTGATATGGGATTACATTCTTCGTTAGTAATATGTTTTGCCCTTGCGTTCTGCATGTGCAGCAAACTGACCTCAGTAATGCACAGATTCATAATGAAACATAGGCTTAAGAAACTGACTCTTAATTTGTCATGTTTCATCTGTATCATGACAGAAACGCGTTAAATCGCAAAAGGTGCCACTATGAACGGTTATTGCAAAACTCAAAAATATCGCACTGTGATTTTTTCCAATATCGTTCAGCCCTAAACAGATATCTGTTCATGTGACATTACTGACGATGTGATAAAAGCTGTAGAGGGTATAGGTCAGACTGTAGCTTCACGGAAAACGAAACGTGATTTGATCACGTTTATCGTAGGGGCTACTTATTTATTTTTTTTTTTGGGGGGGGTCATGTTCCCCCTGGCCCCTCATTTCTATGCTCCTGCAAGTGAGATTCAGCAATAGTGCAAAAAAACCTTCATGATTTAAATCCACTACGTCTTCAGTGTGGCACACAAGATATCTCAGTCGAGGGACCGAACCTCAGTGACGGAAAAAAGGAGGCTAATCCACACTGATGCTTCACTTTCATTTGACGAGATCATGTACAGTATTCAAGCCAGTGAGACATTTAATTTCTGCTACCAAAGTCACACTATCAGTATCACAGGATCTCTTTATCACAGCTGTCCCCTGGCTTAATCGTTTGTGTCCGTTTTTCAAACACACTCTCCCCACTGCTGTTAGTGTATGTATATTTCGGACAGACAGACATGTCCCTCTGCACTGCAGGGGATATTCTGGCTTAAAACAATTCAAACATATTTCAAAAGTATTTTCTGGCTTTCTAATAACAAAGCGCATTATACATTTTAGACAGAAAAAAGGTTCACTGCAGTGCAAGCAATGATTATCTGTAAATAAGATCTATTTCCAGATGAGCAATGTTGTGAATGATTTGTAATGTCTGGTGCAGTCAGAGACAACCACGTGAAATGTGCTGTCCACTTAGTTTTCTCTTGAGAATGTGACCCAGTTTTGACAACAAGGTTAATCCCTTCTGATACCCGTCCTCCAGGAACCAGGAAGACTAAGCAGGAAATTTACAACAAGGTCTGCACAGCAGGACCACAGAGACACAGCATGCAAGTAGAAAGCCAATATGGGATCAGAAAAGGCTGTATCTCCGGATCAGCCGGCTCAGAACAGAGAAGGCCCTGGGCACTGGGCTGGGTGAGCCCTCCCGTTTCCCATCATGTACTGGGACAAGAGCACGGACAGGAAAGGTGGGTCTGCAAACCGGAGTGTAGGTGCTGCAGTTAGAGGTCTGCTCTCTGGGAGGCCGCAAGACCGGAGGACTGGGTCTCGGGAATGTGGCTGAGGTCTGTCCGTGTTGGGGG
>JAODKC010000095.1:27000871-27025360 GCA_026777985.1 Mormyrops attenuatus | reverse complement strand
CGCCGCCCGGCGCCGCGCGCCCCCCCGGCGCCCGCCCGCCCGGCCCCCCCGCCCCCCCCCCCGGCCCGCCCCCCCCCCCCCCCCCCCCACAGGGCTGGGAGTTTTCTATGCTTTGACAAGTCATTGCCCAGCCTGGTTAATTTTATCCTCAACAGGCTTTCTCACAGTACCCTGGCAGAAAGCCCATAATGCTGGTGAGGTCTGTGTGCTGACGGATCCAGCTCATTTACTGCGGCTAGCTGCTTGTCAAGGAATGGGACAGGCTGGGGAATTTGAAAAATATATATATTTAAAGGAATCTTTGATATGCCATGAAGTGCTCCGTTTTATATTGGTGTGCCCTATTTAGTGCGATGCAGTTAGGGTGCCGTATTTCTCGGGTCGCAACACATATCCGCCTCACTTTCTTTTTCTTTTTCTGAACAATGGACTTATATGTTTAGATAACAACGACTCCTAACTCGCTAATCGGTGTCACTTAAAGGCTCACGATTTTAGCAACGCAGCTTGCCTCATTGACAGCAATAAGCGTTAGAATAAACACACCCAAAGACTAAACCAAACCACCGGTATTAATCCCAAACAAAGGCTAATCTGGTATTACAGTCCGGATACAGGGCATATTTCCTGTGAGTGGGCTGGGTCTGGAGAGAGCTGACCCCCGGGGTGATATGGACTTTTCCCACTGCTGTTGAAATGGGAAATACCCACCAAACTTCCTGTCCACCCTGTAAATATCATACACTTAGGAAAAATAAGTTTTCCAGACAGCAAATTCCCAGTGTGATGCCTGTAAATGTATAATGCTAGTGTGACTGCTTGGGCTTTAGTGTCTTTCTACAGCTTTGACATAAACATTATTTGGGCCTCTCTGGGCTAATCAGCCACTTGTCCAGTTTACAGGATAAGTTTCGATGTCGGAGCATGTGATGACACTATGCAATTTAGAAGTGTATAAACAGCATTTACTTACGTGCACAGGACAGACTGGTCCTCACGATCTGTGGAAAAAAGCGGTTCATACATCATGTCAGACATGTCTTCAATGACTGAATTTTTAATCTAAATCTTTATGTTTTAAGTGCTTTGAACTGCACATAATACATGTTTGCATATGTGAAGGAATGTCACGGCTGGAGAGACTAATATGATTTGTAATTGGGTCAAGGAGCAGAATTACTCAAATTCATTTTTCTTTCGCATAGCTAAATGTGAAAATCCTTGAAGAAAATGAAGTTGTTCCATTTATGGGAATTTCTACAGCTTATTGCCCATCTTTTAACCGCTTATCCTGACTAGAGTCATCATGGGGCCTGGAGCCCGTCCCAGACAGCACAGGGCACAAGACAGAGGGCAGGCTGAGTGAGATGCTAATCCATTGCAGAGAACACACACAATCATACACTATCGCGATTAGAGATTATGATAAGCCTAACTGCACAATTGGAATGCAGAAGGAAATCCACACGACACAAGGAGGATATTCAAACTGCACACACGCCCCAAAGAGTTTCATGCCACAGTAATATCAGTAAAGTCATATTCTTAGGTATAACAATATGGAACGGCCATCGTGCTGTGGCCCTTGGTCAGCACGATAAGCTGTATATAAACAACATGCCCAGTAAATAAATCAAGAAATCCAGAGCACAGCATCAATGGAACATTCTGCTGCATCAGATGGACACCTAAGCCAGTACGGTATCGTACTGTACAGCCTGGAACTGCGCTCTGGAAACTCATTATGGACATGACCTGGCTGGTCTTGCTTCCAAACAACAGACGCCTCCCATTCCCCTTTCTTCCAAATTAAGGCAGAAATCAGGGCATCTGAGAGCTCTGAGAGGGAAGCAGCATCTGTAGTGGACATTTCGGTGCTAACACTTCAAAAGGCAGAATCATTGACAGTGGACTAAACAGTGTAGCCTACTACATTTACAATTCATCCATCCATTTTCTGAAGCTGCTCAATCCCAACTGGGGTCACAGGGGGGACCGGAGCCTATCCCGGGTACAATGGGCGCAGGCGGGAACCAGCCCTGGGCAGTTGCCAACACACCGCAGGGCGCACACACTCACACAACTACAGGGCCAATTTAGACACACCAATCAACCTATTCTGCATGCTTTTGGACCGAACCCAGAACCTTCTTATTCTGAGGCAGCAGTGCTAACCACTGCGCCACCCACTACATTTGTCATTGCACTAAAAAAAAAGAAGTTATCCTGCTATTGAGCAGCACTACTCTCATGTCTAGCAGGACACTTATTTACTTGAAATAATCCATGGGAATTGCAGTTATCTATTATTTGGCTTCAAAGGCAAACAGTTTGAAAGACCTTGCAAAGGAATGCAATGGCCCAGAGAGGGAACAGCAGATTGCTCACAGTCCACCCAGGATTTCATCGTAGATAACTAGACAAAGTTTATAGATTTGATGCAACATGCATCAGCCAGCAAACCAAGTCTTGTCTGTGTACAAATCTGTCACAGCAAGAAGGGGGATATGGTAGGAGCCTTGAAGTAAATTAGATGCTAGCTAGCTAGCATTCAGCATGTCGTAGCGCATCATAAGCGTGTGTAATTGCTCAAATGAAACCAGAAAAACTGTCAGCTGATTTATGACATTCCACACAGAGTACAGGAAGAAGCGCCCAGCTACGCCCAGCAATCAAACCTCATACTGTTTGTGTTGACCTGGAGAGAGCCATTTCCGCGATGTATCCCTGCTGTTTACTTAGAGGGAGGCAGCTACACATTATGGTAGTGCAGCATAAACAAGATGCACACTTCGGGACTTGAGCCAAAAGCAGAAATACAATTGCTTTTAAACAGGAATATTCTGATTCATTTGAGCTGAAAGGTGCTAAGGTATTCTGCAGGCATAGCCAAACGCTCCCAGAATAGTTAGCCATACAGTTAAAGGGGAGGTGTGAAGCTCTGTGGGTTGAGAATCTATACTACATCAACCACAGCAGATAGGACCTGGAGTTAGACCTGAGGACGCGCAATGACCCAAGAATTACAGAACCTTATGTAAACAGAAACGGAATAAATACATTACTTTGTGTAAATCCTGGTACAGATACAACATGTTGTTCTTCATTCTCAAATGAATGTGACATATTAATATCATGTTATATAAAAGCACAGCCACCATACGTTATGCTATCCACACAAGCCCCACTATGCATGTGATTAACTAACATGATGTAGATCCGACACTATGGAATTTTATTAGCATGGAAGGCTATAGTAATCACACAGCTGAGACGCTGGACAAGTAGGTGAGGTCATCTCTGTTCTCATTTGGCTTCCTGACAGAATTTGGAAGGAGTCCAAATAACTTACAACTTATAACCACTTGAACAATAGTGAACTTAAGCTTTCACAAGACATAAAATTCACGTATACATCAGGTTCTAGCCATTCCATTTCAGTTAGATGATCTAGGTTAACAGAGGCCAAGGTTACAATGCTGTCATCACTTCAGAACAAAATGTGAATTTATTTCGGGCTACGATGAAAACAGCAACAATGTGACATTTTTAGTCTTAGCTGCCCAATAGCTACGATCTGCTAATGAAGGAGAAAGTTGAGTGACATCTGTGATATCCCCCACAATACCACAGACAGAGACACATGTAATCTTGCGTGCACACACTGTGAACATCACTCAGTGGGGGGGCTTTAAGCTCAGCAACAGGGACCTGCCAGGCCTAGATAAATGAAGAGTCATTCTGGGGAAAATAACACACTAACTTAATGTCATTTCTAATTTGTTTACAGTATTGGATTTATTATATTTAATGGTTTGACTGATTATGTCCCTGCAATGACCTGAAACATGCAGAGAGATGTGGCTTCTCTGTTTCTTCTGGCAACCTTCTGTAACCCACATGTTTAGTTAGATGCCTATGACCGTTTCCAACCTAACTTCCATCCAAATTTCAATCCTGGGGGAACACACTGAATGTGCCAGAAGTTTATAGTGAAGAACCAGACCATGACCTGAATTTAAAAAACAACAGTTACATTTCTGTTGAGTGGAATAATGTTTGTATCAAATGCTCCAGGGACACTGAATAAATGGCTCATCCTGCACTTGGACCCCAAGTTCACTCTCAACTGTAGTTGTGGAAATGGCAAAAAAATTATCATTTCATTCAAAAAACAGTTACACTGGAGGCCTAATGAGCAGATGGTGTCGCTTCCTGTTACACTTGCTTGTACTGTACTCGCTGATTTTGATGCTTCCAAACTTCAGTGCCTTCGTGATTCCCCTACACATATGGCCGATCACCAACTTAACATCATAATGCAGTGAAACAGAAAGCTGACGAAAATAAAACAGTGACAGATGCTTTGATAGACTTGTACAACAAACCCTCAAAACCACCACAAAAGCTCTTCAGTAAAGAATATTTGGCACTTTAAGCAGCTATTACCATGTCTAAGAAGACGTGACATATAAACAAACTCATGCATTATGAGGCTGGGGACAGTTTACTCTTGGTTAATGTTTGACATACTGCAGTTTTGAAACAGGGCCTAAAATATCCTAGTGTTTTGATGCTTTAATCTTAATATTGGTCTCTTAATTTAACCTGAGAGAGTGTCCGCCCGTAACAGGTACAGCTGTCTGGCGAGCGTCTACACACTGCTTACCTTGCATCATGTTCCTGTAGGCGTTATCGGTGATGGCATAGATGTGTGGTGGCACCTCATGACGTTTCTTTCCCTTGTAGATTTCGATGATCTTCTCGGAGTAAATGGGCAGCATCTTATATGGGTTCACCACCACACAGAACAGGCCCGAGTAGGTCTGGGAGCCAAAGAGAAACACCATCAATTGACACTTGCCCAACTGCACATGCTATGTAGAAGGCAGAGCACCACATGTTACTGAACCGTTCCCGGCCTGTTGGGAGCTGAGGGAGATGGAGTGCTTGGAATAACTGACTGCTTTATTCTCCACTTTCCAGGAATTCAAATGGCATCCAGACAGTTAAGACAGCATTCTGCCATGGTTTGATATTTAACTTCATTACACTGCATTTTTTTTTAATGTCCTACTTCCTCTTTGAAATGGTTGAGCAGCAGTTCACGGAGCAAGTGCAGGTTACAACCTACTTGGCGCAACAATAGAGATTTACTTCTTAGCATGAATGATGCACACATCACCCCGTTTGGCAAGAGCGATATTGATGAATACTTCCTATCTGCTTCACACAAACACTGGAAGAAATGCTGAGGATAATCAGCTATCAGAATTACTTCATTCTGGGTGGACAAAAGCCACCCTGACTAGAATAAGCGGCTAGAAGATGTATGGATGGATGGAAGGATGATTTAAATTGATATACTGATCCTGTCTTGTGAATGACTAAAGCTCACAGTCTTTACCATGTTTGATGAATAAATTTTGAATATTTCTTTTGGGAGATTTCAATTGTATACTTTATACAGTCTTTACTTATCTGCACTGAGTAAATGTTAAGCATGAGTTCATGTGATTGGCTCTCACACAGCTTTGAAGGCCTACCCATGGTCCCCGCGAGCTCTGACTCCCACAGCAATACCTCATGGGAAACGTGGGGGGCAGAGCTGGGGTACTCACATAGATGAGCCCAGAGAAGTAGCGCTCTCGCAGGTTATGCAGCACGGAGGCCTCGTTCAGACAGGTCAGCTCCGCCATGTCCTCCACCTTGCTGAACTTGGGTGGGTTCATCTTCTGGATGTCATCCTTGTTGACTGTCACCTTCTTGGCATTGTCCGCCAGTTCCACCAACACCTCATCGCCGTGCTCCTCCTTGATGCTGGCGGCCTCAAACCCATGCTTTTCAGAGGGGATCCACACCAGCTTCTTGGCAGACCAGTCAGCCTGGGCCACAGGACTGTTGATGAAGTCCTTGTCCAAATAGAGGAACTTCTCATCCTCACTCAAGGCTTTTTTGGACATCTTGAAGTTAGTTTAGGAGCTGTCAAGACACAAACAGTTCTTATTGGTACTACAAATTTGGTTCTGAATACAAGAGTACAGAAAGTTTCTGTCACAAATAATTTGTCTGAAGATCATAAGTACATTGTTAAAGAGAGCAGCTGACTCCACTGATATAGAAGAAAGGGTTAAATTTCTACATTAAGCAGGCCCTTTGAAACTCTCTTATTCTCATAGACTGAACCACCCCCCCATCCCCGCCAGTATGCGCAAAGGCCACAGGGGAGAGAATCACAATCCCTATTTAGCCCTGTGCTCTGCATTAAAATCATACCACCTACAGGAAATGATACATGTCACAATACACAACCACCTAAAACACCATTTGCCTTTGAAAAATGGACATATGTACCATGACCAAATGCAGAGATGAGGAACACCACGGCCGTTAATATATAATGGAAGAATAACGGCGACAACAAGGATAACAGCTAGATCGTGATGCGGGTCGGCGATGGCATGTGGTGATGACCATATAAGGGCACCTTCACTGCTGCGGTCTCCTTTCTGAAGACCCAAACAGCAGAGCCAGTGAACTCCCAAACAAAGCCCTTATAGGGAATAATATGTCTGCAGCCTGACTTACGGTTTACGCCAAAGCGATAACATAGAACTGGAGCTGTGAAGGCCGGCCATTCGGATCCTTAGTACACATATGTCTCCGCACACAGCACATGAATATTCAGATGATATGGCAGTAAGTATTTACTACATAAACTAGCTAAATGCTTCATTAATGACAGCGGTACGTATGTATCGTCTTACCACACAGAGATATGTACGTGAAGGATGGAATGAATTGTAAGGTGTATTCTTACATGAAACTGATGGCCTTGGCACTTAGATGAGTACGAGTGAGCTTCTAGCCACATCACTGCCAGTCCTGCTGTCCTTGTATACCATGAAAACACTGTCATGTGACCACACATGGGCAGCAACTCTGATACATTGAATTTTCCAATTTCTGGGTGTGCAAGTGCAGCGGCGAGCTGCTTTTTCTAAAGACCTACTGCTCACTGAAGGAGGATTTAAGGCCCCGCTGCAGAACCCGGACCCCAGGTCATGTGTCTGGGGGGCCCTTAAGAGCCCAAGAACGAAGTACGCCCACCCCTGAGCGCATTACTCCCCGATTTGGCACAGAACGCGCAACCACCCAGAGCCCTGTTTACAAACAGCTTAACATTCAGCACAACAAATCGCATTTGTTTGGCCCTACAAAGTATAATGCCGGCAATTTTATTACAAGGATAAGCTATCGAGAAAACTAGAGTGATCTTTTAACAGAAGCTGTGCTTTGCTTTAATTTCCCTGAGTTCAGTTTAGAAGTGGTGATGGTGTCATACTTAGGCGCAGGCTGACTGAACTAGTGACTGCCAAGCACGTGATAATGGCAAGTCAGACCCACAAGGCAACAAATATAATGTGAACTTAAATGTTTTATATCAAACTCCACCACAGGCAAGAAAAGCCACTACAAGTAGGAAAGGATTTCCTGTTCTCCAAACATCACAGGCTTGCTGGTATTAACATCTGCCATAAATCCTACAGGTAAGTTATAACTTCCTTATTATTATTATTATGCTTATTATTATTAGTAGTAGTAGTAGTATCAATAATAATAATATGCTGTATTCATTATACTTTAGCAAATTTGACCTGCAGGTACTGAGAGCTTTAAAATATGGTTTCATATGTCAACTGTATAGATCAGCAACAGACTAAAAGTCCTTCATTTGTACTTAAATTCATATTAACTACTAGCGTTTGGGTACTTAAGGCACCATACAGGCCCAGGCCATTCTAGAGAATGCTTAACTGCAGAAGGAATTGGACAGTTTGACATTTGCGTTTTTCCCTTATGGAAAACTGTACAAGAACAATCAGAAGTTCTGCATTAAAATCATACCACCTTTAAGCATGTGACCTGCAGCCATGAGCCCATGTTCTCTGGAAGACATCATCACTCTCCACCTCTCCATTTCTTAAAGTTTTTCTTCATTTTTTTCCCAAACACATGAAAATTTTGATTTGATGTAAAAAAAACTGCATGAAAATATACAGCCTAAATACGACCAAGGCACTTAAACCTAATCACACATTACAGCAAGCAAGGCAGACCATTACGGCAATTTTATACATGGAACGCTGCCAAATTCTCAATTGCCTGTGAAAATTAAAAGCACGCGGGAGGATGCCTATCCCGCACAGCGACAGAAATCACTGATTGTCACATACACAAATTGCTGCAGGGTATCAAACACCAGTCCATTTCAAAAGAGCACTTTGAAACTCTCTCCAAGAATTACTTGCGTTTAGATGCAATTCAGGAATTCGTTATCTTTTATTTTTGATTACTTGCTGATCCCATTTTCAATTGATGTAAAGTGAAGAGATGTAAATCTGTGTAGCATTTTTGATGGAGTGATTTCCCACCACTGTTGCATTTTTACATGCAAACTCAGGTCGCAGGTTTATTCAGGAAAAATATAACTTCACCAAGAACCAAAGACCCAAGTGGCAGGTGACTCTTAAAAACCATGTTTGGAGAACAGGAAATCCTTTGGTTGGCTTTAATTCACGAATTCTTTCTTCTCTGCTGCAAGTTGACATCCTCTAATTCCTGTGCCATTGTTTAAAGCAATAAAAGAAACAGACTTTGGAAACGTAAATCCTATTTGTTTAATACAAAATGTTTTTTTTACTCCTACAAGTGAACTTTTATAGTCCATAATGTTTGAACTGCTCACTGAGATATACAGTTGAAAATTGAGAAGATGTGAACTCACCACATATTAATAAAAATAAGATTAGCATTTTCTTGCAGAAAATAAAATTATAAACATAATAATCATATCATAAGATGACAGTAGAGACATTACCATTGCTTTTCAAAGGGTCATACTGAAGTTTTACTCCACGTACAAACTGCCCATAATTATTACTGCACCAACTCAAATATGCCCTGTACTATTAGACAAAAAGTATGTTTGTATAACTTGCACCCTCTTAAAAATGAAGTGTAGATGTACAAAGGACAGGAAACTTTTCAGACAATTCAAAATAATAATAAAACGCATAACGTGCATTTTCTTTTTTTTTTAAATGCGTCTTATGGAGTAAGGAGTACGTTAAGACTTCAATATCCTTTGTATTCCAGGTGTGAAACAGCAAAACTATCATATATTTTAATACTTCACACCCCACTGCAATGAGACATTTTGGCATTAAGCACCAGAGAAATATGTCAGGGAACAATACTCACAAGCTGACAGATGCTTTTCACCTGGAGGCTAGGATCTGAAGAGTACTCCACAGAGGGACTGTCCAAATTATCCTGACCAGGGCTCACTAGAGTATTTAAACAAAACCGCCCTATAGGGGGAGGAGCTCAGATCCTCCTTCCTTCTTTGCTCCTATATTTCGTTTCCAGCACTTGTCTGTTTGTCGGATGCATTGCAGGGCGAATGCTCTTGTGTGTTTATGGTCCGCCGATATTTTAGGCACGCCAGGCGCTCTTCTGTGCTTATTGTGCGCTGGTACTTCACGCGCGCCCGGCGCAGCGCTTAGCTCTGCAGCATCATCAACGATGCGTATTAGTATCAATATGACACCCGTTCCTAGGCGTTCTGGCACCCTAGGCGAGATTCAGCTGAGAATCGTATTAAAACACATCAATAGCACAGGATACCTGGCTGCTAACTAACTGGCTTTTCTCTGTTTCACAAGAAAAGTAGTTAAATATTTACAACTCGTGTAAATAACTGTAATGTTACTGAATGCAACCAATGGTATTTCTGGCGATTATTTCACTAGATAACCAAATGGTCGATTGTCTGTGTCGCCTGTAGGGCCTGATGATACCATCACCATTCTGTCAATAAAACATTGATCGTTTTTATGGGTATTGATCTGTCACGCAATGCTCTCCTAACAAATACTCTCGTCCAGTTGGCTTGCGTCTGTTGAGTTGTTTGGATCAAGGGCTTTAAATGACATGTTAATTATGTAAATATCATTTGTTCCGTTACTCTAAATTATTGCGCAAAAGCTGCATCTGATCTGCAGAACATAAACTGTGGCTGGTGTGGTTCCTAATTCCTTGACACACACTTTCACCTGCAATTATTTCAGCTTTGGCCACTTTCAGTATTCTATCAAAAAATCTGAGTTATAGAAACACAAAATGTGAGCTATAGAAATGTGCGAGACTGACAGCCGACTCTGTGATTCAGATTGTCACATTCAATCACGGGCAAAGGGATGACTTTTTAATTATTTGGTAGCCTAATTGCGCACCTGGCATAATTATAACCAGTCAGTAGGACAGAGCCACAGTGCACTGGAGTCCCAGTTACCCTTCCTGCCATCTCCCAACCCCAAAAAGGCAGACACACTGCTGTAACTAGAGGAATCCCTTCTTCCGTCACACAGGTGTTTCCCCAGAATTGTCTCTGATCCCAGCATGGGCTCCGAACCATCACACACACCACATTCCTGTGTATCCCAACCTTCCAACCCCCCTGGCCACCCTGCCATCTCAGATGGAACTTTCTTTATAAGGAAACGCTCATAATCCGCTCAGTAAATCACATGTGGCCCGGTCGGCTTTTCCAGGACCAGAGATAGCTAGGTATGCAGGGGAGAGCGACGTGTGTTGCCAACTGAGGGAACGCGAGTAGCTGGAAGTCGCAGCACAGCCTCTGGTCATCATCAGAGAGGAGGATGGTGCACAGCAAGGGGGCTGGGAGACTGAGAATCTGGGAACGGATGGCAATAGGAGGGGGTCACAGGGGGCCCCGAGGGCCGAGGTGCCATATAAGGATAGGGGGGTCTGTGAGGAATCTCGTCGGCGCTCGGTGTTTGAAAGTACAGCACGAGGAGCTCCGGCCGCTGACTAAATATGGTGTAGCAGGAATGGCACGGCTGAAACAAACAGTGCAGCTTGCATGGAAACAGCTTTAGGTTATTTACTGGCTAACATCACCGCTATGCTCATTCTGTAGTCGTGTCCAGTGAGCTGAGAGTAAAGTGAGAAGTGAGGCAATAAGTAAAGTTATAAGTAAAAGTGATAGTTTCCTCTGTAAGCATTGAAATGTGGGCCTTTAACTGTGGACACTTCAGCCTTGTTGTCACAATTTAAGGGCAATTAACACAGCACTTATCTATGGTTTGATGTTCACACAAGGCAACATGTAGGATGTTGATGGTGGTATGCTTGTTCATGAAGATTTAAAATCTGAAAGAGATCAAAAGTTTGGGAAAGGGGAATTCCATTGGGTTGTACACTATCTTGTGGTGAATGGAAAAACCTCAGTGTGCCAAGTGTAGAACACCATCCATTCCACTCCTGCCTGACTACAGACCTTCCTCCTGGAGGCTGGACACAGCCCATCTTCCCAGAGTTTTTCTTGATCCAAAGTCCTCTGTGAAATTTATCCCTCCTCACGGGGAGTAGCAAAGTTGTGTGTCAGAATTTTTGCAGAATAGTTCTTATCTGGAGCCCAAACAGAGGAGCGATATTTTCTCCCATGCTCAGGTCACTCCTACATGAAGCGGATCCTCTCCACATACAAACATCGAGATTGCTTGTGCCGTTTGATTTTCTAAAACCTCCATGCTGACCTGGAAAGGATATTGTTTATCCACATCTTCATCTAATTCAGAGCTGTCGTTTATGTGGGTTTTTACCAGAACTCCCTAATTACACTACAGATTTATAGGACTAATTGACTGAAGAGTCCTCACACCTGGGTTTGAACAGCTGACCTAAAGGTTACCCCAAAAACCTGCATACACACTGGCCCTTTGCGGATAAGATTGGCCAGCCCTGATCTAATCCAATATTTCCCACATGCAAAAAAATCTTGCATATATCTTCCATAACTGCTTCAGCACTACAAGGTCATGGTGTTGACTCTGCTTGGATTAAGATGCACACAAACAAATGTTTTAAATAGACTGCAAACTCTTTTTAAATGTAAGTGATTTAATGCAAAAGGAAATTGCATGCTATAGCCTTTAGTTTCAAAGGAACTGAGAAATTTCCATCCAGATAAGAATGTCAAGTTCCCTTTTATGGTGCGGAAGGAAATGACATCGAGAGAGGCTGCCTGTGGCAGACTGGCTGGGGCGTCCTGCATGGGTCTGGCCCACAGGGACATTTTTCCAATGCCCCCGCTTTGCTGCACATTTCCAAGAAACCCAGGGAAAGGGATTCCTCATTAAATATTGCAGAATCGACTGCCATTTAACTTTTCAGCCATAAATCCATAGTGAGATGAAAGTTCAAAATATTGCATTATAATGCACTTAAATGACTGGTCTCAGATAAAAGCACTCTCCTATACGGCTAAAATAACTAATTATCTTCTATAGGTACTGCATTTTCAAAAAGAACAGCCTATCATTTTGAGGTAAAGCTTCAGAACAATTTACTCTGGAAATAGTTTGCTTTCTGTATGAGTGTGTATGTGATGCCGCACACTTTGCCAGCCTGAAGAGCCTGCCGGTCCAGCAGCAGCCACACAGAACCTCAGACAGTCCTGGATAATATTCCAAGGTGTTGTTTTGGTGAAGCACAACACAGACAGCAAATTCCCTTATACAGTCAGCAGTAGTGTTCGGTTCTGCAATGTCATCCCAGGCTGAAAACCTGGGTACAAAAGACTAAACCATATTCCTCGTAAAAACCCATCTAGTGTCCATATAAGTGAAAAACTGTCACCCTCTATATATAGTGACATGTTCCATCAAATTTCTCCCTTTACAAAAGCTGCTATTGACTTCAGGTATTAACTGTCATTTCCCTGAATATTTCAGCATGATGTTCAGAAGAATTCATACAAAATCTGGTTATTAGTGAAGCTAATTTAAACAGAGGTCACATGTGAATTCAAACATCCAAAGACATTAGCGATAGCCGGTATGTGTGGTGTGTCTCCCCACTTAACACAACGGCAAACCCAAAACATGGGTACACATTTGTCTAACAGCGGCAAGGTGGCCAACATGGTGCCTGACTTTCATGTAAAGAAAACAGATCTTAGCCTTTGTTTCCGGCAGCCAAACTTTCAGATGCCCTCAACTCGATGCACACTTTTCAACATGGATGGTTTAAAAAATATTCTTCTCCATTACTATAGACTACATTCTTGTTTATTTCTCTATTACTTCTACAACTACAAAGAAAATAGGCCACAGTTTGAACACTCTATGTTTCCTCAACAATTCCACCTCTGAGATTAAATGATGAAAACATTAATTATATGACGATCATATGATTAGCAGTTTATGTGCTGCTGCCATCATGTGGTGTGGAGCAAAACAGCACCCAAAAATATATCCTGCGATACCTGCTCTGCAGAGCTTTTAAGTCGGTATTTTTTTTATTGAGGGAAGAGTTTATAATTTCTGATGGTGAGAGACAATGAAGAATGGTTTATAAAGACATGAAGGAGAGATTTGAAGGTGCTCACCATTGTGTGTTTGGGTATTTGCCACGACTAAACATTAAGCCATCACCAGGTTAAGGAGTCTTAAAATGCTAATGTGTATAAAAAAATCATTAAGATAAGGGAGATAAATCGGCAGTTAGAAAAATGCATTACATGAAAAATGGTCTAGATATGAATTTAGTTTTGCTCTCTGGGTTGTCAAAATGTATCCATAAGAAATCCATAAATAGTATAGAATACTGCTGCTAGAACTTTTAGGTGAACTAAAATTCATGGAAGTTGCTCTTCCACACTAGATCCTGCCTTGTAATCAGCAAATGCCTCGTCGAACCTGCGCTGTATCTAAAATTGTTGAGCTGAGAATGAATCCCAAGCCGTTATTGTGTTCAGATCGTTCTTGCTGTTGTACATATATCCTCTTTATATCTGCCCACATCAACCCAGCCCACTGGATTCATTCTCTGTTACACTGAGTCATCTGTGCTTCTTCTTAACCAGTTATGATCAAAATGTAATTTGGAAAAATCTGCTTCTCTCTCCTCCCTTCCGCTCAGGGCTATCTGTCTCCAGGCTCTGAGATTGTGACAAGGCACAGACATCCGGCTTGCGTGCGGAGAGAGGACCTGTGCATCAGCCCGATTCAGTCAGTCACCAGCCCTACTGCTGGTGCTGGTCAGCATCACAAATGATGGACATGCTAATATTTGCCATTATATTTGTCAAGCCTGACTGAAGACCGATTGATTAAGATTCATCTATATGATTTTTTTTTTTAAAATCCCCATTTGCACTGGAGTTTCCCCTTTACTACCACATAGGGGTTATCATTTTTAAAAATTCTCTATTATTTTTTTCCACGACAAGCTTAGGAAAATGGACCAAAAGTAAAATTCTGGGCCCCATGAAGAAGAAGAAAATAAAAGTCACCTTGGGGCCTCCGTTAGGGCCCCTATAAAGTGATGGCCACTTCTGGCGTCCTTGCCTGTATTCTCTTATGGAAATGGGAGATAAATTATCATTTCATTTCAAGGTATTAGAAAGACACCAGAAAAAAATAAGAATTGATCACTGAATTGTTTATTAAACTTATGCAATAGGACAAAACATGAAAAGAAATATCTTCATAGTGTGTAAAATATAAAAAAGCTGTAAGACAAGTGGTACACAGTAGTACTTTCTTGGCAAATACTACAGATTACACCCTAACGACAACAGTTTCAGTTACAGCCAAACAGGATGTAAAGCCCACTGATGAAAGTGTGGGGGCGGCAAATCAGAGCCAGCTCGCTCTCTTAACTGCAACTGCATAAAGAGGCCGTCATCTGTATCCTCCCTGAAGGACAAAGGGCTCTGCGCCATTCTTCCCAGCTGGGTGTGTTTCAGGGACACCTAGTGGCAGAAGAGTGTAATAATACAAAACCGCCATCAATCTTGCAAGGGCTAAATCTGTGGAGGGTCATGGGGACAATACAAAACATCTCATAGTGAAAGTATAGTGCCTTGGAAAGCATGATTAACTAGGAAACAGCTTGCAGACAGAGTGTGGACACCAAAGCTTTGAATGTACACTTAACTGAAGCCTGACTATTGTTTTTCCCAGAAGTATGTTTGGTTTTGATGAAAAGAGCAGCTCCTTTGTATGTTTAAGCAGCCGGAAGTTTTTAAATAGTATCTTGTTCCAAACAAAAACTTTTCATGAAAGACTTATTAATGAATGTGATAAGGATAAGGATTTCCTATGTCTAATTAAAGTTAGCACTGGAAATTCCCAGTAACACAGTTCACTACATTTCATAGCACAGTTACACCAGTGCCCTGTACTACAAAGCCGGGATACTGGCTTATCGGGGTAACTTGACGGATTTAAGGTAGTCTGGGCAAAATGTAAGTGAACGAATATGAAGTCCATTTAAACTGCGGTACCTTAAATCCGACAAGTTACCCCGATAAGCCAGTAACCCCGCTTTGTAGTACAGGCCACGGGGCTGCTATTTAAAAGAAAACAAAGACCTGAATTTTTCACCAGTTCAAGAACAAATGGAGAGATGGGCCATGTGGAGCCATGTATGCTGGCCCTAAATCAGTAAAAGGTATAAAATGTTAAAGGATCTCGAAATCAGTCTTAGAGGACAACGGTTTTGAGTACTAGTCTTTAAAAAAACAGTCCTCTCTGAGTTAACAGGACACACACTGATGCTGAATTCTGCACTTACTGTAGTTGATCGGTGACATTTTCAGAAACTGCTGTATACACAGGGGTTGAGTGAACACTTATCCCCTGGACAAAGAGTTATTTCATACATCTACAAAGGTTTGACAATGGGCTTCATCTACAGCCCCAGGCCCACACCCCAGCGAGCTGCTCACCCGGCCTCCGGGCTTCACCAACAGGACGGACGTCGCGATCCATTGGCTCAGACGCACCGGAGCTCTTCAGGAATACCTTACCCCCCTTCTCTCCGCTGCTCAGAAAATGTGACAGCAAACCGTACAAGAGAGGCCTGGAGAGAAGGACAGTGTCTTTGTGTCAGGGACATGGGAGACTGTCAGCTAGTCACAGGCTGGTGATTCCTGATAACATCCCATCGATTTCAAAGGGTTCCCCTTATCTTGAGAAGTACACTGAACCCAAAATTACCTAACCAACGTTTGTTTCTTACATCACCCACCATACAGTTTAAAGTGCTGCGTTAAAGGACTGCTGATTTTAAGGTTATTCCCTGCCAAGACTGGAAAATATTATTTTGCAACAGTCTAAACTTTTTTCCACAAATGGACTTAACAGAATGTGTTGTCAAAGTATTTTAGCATGATAGTTGCACTGATATTCCTTAATGTCTTGCTCTCAGTATTTAAATTCTAAACAAAACCTAAAGCATAAATGGGAAAGTTATAGATAATACACTCACACGCTGGAGACGCTGGCATCTTCCACCACGTTCAGCTCGTTGGCTATGAACTGCCTGTCCAGGGGCACCTCTGGCTGGCCAGACTCTGTGCAGAGTACATCCAGAGCCATGCATACACACAATAACAGTATGAAAGTACCCCTGCCGACCACCCCATATTAATTTTCCATAACAGAACGGCGAAGGTGACCGCCTCATAAAACCCAAAAGATACATACGGGTTGCAAGGCATTGACCACGCATGCAAACCGAGCATCTGCAGGGCAGTGAGTGTCGCCCCCTTGCGGCCGGTGATAGGAGCCCTCACCGGCGGTCAGCACGGACGCTGTGTAGCGGTACTTGTTAAACTCCAGGTACTCGCGGATCAGCTCGTTGATCAGCAGGTTTTCACGGGGCAGCGGCGGTCGCGGCTCCGACTTGTCATCCAGGGCGTTGAACACCTCCGCCCGGATCCGAGCCTTTAGCTGGGCCAGGGCTCCCCGAGACTCCAGCGCCTCTTTGAGGGCTACCGATCGGCGAAAACAGACAGGGTGCCGGACTTCAGCGGATCTGATGGTGGCCATGCATTATAATTATACCTTCCCTGCATGACTGCTTTAGCCTCTATCACCCACTTCCTTACACAACTGCATAAATTTACTTTATAAATTGCATAAAGTTACTTTTTACTGCAATCTATAGCAAATAAACCATGCAGTTACCGCTCTTCAGTTCCGTGACGGTCGCCATAGTGATGCTGTCTAACTTCCGAGTTTAAAGGTCGATCCTCCCACAACAATCGCGCCTCGCAAGTTCCTGCCCCCTCCCGGATTATTTCAAACGGCCGTGCGCCTGCAGTTTATGTAGTTTTTAATTTATCAGGGGTATCATTCGGCGTTATTAAAGGGTTTAATCTGCAATTTGCCGCGAGTCAGGAGAAACGCTGCAGACTTCGCATTATCCAGACCTAACAGAATGAAGCGCAAGTTTGTAGATGACTATTAATCAATTGTGTGTTGTTATTGTTAAGTATTTTGCAGCTGCTCCCCGAAGGTCTGCAAAAAGTAATGTGCACATCAGGTTTATGAAGCCTGCTATGGGTGTCATGGTGCTTTGGCGGCAGGTCGTTCGACCAGTTTGAGTTGAGTTTCTTAAAAGGAGTGCGTAGTATGCGTAGTATTACATTTTAGTACATTTTGACTTTAAAAGAAAATATATTTTGCAAAGCGTTTAAACGTGACTTCGGTTGTTTGTCGGGGCATATTATTATACTGTCCACTAGATGGCGCCGTGTGACGGTTATTAATAACGATACGCGCAGTATTTTATCAAACGGAGAACCCTGTTTCACACTATCTACAAAGTATCACATGGAGGAGATGCATTATAAAGGTGTCCATGAATTTGAATGTGCACTTAGCCAGACTCTGCTTTGTCAAAAAAAGGATTTTATTAAAAACCCTCGCGTGTTTTCTATTATTAAACAGTACAGCTGCCATGCACAACTGTACAAAACTTTAATTTTGTGAATCATGTTATTTCTGCCATGTGCCACCTGAACTAAACAGAGTACAAACCCCATTATGATCTTTTTTTTATTTTATTAAAAAAGTTGATAGTTTTATGTGGGCTGTGCTTGTTTGCTGGTAGAGGGATTTAAAAAGGTTCTACACTGGTTATTTACAGAGGTGTAGTTTGCTGTCAGCATTTTTGATCAGCTGAAGCTGTCTGGTGGTACAGTGAGGGAGGCCAGCCAAGCAGGGGCTGCAGGAGGCCAGCCAAGCAGGGGCTGCAGGATGCCAGCCAAGCAGGGGCTGCAGGAGGCCAGCTGGCACAGGATAAAGGCCTTGACCTGGAGTAAGCTAGCATGCTACGCAGGGGCCAGACTTCTAGTAAAAAAATGGGTTTGTTTGTTCCCCTGAATGTATGGCTCTCTCATACCTGGGCCCAGTTGTTCTGAAGCGATCTGATTGGAGTTTGGCTATCGGATTGGATCAAAAAAGGTTTCTGAAACTGGATTAGGTTATGTAATCCAGTCTTTGTATGATCTGGATCAAATCTTGAATATGTGTTGTTCATTTTTTGTAGGATTGTGACTAAAAAAAAAACTTATTTTTCCCTGTCCCGCACAGAAAATGCAAAAATAAAATCTCAAAGAAACACTGAGATTAAGCCTATTGTGCCCTCTTGCGTTAACATTAATAAATCATTTTCTGCCACGGTGCATTGCTACACCCCTACTACTTGATCCTGAACTTCAAACAACCTGCATTAAGTGTTCAAATTATACAGACAGGGATTTCTGGAATAGCTTATTTATTTGGTCCTGGAAACATCTCATGAGAATAACCTTGTTGTGACGTTGTCTGATGACACACCTTCACAGTGTATTACTGTTGAAGGACTTTCATGCCAGTGTATTAGAAAATAGTTAAATTCACCCCACGTACAGAAATTAATACCACATGAAAAGAGTTTACAACATACAGACTATTGTGTCTCTGTGGGCAGAGCTATTTTCCACATTTTTAGTTGTGTAAAATAATCAAGGATAAATCTGACTTGTTTGTGGTGACTTTCAGTATTTGGTTTGCAAACATTGATACATTCCTAACTACGGTGCAAACACTTTGTTGAGGGCATGAGGTATTTACATTTTCATATTTGTAGATGTTTGTAATTCCATTATATATATTTTTCAAACCGTGTGGGTAATAATATGATAGCTGTCTGTATGCAGCCTTCTGTGCTTTCCCGGGATCAGTATCATCCCCACATACATCTGTGATATGCCCTCCCTGAAACAGATCACAGTGGGTGAGTCACTATTACTTCGACATGTTTGACTGCCTGCCTAATCTATGCTGCTGAAACGTCGCAGGTATTGCAAACCCTCAGTTAGCAGCGTCTCTGTGGGCCGACTGCACGGGCTGCGGCCCCAGCAGACTGCAGACAGACTACTGTGCTACGAATGACTAGCTTGTGTGCCAAAGAATTGACACTATGTAATAAAGTCAAATTAGATTAAGCTGGCTGGGAGCCTTAACACGCGGGCTAGTTCAAGCATATCATTTGGGGGTTTGGATTACTGAACCTGAAGTCTTGTGGGTTGTACAGTCTTAGGCAGATTACACCGTCTTCCACTCCAATCTTATCATTTTAATACGGTGGAAAAACGAGAAGGTGCTATGTGTACCAATGTCAATCTTCATTCAAAGAGAAAACGCCCCAGGTAAACCTGACTTAGCTCCTGATCTTTTCAATAGCTTGAAAGGCCCCCGATGTGTACAAATATTTTCCTGATGTATGCTTACCTACAACAGAAGCATTGATTTGGGACAGTCGCGCAATCATTACTGTTGCTCATTTATAAAAAGCATTACCATTGTTACACCTGCATACAAAACACCACAGTTACTAACAACTCGCCGGCTTCAGAACAATTGATGACAATTGATGACAATTGTCTTTGAGTGTGAAAATGAGTGTGGAATTCATACCAACGAGCAGGGGCATTGAAGTGTTATAGAACTATAGATGATACATGAGCTTGAGGGATGGGGTCAAGGGGAGGCTACAGATTCTTTTATTTGATGGACCTTGCGATTCTAACCAGGATTAGCCATTGTAAGATGGATAAATGGATGGGGTAGTTTGTTCAATTTATTGCTTTCAAGTGCACTTACACCAGATTTCTCAAACAATAAGCTACGAGTAAAATACAATAAGCAAGTAGGGATAGAGTGACCTGCACGGATCACGGTTTATTTGGCTGCCGTCAGCGTATATACAAAATATAAAAATTTGAATGTGAAAAAAAATCAACAATAAATATTGTAAACACAGTATTTGTGTACAATGAATAAAGTGTTGAGGATATTGCATTCAAATGACTTTTCCCACATAGCAGTAAAATCAATATAATACAATAAACGCGATGATAAATCAAATGTAACAGGTTAAATATAAAAAGTAAAAATATAAAACATTCTTTACATTTGTATTATAATACACATACAACACTTTATACTGTATGTAAATAACATTGTCATTACCAGTAAAACATACAAACAGAACCTTTTGGAAAATAAGTGTACTCCTCTCATGAAAATCTTGAAAATCACGATTAATATGATGCGAGAAATCGTGATTTTCACTGACCAAGAGATCCTGCCTTTCATTACTGGTAAAAAGCCTGTTTTAAGAAATTTTAACCAGGTGTCTGAAAAGAGTGATGTGTATGTAAATATGAAATGACAGGGCAGGGCAGCCAGGGTGAAAATCTGCGACGCGTCCTCATGAGTTTGGACGTCATATTCACTACAGCATCTGAATCTTGTATATAAGGATACTATTTTAATTTTATTTTTAAGTGTAATATATTATTCCTGAAAAATAGTGCAAAGTCTATGGTGCAGCATTCAAGTTACATGGCCTCTGATCATCCAGTCTCTATCACCCATTTGAAAATGTTTAGTCTGCCTAAAATAACCTAACAGCACAACACAGTTGGGAGCCATTTTCCTGGCTCATTGTCATGTTTTCATCTTTACCCAGCCCTCATACAACTGAAATGGTTTGTTAGGGGCCAGATGGTGATAACAATGAATTTTAACCCCAGTTCATCTTTTATTGTCTTGGCACATTTTCCATATAAAGTCAGTTATGCATCCAGACGGAGACGGCAGCCGCACTGCTGGCATGCCGGGCCTGAGCTGCAGCCTTTGATCAGGCAATACTGGGCTTAATCAGTTTGCTTTGTTCGTTATTACAAATTTAGAGGGAAGTCATTCATATGCATTTACCTTGACTGAGTATCAGTTCCCCTTTTCTTCATTTCACCTCCAGGCTTTAGGTAGTTTTATACGGAATATGCTGGTTTTTTTTTTAGTTATTATACTTACAGTATTTCCCTGCCTCAGGTTTCCCCACATGAGGGACAATGAAGACATGCAGGACTGGGCCCTCATGACCTGGGACTGACAATCCCGTCAGAACCTGCTGTAAGCACCATTATTGGAGTCTTCGGCCACCTGCTGCCTTTGCATCGTGAGCTTTCTCTCCCTCCGAGCTCCTCCGTATGCCGTCTGCCCCCACATGCACTCAGCAGCTTGAGGCCAAAGTCATTCCTGATACCGTAATGACCCTCTCAGCTTAGCTACCTGCTTGTTTTTCATAGAAATGGTTTTTCACATAGATTATTTAGTTCTCCTGAAGTAACATTCCCCCCTCTTTAAACTGCAAAATGAAGATTGCGGCTCAAGGGCGTTCCGTGGGGGGCCGCCCCCCCCCCCCCCCGCCGGCCGCCGCCCCCCGTTAACTGGGGGGGGACTGTTTCACTTCCCCAGCAGCACAGGTAATTCAGGAGCCCAAGGCATAGCTATAGCTGGCCATATTTTTATATTTTTAATTGATGTCTTTTTTATAACTTTTCATTTTGTGCAATTATTCTTATTCGTAAATTATAGACATGAATGTATAAATTGTGTTTTTCATGGCTTGGCTGGGCCCCCTCCTGCCCATAGGGCTGTAGGAGGCGGCCTGGCTGCCCATCTCACACCCCCTACTTCTCTCCCAGCCATTCCCACGCACACCGCATAGCTTACTATGCTGAAGTCCTTCGGGCAAGTGCCGCTGTTAGACGTCCAGGCTATTGCCGTTATTGGTAGACAGGAGGCGCTGCTGTGCTCATACAGAGACATCTGTGGAAGAAGGCAATGGAGACTGTGACCGTGCCTAGAGTTCGGTCGTCTGTGGAGTTTGTCACATATCTGAAAGTTATTGTTTTTGATTTGAAAACATTAGAAAATGATCTAAAATACAGCTATCTTATAACACGAGTGCGGAAAATAAAAGGATCTTTAGTGATCGCAGCCCAGGGTTCAGTCTCCTGGCATCACACTGTGCTCGTAGCCTTTCAGGTGTGGCTGCCGGTGCGCTTCTCTACACCCTGTATGCCACGTACATGGGCGACCTTACCCATGAAAACGAGGAAAACTGGCAGGCCGGCCCGCCTTAAGTAACCCGACAGGCAGAGACTTGGTCGGACCGGCTGCTCGCATAACTCACCTCGCCGCCGAAGAGCTGCTCGATCTCCCCCTTTTTAAAAGTCAGCGATGCTTCACTTTTCAGGAACAATACGGCTGAGCTGCGTCCGCTGACAGGAGCAGGAAGTGAACGAGCGAAGCTGGGCTCAGGGGCAGCGGGGGGAGAGGAGGGGAGGAGAAGAGGGGAGGAGAGCGAACTCCGCCTGTGCATGTGTTTGCACACACACACACACACACACACACACACAAACGGTACCGATAGATCACAGCCGAAACTGGAGGCAGAGACATTTACTGTAGCGCTTATGCGCATTACGGCTGTTAAAATGTACATTACTTATTTATATTCCCCGTGAGTATGTTTATACCTAGACTGAGTGTGTACGCTTGTATGTGTATTGTTTCTGTGTTTACTGGAGTGCTGCTGAACCAGTTTTCGTTGCTCTATGAACAGTGGCAATAAAGATCCTATTGTATATATTACATGTTCAACGTAAAGCCCACACTTTTAACCAGCCTGTACAGTCAATACCGCCGAGTCCTAAATAACAGGAGAATGTGATTGCTTTCCGACTGATCTTTCTTTCTTTTTTTGATTCTTTCTTTCTCTATATATATTCATTCGCTTTGCAAATATAGATCGTTAAAACAAATCGCTAATACATTATTATATTGTAAACTTTATATAAAGATGAGGGTAAATTGATATAGATTATTCTCTCCTAATGCTATTTCACCCAGCTTTCACTCACACCCTGCACCCGAAGTCTGATCTCCTTGTGTTTTGAAAGCCGATCCCTGATCCTTACTTTTAATACACCAAAACATTAAGTGAGAAAAGTGTAAATGCAGGGTTTGAATATGATCACCTTGCATATTTTGTTGTTTTTGTATAATCTTTAGTGAAATTTCTCCTGCTGCCTTGAACTAACCATGTGTTCTCTCTATGTCACAGGTTAAACCATTCATTTGTACTACTTTCTCCGAGCAATTGGAGCACTCTCATGCAGTTCAGCAAACTCCAGTGGAGTTGATGGCTACTGTAGAGCAAATTGTACTATGTGTGACTGTATGTTGTCTGTATGTTGTCTGTATGTTGTATGGTGCTATGCTGCTACTAGAAACTAAATTTCCCAGAGGAACCTTCCCGAAGGATTAATAAAGGATACCTACCTACCTACCCACCTACCTACCTACCTAGAGTAGTATGTCCTGTGTCCCTTTCCTAATCACTCTTCCTTGACCTTGATGGAAAACGTCATGAGATGAAAGAAAGATGTTAAGGAAAAATCATAAGGATTTAGGAAAACACAAAGCGGTGTGAAGAGAATCGGGCTTCATCCCCAAACAGTTTTTTGACGGCTCCCTCACTTCCTTTGAATGACTCGCCGTCCAAAGTTGAAAGTTCATGACGCTGATGAGGGAAGGGAGGAGTGAGTGAGCGAGGAATGTAGGGCAGACAAAAAGCCGTATCGGGAGACACTAGCATCCTTCATGACTTATGACCTGTATGTGTGAAGTCATTACTGAATTAGAATCCTTTATGCTACACCATTCATGGGTGTCCCCAAAGGGAAATTCTCTTCTGTAAAAATTTAAATTTGGCCTTCAGTGACTCGTTACCTAAGGTATTGGAAGAGCACTTCAACATCTGGAGTTCGAAAAAACTTTTGGGGCAAAGGAAAGGTGGTGAGGGAGTGTGGCGCAAATAAGGGTTTTGGGATGTAGCTGCACTTACACTCGGCTGCACAATCATGTGACGGCAGATGTTACTGATGTAAGTCTGCAGTCTGATGCCAAAAATGAACAAAAAAGCACTAGGTGTTCTTACAGCGTTGTTTTGTGCCGGCTAAATATATGTGGACAATATGGTGAAAAATATTATTTCACTACCAAGGTTGGAATTGAAATTGTGAAAGGAATATAGGTCACCAGTCACAAAACTGAAACAAAACGATTGTCACATTGAGACGGGCTGATCACACCCACCTTCCTTTCCATGCATTTATTGAAATGCATCCCTCTGTCATGGCCAGTGTCCTTTTCTATGCTGTGGTGTGTTGGGGAGGCAGCACTGGGAAGAGGAATGCTGGACGAC
>JAODKC010000095.1:26977855-27000771 GCA_026777985.1 Mormyrops attenuatus | reverse complement strand
TTTAAACTGCAAAATGAAGATTGCGGCTCAAGGACGTTCAGTCCCCCCCCCCCCAGGATCCTGTCACACCAGCCCAGCTTCCCGGCACATCCAGTAGAACTGGCCTCTCTTTGAGATGAGATTGGCTGGAGAATCCATTTCTGCAATATGGCCTTTATCCATCACAATGACTCTGTTGGGGGAGATAAAAGTGATTAAAGTGATTAAAGCTCATGATTACATAGGAAATAAAAGCTTCTGTTTTTCCACTGCATACAGTAGGTGTCTTTCTAGAAGCTGATTCAATTAAAGAATATGATATATTCTGTAGTCCACTTGTCTTTTAAACATTTTTGGAGGTGTCACAGGGTAGTGCTTTCTTACCTGGTATAGTCCATGATGGTGTTAAGTCTGTGAGCGATGGTCAACACGGTGCAGTCCTCAAACTGGACACGAATTGTTGACTGGATCAGGGTGTCTGTTTCCAAATCCACAGCTGCCGTTGCCTCATCCAGGACAAGAATCTTGGTTTTGCGGAGGAGAGCTCGAGCCAGACAAACCAACTGACGCTGTCCCAAACTGCAGGACAATACATAGCAGCACAAAGAATGGAAACTGACCAAGATGCCAGAACAACAGGGAAATACTGGTTTGAACACTTAGGGATAGATACAGGTCCCTCCTGGGCTCTCTATTACCTAAGGTTCTCTCCTCCTTCTGAACATTCATGATTCAGTTTGTCTGGTAGGCCTGACACAAAGTTCTTGAGGTGGGCAAGCTCCAGGGCACTCCAGACCTCCTCGTCTGAGTATGCATCAAACGGATCCAGGTTCATACGCAGGGAGCCAGAGAACAGCACGGGCTCCTGTGGTTTGTGGAGCAGCACAAATATTAGAATTCTGCATAATAAATATTATCCTTATGGGGATACGATTGTCGTACCTGTGGGATGATGGTGATGCGGGACCTCAGATCATGAAGTCCTATCTCTGCTATGTTGATCCCATCAATATAGATTTCACCTTTGGCAGCTTCCAAGATACGAAAAATTCCAAGAGCGAGGGAGGACTTTCCAGCTCCAGTCCTGCCCACTATCCCAACCTAAAAAGGCCAGTATAGAAAAGGGTGTGAGATTGTCAGGTATTCTGTCAATATCTTCTTCCAAGAAATGTGGGTTATAAATGGAACTAACCTTCTCTCGCTCTTCGATGCGTAAGGAAATTCCTTTGAGAGCCCAATCCAAGCCTTTGCGGTACTGTAGTCCATAATCATGGAATTCAATGGTCCCTGTTTGCGGCCAGGCTATGGGGAGGGGATTTTTTTCCATGGTCCAGGGTGCCTGCAGGACCCCGTGACAAGTAAATTGTTATGATATTTCAGTGACCACACCATGCATTTGTGAGCTGAAGGGTGTTTAGAGAGGTAACACAGAGATACTGACCTCCTTCTGTGTGTCTGCATATTCCTTTACCCTTTCCACAGATACAATGTTGTTCTCCACATCTGTCCAGGATCTTACGATCCAGCTTAAAATTCCAGTTACCTGCAAAATTTGAAAGAGCTACAATATTCTGCATGCCAACAATCATACTTTGCCTATTGACCACATATGAAGGAGTCAAAATAGTTCAGTAGCAGAAGTAATTAAATCAGTGAATGAGATGGAGAGAAGAGAAGGACAAGAAGTTTTATTTACCTGAAGAGAGTGGGACACGGCGAGACCCACAATGCCAGGACTTAGCGTATTCTTCCCCATTACAGAAAGGATTGCCGCAGCAAGAACCACAACGTTGCCAAGGAACTCAAGATTTACAGCCAGCCACCTACAGAAATGATACGAACAGGATGTAATCCACAGAGATTATGGCACACATAATAGTCTGAGCTAAAGGGATGTCCCATTGTTCCTAAGACAATTACGAGTTATAAGATAAACTACCAGCTAGGCTCTACTGTTGACAGGATTATCCTGTGTTACTGTGCTACTGACTCTGACCTGGTAGCCACAAATCGGGGAAAGTAGGAGGTTTGATTGTAGTCAACCCTATAGTTGTTTTGCAGAATGAATCTTGACTGCTCTCCGAAGGCACGTATCACACTTGCACCCTGCACCGTTTCATTGAAGTGAGTGTAGATTGGTGACCGGCTGACAGACTCCAGCCTACGCAGCTGGCAGGATGTGGCCACATAGAAACTCTGCAACAAGATGCATTAAAGATGCACAGTTCTGGTGAGCATAAGTATTCCACAATTCCCCTGGTTTGAGTTCTATCTATGTCAGCATCTAGATGGAGCACTGTATGAAATCGGTATATGGAACAGCCCATTTGACCCCGCCTTCCATACCTGGATGAAGGCGTAAAGCAAAGCCAGGGGCAGGATGACCACCGCCGCGAAGGGTGTCGCCAGCAGGACAATGATGCAGACCTCGAGCAGCTTGAAAAGATAGTTCAGCATCATCTTCAGCCCATCTGGGATCATGCAGTCAATGGCGTCTATCTCCTTGGAGAAGCGGTTAAGGAGGTTACCGCTTGGTGTGCACTCGAAGAAGGCCATTGGAGACCGCAAAACGTTGTTCAGGAGATCCAAGTGCAGGTGACGAGAGGCTATGATGCCTCCCACTGAGATTGCTACAGTGGTACCAAAAATAGCCACACCTGGAAAAAAAAAACAAAAGTCAAGCTACTTTTTAACTTGGGTGCATTGCTGGTCAAGTCCTTCCAGCTTTGCTAACCTTGTGCGAAACCAAGAGCCCCGTAAATGCCCAGCTTCATGTCCGTGTCGATCTGTGTCCCGTTCACGATGGGATCATCTGCCCACATGCTAAGCCAGTAGTTGTAAGCCAGGGAGGCGGCCTGCTGGAAGGCGTACAGGAAGATGATGGGCAGGATGAGCCCCAAGCCGATGGTCTTGAAATACTCCATGTATAGCTCCAGTTTTACCTGTTAGGGGTCACAGTATACAAGTTGCTGCTGAGGAAACTGCAACAAGAGGGATCTATATGCATGTCTCAGTACTCGTGAGAGACTGGCAAAGTATAGATGTTGTTTATCGTGGATCTATCGTTGACGGTGTTGGAGCTGAGCTCACCCTGCCGGTATGGGCCCTGTCAGCCTCTGTCAGCTTTCCCACGTCTTCTGGTACCTGGTCCTGCTCCGTGTCAGATATAGACTCCATGTTCTGTAGGCTGTTGTTACCCATGTCACCACTATGAGGGACAGAGATTGACACAAAATGTTTCAAAAATGAGGTTTGGTGATGATTTGTGTCATGTAGAAGCTGTCATTTTTGCTGTGCTGTTTTTTCCTGCCTCATCTTTGTTTATAGCATTTTGATGTGGTTCAGCAGAACTGTTATACTCATTGTTGAAAAACAATCATAACCCGTAGTATCCTATCATACTGCATGTGATTTAATGCAACAGGTAATGTGGGGCTCCAGTTGATCGTACCTAATGAGCTGCTCCTGGGAGAGGTCTCTGGAAACAGGCATGAAGTCAGTAACACTGAGCCGTGATAAAGACTTCCTGGTACCTGAATCAGGCATATAGTTTGTTGTAAATTTTATAACATTAACTTGCAATTTTTAACCTTTCTTAAAACAGACATTTAAAACTTAAGTAAAATATTTCTGTTATGTATTGGACCATTATGCGGAAAATCGAACAAGAGATCTTCTGAGTTCTGTTCTATGAAAAAACTGGAGGAAGCAGAAGTCTATGAGTAATCTTAGGTAACCAATTATGAATTAAGACTGTTTTTGAAGAGTCATGTTGATGGAGGGACCTCTCACCTCTTTGGACAGAGCTCTCCTTGCGTTCTGTGCTGGCGAAGGCCTGTATGAATTCGGCGAAGGCACCATGCCGGCTTAGCAGATCCGAGTACGAGCCCATTTCTGTGACTTCTCCATCATCCAGCACAAGGATTAGGTCTGCCTGGGGCAGGAAACTTGTCCCATGTGTGACTAGCACACGGGTCTGTATGAATGACATACGTCATTAGTTCTCAATGGTGCTTCAGGTCCCAAAATACACTGAACATTTTTTTTCAAAACTGTTCCGGGCAACGTTTCTGTGGTGCCCAAGAATACTTATATAAGGCCTAAGGGTTTATATTGGTGAGGGTGTCGAAAGTTGTAAATGTTACCTTGTCTCTCAGCACACCCTTAGGTCCAATGACTCTGTCAAATATGTGCTGTCCAACATGAGCATCCACAGCAGACAGGGGGTCATCCAGCAGGTACACGTCTGCTTTCCTGTACACGGCACGTGCCAGGCTCACCCTCTGCTTCTGTCCTCCTGACAGGTTCAAACCCTGGGCAAAGGTAGGCAGAAGGATAACAGTAATTTTTAAAACTGAGGTTGCCATGGTAAATTTCGACTTGTAAAAGCAGGAGAGTATGTAAGGTGTGTAACCTTCTCCCCGATCTCAGTGGCATCACCAGCGGGCAGAATCTCCAGGTCAGGGAGCAGGGCGCAGGCCTCCAGCACACGCTGGTACCAGCTCTGCTTCTTCTCTCGGCCAAACATGATGTTGTCTTGCAGGGTGGCATTCTGGATCCAGGCTTGCTGGGTCACATAGGCAACTGAGCCCTGTTGAAACAAACCAGGACCTGGTGAGACTTGTCTGTGCTGGATATCCTCATCTAAAGCTAAAGTTGACACCGATTCATACTCTACAGTGTGTCCTCCATACGTCCAACTCCATAGGTCCAACTCCATACGTCCAACTCTATAGGTCCAACTATGTCCACATAACGTCTATATGACATTATGTGGATTCAGGTTCAATACCTTGACTGAAACACTGCCACTCCTTTTCTCTGTCTCCCCCAGGACCGCAGACAGAAGAGACGACTTCCCACAGCCAACATGACCCACTACAGCGACCAGAGACCCTCGTGGTACCCGCACGCTGATCCTATACATTCACAGCAACAAGCCACGCTTTAACCAACCTTTAAGTGCCTCAAGTTTGGAGTCATGGAAACAAGGGCATGCAAATTGGCAGAGTGTCACATGAAATAGACATACTTCTTAAGACATGGAGGACCTTCTCTGGACCAGCTGAAGGTGCCATTTTCTATGGCTACTGCATCTCCATCTGGAGGGACAAAATAAACTGGAATCATTACTCTGCTTAAATACTCTGCTGCCAGAAAAGCAGCTTTATTCTTATTTTTTTAATCTTTATAAATCCTAGAATTTAACAGCAGAATTCCTCCTGTTGCTTCATTTTGCTTGATTTTTGAATTCAAAATAACACACTTCAGTTTTGAGACAGAGAAATTAACCAATTCAATTTGAAATTCAATGACAGAATTCCTTCAAGTGAACTGAAAAATTACCATCTATCTGTGGTACAGTTATCTACTATAATTACCTAATTTGTCCAGTTCTGAAAGATGACAAATAAAAAGCAGCATTTATATTTTTCAATTCGTTTTGCAGTTCTAATGTATTGTGTTTCTGAATTGTCATAGTCATGTGTTCACTGGATTTTAATGTTCCATGTCTAACATGGTGTAATCGTGCATTCTGATTGGATTAAAGCACACCTCTGTCACCGCAGTGCTTACCAGGCTGGTATGGGGATTTCTCTACACTTTCAGCTTTTAGCTCCTCTTGGAAAAGAAATTTTCCAAGACGCTTCAAGGAGACTATGGCCTAAGGAAAGAAACCGGTGAATATTCTGTCACCATTTACCAGCCGCTGTACCTACGAGGCTAAACATATTAACGCTCTGGAGTAATTAAAGTTAATTCTCTAGCTAATTAAAAGCAAAACTGCATGAGTTGTCACAGAGTTTTGGTAGACCATTCAGACAAGGAGAAAGGTATCTGTGGCCTGTCTCTGCACCTGCATGATGGTGCTCATCGCAAAGGGCAGCTGGCTCAGCGGGGTCTTCAAGACGTTGATAAGAGCCATGGAGACAAAGACCTTCTGCGCATCCAGGACATTCTTATCATCAATCAGCACGTAGACTCCAAACATTGCAAAAGCAATCTAAAGAGAGCACATAGACTCAAGGTGTTAGGAGATGGAGAGTCACGGCGATTCCCTCACTGCTGAAGGAACGACGGCTTGATACGCACCAGAAATGATGAGGAGTTGAAGGAAGCCATGGAAACAGAGTGGAGGATCTGAGATTTCTTGAGGGCCTTCAGCTCCCTCTGCCTGTAGCCAAGCACCTGCTCCAGGAAGGCCTTCTCCCATGCGTAGAACTTCAGGATCTTGATTCCATTCAGTATCTCATTCATGAGTTTGATGCGTCCGTCCATGTACTTCATTTGCACCTCCTTGTAACATGTGAAATTCTGTTAAAATTCTAGTAAGACCCAAACTTACCAATTACTATGGTGCTAGTCATTAGCTTGAAAAGACTGGTGATATCTACCATATCTTTTAAGCTGGGCCAATTTAATTTGTGGAAATTGCCAAGTGCCAGGAAAGTGTTTAATACATTCTTAATGGCTGGTCCAATTTACACTCTAATGCTGCCAAATGTCTGCTGCTCATAGAGAAATAAGTGAAAATAGACATTTTACAGCTCCTTTTTTCTGTGGTTGTTTTTCATAAGAGTAACATTTGGACATCAAAGCATTAAAGGATTGCACCGAAGCCGAACACCCACACTGCCCTCGAACGCTATCTAAACCAGCTGTAGGCACCAACAAAATACACCACAAAATGCAACACATGGAAAAATCAAGACACACACGGCTCCTGGGCACAGTACCTGGAGTCGGCTCCTTTTCTTGGCAATGAATCCATTCAGAGGAAATATGAGGATGACTGTGGCAATGCCAGCTAGGGCAGATGGGCCTAAGTGCTAGATAGGGAAAGATGGAAAGGAAGTGGCTAAGACTGACCAGGGGAAAAACATATCTAATATATCAATATCTATGGAAAAGGGGAAAGAGAATGCTTCTCTGGTTCTGAAAAAATCTACCAATCTTTATAAAGTTGTAGGGTGCTGACCAAATTGGACCTCTTAATATCATCTGAAAACAAAATATGAAGCTGAGGTACTGCCGTAAGTTTAGAAAGCCTTTATTTGACACTGGTTACATGCCAGGGCATGATGAAGACTCATTAGCTGAAATGCAGGCATGTAGCCAATGTCAAACAAAGGCTTTTTTAACTTTAAGCAGGAGTGCGTCAGCTTCTTGTCTATATCTATATCTATATCTATATCTATATCTATATCTGCACCAGCTGCAATATAATATTATAATTATAATCACTGAACTGGATGTTTGTTGAACATTTTTTAAAAATGTCAAAGGGGTATTTAAACTAGTTACCATTGGTCAGTGTTGACGAATCATACTGTCTGAAGAAGTACAGACGGCCCACCTGCCACAGGAAGAACAGACAGAGCGAGATCTCGATGGGAGCCAGCCAGACTGCGTTGAAGTACACCACGAAATCCATGAGCTTTTGGGTGTCAGATGAGACCAGGTTCACTATCTCCCCGACTGTGCAGGTCCTGCGTGCAGCGCTGCTGATGACCAAAGTCTAAGAAGAATAAGCATAGAAGAGCATGTGACCTTTGCTGCTGTGTAGTTACAGCCTAATCGTTGGACAATGGATCTGGGAGACACATACCTTCCTGTACACAAGGCCCATGACGGCTGTTTTTACCCTCATGCCTACAGTGAAGCAGGTATACATGTACTGGTGGTTGAAGAGGGACTGCAGGCATGAGAGCAGGAACATAAGAGATGCGTAGAAATAGCCCTTCCACAAGGGGGCGTCCTCATCCCTCATGAATCCCAGCAATAGACTGTAAAGTTGAATAAAGGGTGTTACAATATTACCACACATATTGTCCCTATATAATTTCATATAATTTTGTTTTATGCACAGATGTCTTATTCTATTTTTATATTTATATCCATTTATACTTATATCCATTTCCTAAACGACTTATCCTTCCGGGTTGCAGGGGGTCCGGAGCCTATCCCGGAAGCTACGGGCATGAGGCGGGGAACAACCCAGGACAGGGGGCCAGCCTGAAGCTGGATGTAAAAAAAAAAAACAACCCCTTTTTCGCCATGGTTTTGTTTGGGAGAAGCAGAATTTTCAGGTTCATTCCATTTTTAGCATTCGGTGTGTTACTATTAATGGTGCTGTATTTATTACTGAAACCTCTGCATCAGACACCACTGCTGATTATAGAAGAGGCTTCCTGAGGCTCTGTGGCCCAACACTTGGCTCACGTCTGTCTTATTATGCTCTGCTGAAGCAGATATAAAGTCTGTTTCCTGAAGGTGGTGTTGCTGCAATGGATCGAATGCTGTGAGCAACCCTAACACTTAAGTTCCATGGCCTCTGCCATGATGCCGCCTCGAGACTGTCCTGCTCGACCTTCAGAGGCTGGAGGTTCAAAAACTGCCTTCTTTTGCCTTCCACTACCAGAGACTGAGTCGTATGCCAGATTCACATGCCTTATTTATAGGCTGATGTCTCTTGGTGTGGCAGATCTGGGACATCACACTGTAGCTCTGGGGCCCTGTTTTGTATCTCACCTCAGAATTTGGGGAATGGAGAACATGAAGGCATCATGGACCACGAGGCACAAGGTCCCTGACAGGAAGTAGGGCCCAAAGTTACGAGCCAGAGTCTTGAGCAGACAGAAGCCTGAACTCTGCTCCTTCTGCAGCTTCCGGATGAGCTGGGCCTGCTCTGCCAGCCGCGACCCCAGCGCCACGCCTGTGCCCAAGGACCTCTCTTGCCTGACATAAGAGAAGACAGAGGGCATTTGCGTTAGGGATGGTCCTACATGCTGGTTTTGCATTTGAAGTGTTAATATGAAACAGAGAATGGAAACACAATGCGTTTCTTGTTTTTCTTGTCAATACATTTCTTGTACTAAAATGGGTAGTTTTCATATGTTTGTTTTTTTTTGCCAGCTGTAAGAAACATTTTCTGACTTCCAGCATGTAAGCAACTGTTGTACGTGTAAACTTTTAAGATTTAATAATCATGCTTCAAAGCTGAAGTATATTAACAGGCTTCTGAAATGACTGGTAGGGCTTTTGCCTCATCCCAATGTCCTCATGGAACTAGGTTAGACCAGCATTTTCCTTTTCCATCCTTAATGAGTATCTCACAGCTGCAGTTTCGATCACCTAGGATGAATCATAAAGCAGCAGTAGGGGCATTAACTGAGGCACAAACAATCTGATAGGGTGTCCATATTTCGCTTTGCAAAAAACAGGACAGTAGGGACAGGATACAAAGAGAGGCATTTTTTGGTCCCAAAAAAAAAGACAAGTCCGTATGGTCACCCTACAATCCGACCACTGCTATACAACAAAGGAAATCTGTGTTTCAAGCTGTAACAGAAGCATGAAGGTATGTGGATATTACTGTTGCATCTTTGTGCATTGTGATGTCCACTCCTGCTCCAAATCAGTGATGATCTTTTCTGAGGTGTCTTCTTCCCTTAGAGACCAAAGATCTTCAGCCTGGAGTGGCTTGCGATACCCTTTCACCACAAGTCTATCAGGCAAAGGCAGACAAAGGGAGACACTCGTCGGCAATGTAGACAGATGTATGACCGAACTCTTCCAACAATCAGGGGAATGCCATTTTAAGGACATTCACATTTTTCACCTGAGGCTTACAACTATGTGAAACATTTTTACTGGAACCTGAGGCTATTCCTGCATTGCAATCATATTCCATAAATAAGAAGATATTCATACCCACTGAACCACCAAAAGAGAATCTTTGATAAGAAGGATGCATCTTGAACAGGGCAAGGGTTCTGTAAAAAGAATCAGAGCCAGCAGGTTGGAGAAGCCTTCCCACACAAGTAATCCCACACACCTCAAGAAGAAGACTAGCACAATTTTGCAGCAAGATTTGCTTCCCAATTAAACGTTTAGCACAGTTTTGCAGACGTGCTATTTACTGCCATGGATGGACTCGACAAGATGATAAGGCTGCCTTGTGCGTGGCAGTTAGACGTGTAAACAGCTGCAGACGCCAGCCTGCCAGGCTCAGAATAAACACAAGCAGATGGAGAAGGGAGGCTCTGAGGTCAGAGGCGTGCGGAAATGTGTCGTCACCAAGGCACGCTGCACACAGCGGTGGCCAGTGTCTGCCCGCTCGCCCCCTTACCGGAGTTGGGCTGAGTAACTCTGTCCAACATGTGGAGGCACACTGAGGCTGGGAGGCAGAAGCTACTGGGTGTGTCACCCGAGAACACGTCTGGCAGCCCACCAGTGCCCGTGGGCGGCTGGAGCCCATCACCTTAGCGTGGTACTGAACTGTTCCTCGGAATCCGGCAGATGTGAGCCCTCGTTAGTTACACCACAGGCTTTAGTGTAGGGTCATTCATCGCCTCTGTTTCTTACCATTTTCATTCATTGGGGGGTGAAAAACCCCATGAAGCCTTTTTTTAAAACACTGTTTAATTGCGGCGGGAAACGCGCCACCTGAGAGCCGAGCGAACGGAGAAGCCGCGGGCCGCATGGGATGGGGGTAGCTAGAGAATAGCTGAAGTCAGCGAGTTCAGCCAGAGCCCTGTCCCACGCAAACACGCTCGGCCCTGCAAACCACTCCCAGTAAAACCAGAGGAAGAGTGGGCAGCCGGCAGGGACCAGCGGGCCAGACGAGGACTGATGGCGTGATGCGGCTAAAAATGCACATGACTAACAAAGCAGAAAAATAAAATGACTAATGAACAGGATCTTCTCTACTCCTCAAAAGAACCACATAAAATAACAGAATGGGCCTTAGGGCATGGCAGGCCTCATGTATTTAATCCTGCATAAACAGAACTGTTCTGAGGGCCACAGTGCAGTGTGACTCCCACAGCTGAATCAGCGGAGAGGACAGGCTAACTGGGATATACCTTGATCAGAGTTTTCCCGCTGCTTGGGGGCCGGTCCGAGAAACAGCTGAGAAAGAGTTGCACCAGTTGCAGGGCGAAGTATGAAAAAAAAGCCAGGTAGCGCACAGCGTCGACGACGAAGCCCTGGCAAACAGAGATCAAACAAGGATGCGTTAGGATGGGGCATGGGCTAACACTCCGGCTCCTGTTAGCGTGAATCTGCGTTAGGACGGGGCACGGGCTAACACTCCGTCTCCTGTTAGCGTGAATCAGCGTTAGGACGGGGCACGGGCTAACACTCCGTCTCCTGTTAGCGTGAATCAGCGTTAGGACGGGGCACGGGCTAACACTCCGTCTCCAGTTAGCGTGAATCTGCGTTAGGACGGGGCACGGGCTAACACTCCGTCTCCTGTTAACGTGAATCTGCGTTAGGGCGGGGCACGGGCTAACACTCCGTCGCCTGTTAGCGTGAATCAGCGTTAGGAAGGGGCACGGGCTAACACTCCGGCTCTTGTTAGCGTGAATCATGGTAGTTTACAAGCATGACGGCACACTTGTCCGGTGGCATGTCAGCGGCTTACAGTGCTGTTCCGCTGCCAGCCTATGCGTTTAATGTCTTTGGCTGGAGCCTGTGAGCCTAAGCCACTTAGGCTCAGAGAAAGTCAGAATGAAAATTTAATTATACATATTAACAGAACTTTTTTCAGGACGTTCAGGCCACGGGTTCACCACAACAATAGAAAATGCAGGCACACATCATACACATAAAACATCACAGTTCCGTTTGTGTCTTGGATGTCATCATGGGGGGGTTTACATGAGTTCACCCCAGCTGTAAAGGATTACCCATGATTCTGCAGTGAATCTCCGTACCACATGAGACACTTCTAGTCCAATGTCATTCATGAACGATACTCTCCAGATTTAAGAGCAATGGTGCGAAACATAATTAATAATTAATAATATCTAAGCTGGGCTCTATGTAAACATCTTCTCTGTTCGTACAGCATATATTATATAGTGCAGCTTTTGGTCTCAGTAGAGGAATTACAACTCTATAAAGCTTATTTTGATTGGTTAATTCAAATAATGGCGACAACCCAAAGTCTTTAACTGTTTAGTCTATAAAAATGAATTCCGCATGTGAGAATAATAAAATCTTCTAGTCACGCTAAGGGACTTATCTGTGAAAGGAGAATTCATGGTTAGGAAAGCAACAAACACTTTAAATTGTGAAACAAGTAAACATTATAATGAATTAGCTAAAAGAAGTATATGGGTCATAAGGTATATGGCCTTCTAGAATAATCTGTTTATGTATGGTCATATATATACTGCTACACCCTGCGCTAACTTACCAATGTGAGCAGTAATAAACAAAATCTTGGTCAGTGCATGTTGAATGTTGGGTTGGGCTTAAAGGGGCTTGGAATGGTGAACAACTGCAACCTCACATCAGCCACAGACAAAAACACGGTCGCATGGGCAGTAAATATGGGTCAGACCGACTTGTTGAAGGAAATGGGTTTGCAAGCTTGAACTGAACCCAACGGCTTCCCAGACGACCACACGCTAGCCATGGTTGGGGTGAAGTGTTGCTGTACAAGAAGAGCACAAGCACCATGATGCTATTTGAGGATGCATGCGGCACCCATATCAAGGTGATACCTCAGACACCGTGACAGACTAAACAAAGACCATAAAAGTTTGGAAGTTTATGGACAGTGTTTTGGCTTTTTATGGTATAGCAGCGATTCCCTTTGATCTGTGAGGTCATGGGGACAAAGATTACAGGGAATTCTGTTACAATATCTGTATTTTGCAGGCTATCTTAGTACTTTCTTAGATTAGTCTTTACTTTCTTAGATTAAAAGTCTGCGTATATAGAAAGACATGGCGTAAAACTCACGTGTCAGTGTTAATTTGGTATGCACTGTACTCCAAGTGTGTTAACCACTGATTTTTGGTCTCGACCAAAATGATGGTGTTACTAGAAAAGCAACAATGCCAGATGTTCTCCCGCCCACTTGCTTTCACTTATCAGAGTGGGGACCATGTGGAGGCCTTTGCCCTGGTTTTAGTAGGCCGTGTCTAACTAAGCTTTGCCACATGCCACCCATCAACCCATTCATTCCCCACTAGAGATAGAAATGCGGGGAAAAACATTTATAGCAACTTGTCTTTCCAGCAGCGATTACCATGTCTGTGAATAGCACTGCAACAGATAAACAACCAACCAGGAAATCCACTGCGTTTGTCTCGTGCAGTCTACATTCAGCTCCCAATAGCAGACCTACAAGCAGCTCCAGTAAAGTACACCCCTACCAGCTGCCTCTATCCTATTTGCAGCTGCCTGACGCGATTAGAGGGTACAACAGACAGATAAAAATGAGAAAAAAGCACAATGAGCAGCTAATATTTGAATTACAAGTTTGGATTAAAGTAAAATGTGCATGCTAGGGTTATGGGAAAACTGATCAGACATAAGATATCAGATGGTCCAAAATATACAGGGTAAAGTACTGTATATGAGATAAGTTAGCTTTCACATCCAGGACCACAGTGGCAAAAAGCCAAAGTAGTCCAGATACATGACCTGAACCTTTTCTTGACAAACATGCCACTCTATAAAAAGTATAAGTCCTAAGTTGTGTTTTCAAGTCAATGGAGCATGACTGATAAATAATTAGAATTCTATGCCGATTCACAGGGGAGTATCCACATTATATAAGAGTCTGTATCTGAGTCTCAGTGTCTGACATCAGTGCCTGCAGTGAAGCCCCTGGGTGTGTCCACAGGAATGAGGGCACCCAAGTAGGGCCATGCTGGTGCTAATTCTCTCACCTCATCCACAGCCAGCTGGATCTTGGCTCTGAGGGGCACGAGGGAGCACAGCACTGCCAGCATCCAGAAGAGGAAGAGGAAGACAGAGGAGCGGCAGCCTCTTTTCCTCTCCAGATGGATGAGGCAGACAGCCAGCATCTGCAAGGGGAAACCTTCAATGAGGAAAAGCTCCCAGGATGCCTGACTCACATATTTGTATTGAAATGCATTCTGGGAAAAAAGACTTTCTTCTTTCTGCCATCGACACATCTGTTAATGAATAAAACAACTGGTTAATTAATCCAATACAAACAGTTGCTTATCTGCCTAAACTTATCTGCTGCTTTTGGAGAAAGTTGACTTTCGCAGTCATGAGTGCAACTGTTAGCCCTTTGTGCATGTTATGTGATAAGGGCTTCTGCATTCAGTCCCTGCACTACCCTTTCTTGGAAGTGCTTTGTAGCGAGTGTAGTGGTTAATCATAGTAGTCAAGGATCTTGGGATTTCAAGCCCTTGGTGCATGTGTCAAGCTCTTGAGCAGATTTATTAAGTAGCTTTGCCAAGCAACAACAGCATGATAAGACTATCATGTAATAATGGCCACTATAATTTTAAAAATCCCACTAAATAGTATTTATGTTCTAAATGAGTTGAAGCCTTTCAAATGAAATGACCGTGAAACTGTACAGATGTGTAATACTGTGTATCTGTGTACAATATTTTCATGCACGTGGAGTTAATGTTTGTAAATATTTCTCTTCCATTTGCTGCCAGTGGGTAGAGACTCCCCCCTTAAATGTAACGGGTGGATGTCAATGCATTACTTCACTCCAATCATAATGTGAGCCATGTAATTACATGGGAAGTTTTTGGTTTTTTAGACTAAATAGCTCTTTACGTCATGAATTGCTGGTTATTACTGATGTTGCACACATACCTCAGGACAGGAAAGACACTGACCACGGTCTGAGTCACTGAGATACTTCCAATGTATTGAGTAGATTTTAGAAAGGATAAAAGCACTGGTTGATTAAACCAGAGGAAGTACTGGGTGCAGCTTTGAATCAAACTGGAAATTACAGAGTTCTTCCTTAAGTGCGGTCCTAACCTCCAAGAAAGAGAAAGGTTTGATGTAAACAGCGACACCGTATCCAGGCAGGGTTAGCGTAGTATGCTAAGACTTTTCAGGGGCAGGAGAACGTTGAAGCAGACCAGAAACTGGGCATAAGAAGTATCTCTGTGTAAGTAGGATCCACTTTGGTGTTTTTTCTTGCCTACGCAGTATCTGATATTGACTTTGGTGTCTGAGGAGACTGCAGGTTGGCTCAGAGTCTGCTCTTGAGACAGCTCGTCTGAACAGGAGGTCCACTAGACCTCTTAAGGGAAACTGAGTTTGTGGAAACAGTCACGAATCAACTTCGCTTGATGGCCAGTGTAGCACCATCATAAATCTGCTATGACTCCTCCACAGAGAAAACACGGCGTCATTTCATCCTCACCCTCTACAGACCCAGCTCCCTACTGAGGATCCTGTGCGCCGTCTCACCTCAGCAGAAGGGGTGAAAGAAAACATTCACACAAGCCTGGCAGAGAACCCAAGCGAGGATGGAAAACTTTCTGTAATAACCCTCAGTGATGCACCAAGTAACCTTACGATGCACTTTGCATAGATGTAGCAAGTGGGCATCTCAAAATGCAGTGTGATGTTGCAGAGGAAATATCTCTAACCTGAGCTGCTTCAGTGATTAGACCTTAAAAGTCTTGCAAGAAGTTAATGAGCATGTAGAAAATATGCTGTGTTTGAAGGAACTTTGGAAAATGTTCCTACTGGCTACACAAAATGGCATTTAAGCTGCAAAAAAATGAACAGAAGATTCCCTGTCCCCGGGACAACATTGTAGAGTGTCTGGCAAGGACAATGGTCACCTACCACAGTCAAGCTGCGAATGAGGGGACTCAACAGGAAGATCAGATGCTGATGGATCTCTTGGTTCCTCTCCAGGAGAATGTAAAAGAACTCCACAAAGCCGAAGGATGCTAAGAAGAAGCCCAGGAGCTGTGCGATTGGTGAATAAACAACCAGTTATCCCTGACGTTATTCACGGCTGTGAGCGAAGCTATGCTCAGTATTGTAAAGCATTCTTAGGTTCTATGGGATCAACCCCTTTACACTCAAAAGCACTGAAGCTTTGAAGTTGTGCCAAATCCACCATTTGGACTGAATTTATATAGTGCTGTATTATTTGCGGGGAAGATGGTGGCGCAGGAGGTAGTGCTATCGTTCGGCAACTGGAGGGTTGCCGGTTCGAGCGCTGGTTCCTCCTGACCCCATCAAAGTGTCCTTGAGCAAGACACTGAACCCCAAATTGCTCCCGGTGTGCAGGTTGGCACCTTGCATTGCAGCCTTTGCCACCAGTGTGTGAATATGTCATGTATGAACAGGTGAATGTGAGGCATGAATTGTAAAGCACTTCGAGTATTCATCGGAGTAGAAAAGCACTATATAAATGCAGTCCATTTATCATTTATTTTACACGTGACGTCATCACTGCATTCGGACATTTAGTGGTCTGATATGGTACTAATTGGTAATCGACTGACAGTTTTATTTGGCTCATGGCGGCTCACCGTTTTGGCACCGCAAAGACAGGAGATTTGGATGTGTCCATGGTCACAGCAGCAGAGATACAGGCAGTAGACGGGCGAACACAGCCAGAGGTAGACGCAGGGGACCCACACCAGGATAGTGTTCTGGAAGCACTGGGTCAGGTCTGGGTTGGGGGTGTACCATGTCCGGTTCCAGTCCTATGGGAGCAAAAGGAAGGAATCAGATATACTCCTAACCACACGGCTACACATATATATCGCTGTCTTTATGTTTGACTTATGGCTGAGTTTTTGAAGTACTAAGAAATGACCTTGTACTGAATGAGCGAATGAAGGTGGATGGTAGACTAGATGGATGGTAAAGAACAGGCCCTTTCTTTCACAGATATCCATTCATCAGATCCTTTTCACTTGTGTCTCCATTTAACATAGCATACATTTTTCAAACAACCCTCAAGTGTGACAAATCCCGCCAAAAGTTTTACTTTAAACTATACATGTATGCCTTTGATTAACTCCCAAGCTTCCTGTTCTTCATGGGAAGGATGTTGGAAGGATACGTCTCGAGTTCTATCAACTACTGTGGACATTCTGGGCATCAAATTTGTGGTTCTTTGTGCTGATTTTGAAGTCAGTACTGGAAAATTTCTGAAAATCTTGCTGAAAACAGGTTTTTGGAGGATGATGTTTAGTCCATTGTGAGGTCAGGAAAACCTTGAAATGTGGCACCTTAGCCCCAAGGAGAATGAGCAATTTGTGTGTTGAGGGTGGTGCCTGAATTTAAGATTTGTAAGATAGCAGAAGAGCGGTGTCAGGGAAAATCTAAATTCCCCTGAGATGATTGAAAATCCTGATGCTGCCTTTTGCTTTTGTTTATATCAGTTAATCAGCAGGCGCCGGCCCGTGAACAGTCAGAGACCTGGCTGCCCTGCAACCTGGACAGGAAGTAGTGAAGGTCACAGAGGCTCCTAGACAGGCACCCATGGGAAAAGGTGAGCCAGCCCCAATTTACAGAACAGCACGTCCACCCCGCAAACCAGCAGCTCTGCCCCAGGCAGGTGAGGCTTGCCTGCACCACCCTGTCGGGCCCTAACAGAGGCACAGTCTCTGTTAACACAAGGCCCAATTCTACTGACAAATGACATTGTGAACTGAGAGTGTATTTGATGAAAACTTGCAGTTGCTCCTGCTATTTTCTTCCTAGGAGCAAAAATTAAAAATAAAAAGCATAAATAGAGTACTAATGACAAATGAAGGTAAACAGTTTAGGGACCTAATTTCCTTTCTAATGGACCTGATCCCAGTAGCACATTACCGGCTCCGCATTACTCAACCACATTATTCAAAAAGGGAAAAGTCATTTCAGAATGGGTACAGCATGATACTGAATCATATGTTTAATATTATTCCATTATCTTTCAATGAACAAAACAGCTGATTAGCAAAATATGAAACAGTCAGCCTGAAAACTCAAAACAGTGAACAACAGGTACTGAAATCGCAGCTGCACAAGAGCCCATTAAACTCACCCCATGGGCTTTCCTTTTCTCACTTGGCTCAGCTACTTGCCTGTGGTACAGGCAGCATTTTTGTCCTTGCCTGGTTAACCCACTCAAACTGTCAAGCAGCTGGAATTCAGCAGAAGCCCCGATTGAGTGGAGCTGCTGGACAGGCCTGGAAAGGGTGTTTTCTCTCTCTAAATTTCGAATGTAAAACGCTGGCAAGACCAAACCTCTCTAACCAGGGCTATTTTCTATCAATTCACTCAGACATTCAGAATCGGTAAGCTTAATTTACACGTTGACATGCCAAAGAGTAAGTTCAGTTAACTGATCCAAGTTGCATCTGTCAATCATAACATATCTGTATTTATGGTATGTTTTGACAATCAAGACCTCAGATACTTATTTTTAATGTAACACTGTTAAAACATACCGAAAGAAATTGTGGATTTTTAGTAAAAGGATAGAGCCTGACAATACATCTACATTCATAAAATGGAGTGGCAAGATGCCCACTTTCAACAGCTCTGAATCTAAATGTTCCGGTGTGTTCTAGCGATAACTGCAAAGTTTTGTTTTTCAATTCTGAACACTACGTCCCATCATAAGGTAGGTACACAAAGACTTACACAGGGTGCCAGTATACAATGTGGTATGAATCATGACTTTGATGCTGAAACAGGCAGCATTTGTGGTTTGTGCTGCTGAACCGGAGGTTTTTGATTATTTGTCATGTTTTTCTATGTTCTTCTTTAATATTCTCCTCACTGTGCAAATGGTTGTCAGAATGTCTTGTTTATTTTTGCAGTAACCTTGAGCTGAGGGAACACTTTGACTGTATACCATTTACTGAGCCAATGAACTAAAACTTACTATCTCAGCATGTCAATCCCCCAGAATAAACCTCAGAAGAGCTTCAGGGAAATGGGTGGGGTCGAGCCATAGGGCAGATTCCTAGCTCACGGATAGCTGCTCCTGGCCTGACATCAGTGAGGGCATCATTCCTTCTCTGGCCAAAAGTGGCAATGCTTGGGCCATTTAGCTCACAGTTAAACTTTAGAATCTATATGTCAAGGAGATGTTGTGTTCTGCCCCAAACTTATGGAGATCAGCTGTGGTGTCACTGTGCCCCCCCGTTCACTAACTGCTTGCAGTTAAAACCTTCGTGCACATGTATGACACTTAATGCTTTCCCTTCTAAGCAGGAATCCATTAGGTCTGAGATCAGACCGGTCATTTCGGTCAGACTGGTGCATTTTTACAGCCATGTAGTTTCGGGCCAGCCTACTGAGTTTCCATGAACATATTTACATCAGACGTTTACGATAAACCTATTTGAGTCATCTCCATGCCTCTTACTGCTGAGAAAAAGAATTACAGTGTCCATGGCACAGCAAGACACAAAGAGAACTAGTAACAATTACAGTCATCAGTCTGGACAGTATTTATGACACAGAGAGAAAATTACTACACAGAATGGTGCCTGCGCCTCCATCTTTCATCCATCTGAATGTTCGCTACGTCAAATTGGTCCAACAAAATTACTTTGTGTAGCAACTCTGGCTCTGTGCCTGCAGGACAGGATTTCAGGAGTTTGATGACGATTACGGTCATTCGTGCTCATCGTGCTCGTAAGCAGAGGCAGGCCTGAGCCAAGCCTAAAATAAATGAATGAAGCTGAAGGTGTAGATGGAGAGTGTCCGGCTGAAATGTGCATCAGCTATGATGTCACGTAGTGCCTTTGTGGGGGGGGGGTTTGGTGCACAGGGTCATCCCATGTGAAGGAAATCGGCCTGTCTCATTCCGGGGAGGAGGCACAGAATCTGGATGCTTGTTTCTGTGCCTTGAGCATAGACACGCCGCCATCCCACCACTGGGATCTGCAGCGACTCCAACAACCCTTGGCCCCTAATGACTGGGGACGGCAGCTAAGGTTTTACAGGATAATCACACTGGCATAAAAGATGCCACCAGATATGCCACCAGATAAAGATGCCTATAGCTAAGATCAATCACCATTGGTACATAGTGGTGTAACAGTACAGGATTCAGGTTTAAACATTGATTACTCATTAAAAGTGTTTTCTTAGTGGAATAGAAAATACATTTACCACCTAACATAAATTTGGTATAGTTCTATGAATGATTTTGACTTCAAAGGTCCATGTCTCCATGTTGGCTTGGGTCATGACCTTTGCTTTACGTTCAGTTCCCTGTAATCAACATTCAGCACACTCTGTTTCTTAACAGAAATGCTGAAAGAGGGATAACACTTCGGCTGTTTCAGAAAGCTAGGAGTGTTTCAATGAGAGCTATTTTAAAAAAAGACATACCTAATCCCTTTAAATAGGTCTTGCAATTAAAGAAACATTCGCTTTTGTTAATCATTGAACAAAAACAGCCCTTTAATGTAACATTGGTCCATCAGTTCTTCAAAGACAGCATTGGGTTAGTTAAAAAATGAACTGCATCACACATTCCCTATAATTACTAAGATAAGAAACTGTTATGGTTAGAGACACTCACCCATAAAGTATTATGGTTAGAGACACTCACCCATAAAGGGTTAGAGACCCATACCCATAAAGGTTATGGTTAGAGACACTCACCCATAAAGGTTATGGTTAGAGACCCTTACCCATAAAAGTTATGGTTAGAGACACTCACCCATTAAGGGTTATGGTTAGAAACCCATACCTATAAAGGTTAGGTTTAGAGACCCTTACCCATAAAGGTTATGATTACAGATACTCACCCATAAAGGATTATGGTTAGAGACCCTTACCCATAAAGGTTATGGTTACAGATACTCACCCATAAAGGATTATGGTTACAGATACTCACCCATAAAAGGATTATGGTTAGAGAGCCTTACCCATAAAGGATTATGGTTAGAGACCCTTACCCATAAAGGTTATGGTTACAGATACTCACCCATAAAGGATTATGGTTAGAGACCATTACCCATAAAGGATTATGGTTAGAGACCATTACCCATAAAGGATTATGGTTAGAGACCCTTACCCATAAAGGTTATGGTTAGAGACACTCACCCATTAAGGGTTATGGCTAGAGACTCTCACCCATTAAGGGTTATGGTTAGAGACCTTTACCCATAAAGGGTTAGAGACCCTTACCCGTAAAGGTTTAGGGATACTCACCCATAAAGGGTCCAGGCCACTGAGGCTGCAAAAGGCATCCATCCACTCTTGGGTGCCTTTGTCCACAGGTCCTGGTGTTTTCTCTGTAATCCGCACTCTTCAGGCAGCTCTGCAGGGTGACGCCGTGTGTGTCCCTGCTCTCAGGGAGTTCTTGTGCCCGGTGGCCTTCCCACCTTGTGTGCACTGCCTCTCTGAGCCACACGCTGTCTCGCTGCCCGCTTTATGAATGCTGCCTGCCAGCTTGTCTCCCCTTTTTAGGTGGGTGGGAAGATCTCTATGCTGCCGCTCTCCCTCCCTTTCCCTGCTTTCTCCCACGTGTGCTAAATTTTTGTCAATGCACTGCTGTGACTCCCCTGAAAAAGATGACAACAACCCACCTAAAACTTTACTCTCCCCCCGAACCTCCCCCCTCCCCCATGAAAACCATCCACTGTATAGTCTGGCAATCTTTCTTCTGTGACCAGAAGGACTGTCTGTGTCTGAGCCAGAAAGTGTTTACACAATTTGAGTATGAGACATCTGGCTCTGTGTAAGATTTGCTTTTACATATTTTTAATGTTGTAATAAATTCACATAAAAGTGCAGAATTTAACAAGTAGCAGTCAAATTGTGTGTAGACAGGACTTGTTTTTCTGCAACAAATGTTGACATATAAGATGTTAGCTGGTTGTTCAGAATATGGTTTATCCTGTGACTCTTTATGAATGTAAGATGCTGGACAGTGAAGAATCAGGACAGGATGAGTATTGGCACCTTTGCAGTCAGTGGAGGCTTACAAGAATACTGTTGACCAGAAGGAAACATAATCGGTCCTAAGCTGTCTGACATGTTCAGAGAAGACCCAGTGTGTTGGAGAAGACCACAATGCTTGGAAAATGTAAAAGAGGAAGAGGATGATTCGCAACAAGATGGATGAAATGAATCAGGGCCAGATTAAGAGTATTAAGTGCCCCTGGGCAACAGAACATATAACATCACATCAGAAAGAAACGGAGGTGGCTCATGGAATTCAGAAATGCATGTAACACAGGGAAATCATTACATAGGCTTTTCAGTGAGTGCCATCTTAAAAGAACAATATACAATCATATTATATCTCAGATATTAAATCGCATTAATTGTTAAAAGACATTTGTAAATGGGACCAGGGGGCTTATAGTGGGTCGCTGTGCTTGGTGCCCCCCAAGGACACGGTACCCAGATGCCCATATGGTTAATCCAGGCCACAACTCAATCATCACAACAATGACCATGCAGTCATACAGATGACAGGATATTGCAGAGAAGTGCTTTTCCAGTGGCTTCCAGGAATGACCAGCTGCATGCAGCAGTAATACTAAATGTTAGCATGAAGACACATCATCATAGACACATCTAGTTTAAAGATTTCAGGAATATATAAAATTATTCTAACATTACTTGAATAGCTGCAAGGAGCAGTAAAAACAGTCAATGTTTTCTTTGTTTTCTTTGTAGTCTACCCAGGGGTACCACCAGACGAATTGAGGACAGTCATCATGGTCAGGAGTTGGGGAAATTCAAGGGCTTGATGGAAAATATTACTCCAACCAGTCATTTCAAAGGTCTTCTGCTAAGGAACATGGAAAGAAGTGTGACATGACATCCCAGCCTTACCTTTGTACTTTAGTAAGAAGGAGAAATACTTCTGTTATGCTAACTTAACGTGTCCAATCTACATATAGTCCTCACTTACCATTAATCTCTTTGTGAGCTTTCTGCTCAGGCAATATGACCTATGATTAAAGTGTAGAGAATGGACTTCATCGGTCATTGGTCTAGCGAAGACAAGGCAGTACAGAAATACATTCTGGGTAAAAAAGAACAGCTGTAACCACACTTAAAGGATGATATCCCACACACAAATTGGAAGAGCATGATAGAGGGGAAAAGCCAGCAGTGAGCATAACAAATAGCTGGAGTGAGGTAAATAATGAAGAATAAAAAAAATTCACAAACAGATAAAACTAGAATCTCAT
>JAODKC010000095.1:26963285-26977755 GCA_026777985.1 Mormyrops attenuatus | reverse complement strand
CCAGTGTGCTGCCTACCTCGTGCCCTGTGCTGGACTGGCATCCCGTCCAGTGTGCTGCCTACCTCGTGCCCTGTGCTGGACTGGCATCCCGTCCAGTGTGCTGCCTACCTCGTGCCCTGTGCTCCAGGCATGTGACCCTGTTGGAAGGTGGATGGATGAATGGATGGACAGATGAAATAAAATAATTGCCAGTGACACAGTTCTCATTCATTAAAATACTCTCATTTGACAATGTTATTAAATATGCATCAAAAATTATTCCCTTTTAAGTTCTGATTGCTAAATCTGTTAATTTTGTTAAAAAGAATAACACTTTTCAGAACCTAATCTCACTGTCCACACACTTCATGGGTGATTCATGTGGTTATTAAAAATTGAGAAAAGTAACAATTTGCAGTAAGCACACAAAGACTTTAAAGGTTCTACATTTAGCTAATAGCAATAATTACATCTTTATCAGAAGAAAATAAGACTTCATTAAAACTCAGAATATCTGAGGTAATAGGCACTGGTTGTTTCTGCAAGTAATTCCTTTGAGTCAATGTTGAACTATACATGACTGCGATAGCGAATGACATGTTTAATCCATTCTCACTGGATACATGTAAAGTATTATTCAATGACATTTAAAATATTTTATAATAATTGAAAGGGTTTTACTAAAATGATTAATAATCCTTATTAAATCAAATGGTCCTTACTTTTCAAGGAGAAATGGGTTGTATCTACAAATTGCGTTTAGACGAACTGATGCATATGAGAAAGGCTAGCTAAATAAGTCATGTGAAAAATACACGACTGCTCATCTCAGGTAACAAAGTAAATATCAACTGGCACTCAGTTATCCAATTATGCAGACTCTTATTAGTACATATATATAATAAGTCAGAGGACCGCAGGACCGTTCCATCAGTCAAGAGGGGTCGATAAAACCCATAATAATCTTGTGATTTATCGGTCTAGGATAAGACAAACATGTCTACAAATGAACAAAATTCAATACAATGGCTCTACATCCTTCAAAATCAACCCCAAGAGAAACATTAGGTAGGACGCCCAAGAGACTAATGCAGGCCTCCTTTGTGGCAAAATTAGAAGCAAAATCATTCGAAAGAAAACCCTTTGCTATCGAGAAAAAATAAGCTTTATTTAGCAGATGCTTCTGACCAAAGCAACACAAATGAGGCAAAAAGCACATTACAAACATACATGCTGTCAAGGAGTCAATTAGGTGTAAGTGCAGCTAGGCTGAGCTTCCAGTTTGTAAGCAGTACTGGAAAAAGAGCCACACAATGCCTTTCAAACAAAGTAAGGACCTAATAAGACAAGCATTTAAATCAGCAGAAAATGCAACACTAAGAACATTCAGCAAACACAGGTTAGCAGTTAGAGTTAAGTTTGCAAAATACCACCTGGATAGTCTTGGAGAATTTTTGATTTTAACAGGGGCCATGTACAGAAAAAGTCCTGTACCAGAGTTAGCTATACAGCTAATTTACATCTGTGGTCTGATGGATGTTCTCTGGACAGATGTGTCTAAGACTGATCTTTTTGATTCCAACCTAAAACCTCCCCACTGCCTAGCACCTTATCGCAGCTATTGAGCCTGGCGGTGGGAACTCTTAGTTTAGGTGACTCAGAACAAAAGACTCTGCACTACAATTTCAGTCCCCATATCCTCAAGTTAAAATTGCATACCTGAAAATGACTCTAACAATTCAGCAAATCTACCACAAACGTCACCTTTTGTCTATACTGGGCATGAAGACACAACAGCTAAGAGTGTGTATATCTCTGGGGATCAAATTTTGCAATATTTCATGCCAAATTCACACAATCGTTATAACCAATGGACACTCTGAAACCACTGGCGATACCATACTATGATTAGTGTGACTAGAAAACATTATATTATCCGTGTGGTCAAACACTCCTGAAAGGTCGGTCGTTTCAGAAACCAGCTACAAACAACAGCTCAGCCTTGCATTATGTCCATGGTCAAGCCCCAAAAAAGGTTTTTTGTGGTGGGCAAAATGGTCTGAGACAGAGCAGACCCTCCTTCAGCAAAACGGTGCTGTTTGCAAACCTCTGACAATAACAAGTGTGCCACAAGCAGGGAATGGTAGACTGACTGCACAATGAATTTACCAATCAATTTGCTTACTTACTTAGAAAATGTCACTATTTAGAGAGACATACATGTTCCACAGTATGCAACTCTGCCCGTCAATCCTGGAAAACCTCAAGTGGGATTCCAATACTCAAACGCTCATATAAACCCATAGCTAACTGCTAATAGACCCCTCAGTGTCTTTGGATAACATTAATGGAGCGATTTGTAGGATCATGATGTAGTACACATTTACAGGGGGTGTCAGGTGTAAAAGTGGGTCTATAGCCCATCGTCTTCTTATCTTATCAGGCATTTGTTGATAGCATACATTCCTCTGAATTTTAATCCACATTGAACATCCAAGTTAATCGATGGCCTTGTGATTCCAAAACAAATTTCATTGTGTTTTCAGCATTCATGGTAAATATCAATCATTCTAATGGCGAGTGCCTCTAGCCGTTGCCGTGCGGAATCAGTGCAGTGTCTCTGTGTTACAAAAATGTGATAAAAGACCCCATAAACAAGGTCGAAAATCATAGCATCAGTTACATAATCGCCGTGTTTCACAAACGGGGTCCAGGAGCTTTGAAGAAAACAAGCACTTGTTTATGCCAGAGGGAATGCAAGGAAGCCAGAGTGGCTCAGCGAGTCTGCTGCTTCTGGAGGGCAGCCACCCGCAGCCGGAGCCCCCCCCAGGGGGGGCCTGTCGGGTTCGACAGCCCAGGCAGGCAGCAGCCCTGCCAGCCTCAGAGCGGGAGACACGGCCGACCGGTGGTTAACCGAAGCTGGTCACCTACACTTCCGCTGGCTTCCCTCGGTGGGAAAAACAGTCTAGTCAAAATAATGGTGTCATTTTGGGTTCGTATACCCAAGGGAGGGATATACATAGTAACACTAAGAAAAGAGCCAAGACCATTAGGAATGAAGAGACAGAGATAAAAAAGAAAAACATTTTTGTATTTTAACCAAGTAAAGTGATTTCTATGGTATTCTCCAGACTGGATTCAGACATTTCAGCCCGCATTGAGATTTACAGCTCCCTGCTTTCTGGCAGACTGATAGAATACGGTCCCTGTCTCTGCCACACATGCAACCTCTGTGACCCGTAGTCTCCCTCTATCGTCTTCCTTTCCATCCAGATTATCGTTTTCTCTATGAGGCGGATGGAATTAAGACGAAGGGAGGCCTGGTTCTATCCTCCGACTGCCTCCTGCTGGATACCAAAGAGCTACTGGAAAACACTCTTTCTGCTGGATTTGCTTTGGGATTCTTACACAGCTCTGTTACATGTCTTTACATGTTCTAATGTGGTGTGATGAATGGCTCTGCATTGTCTGATCTTAGCCACAGAGATTTTATCATATAAAAATGTAATTTAAAGCACCAAGATACAACTGAGACTAGAACTCCAATTTTAATTATTAAATGTTTACCACAATGGAAAACAGCGAATTGTGAGGTAACTTTAATGCATCACCAAGGTTGGAAGTCAAACCTAATCCTAACCCTCTAGTGTCACTGGTCACTAATCGATGTCTTTCGTTTTTGCTGTAAGATTCACCTATAGCCTCATGACACAGTCAGGACTGTGGTATTTCAATCAAAAATGGAGAGAATATTTTTTTGACTGAAATGAGGATTATAAATAATGTTTAAACTTCTTTCACTGAATGAGATGACTTGCACTTTGGGATTTCAGATTTGTCCTGCACACACACACACGCACACACACACACACACACACACACACACACACACACACACCACATGTTTGTAATTATATTATTGTGGAGACTCTCCATTCATTTCTATGAGAAAAACCCTAATTCCAACTATGACCACCTTAACCCGTACCCAGCCCTAACCTTAACCATAAGTAACCAAACAAAATACAAGACTTCTGGTATTTGTAATTTTTTATTGCACTCACAGATTTTTATAAAATTGATTTTCCCATTGTGAGGTTATAAAAAATGGTCCCCACAACATCAAAATAACAGGTTTTAGTCCCCACAATGTAACATACACACACACACACACACACACATGCACACACACAGTCAGATTACTTTACAGAGTCTGAACTTTGGTGACGTTGACTCCTGGCAAACATGCAGTCGACACTCCAGAATGTCTTGTCTTCGGTCTGTCTCCTCAGACTTCCCAGTGACAGTCATTGTTGTAACAACTCAGCTGGTTTTACTTACAATGCATGTTTATCTGCACTTACTAATATGTGATTGTTGTTTTGTCGCTACCAAGCCGACTCAGTTGTCCGTTCTGGACACAGATTCAGTTTCCACAGCATTTGTAGAGTCAATCTGCTCAAGCATTTACTGGAGGCTTCAACTCAACTGGGACTCACAATAAACATCCATTCAATTATTTTAACCCCCGTTAATAATAGGATGCGGTGGCTTCACACAAACAAGAAACAGACCCCTTCCAAAATAGAAATCTGAAGAAACCTACGTAGCAGACTGTGCCCTTGAGTGCTCATTAATCCTGGAAACATCACTATAAGGGAAGCCGCAGGCTGCTCGATGTTGTTCCCTGACGTACGGCGGCTTCATCATGTTTGTGGACAGGCATTTTTATTGGAGGATAGGGATCTGATGGACAGGGAGTACCAAAATGACCTCAAGGGGGCTTCCTGCATGAGTATGAGCTTTTCTTTCATATTTAGGGAATGCCTTCCCAACTCTACAGCTCATTTTAAAATGAATATTTCCAGCCAAACATTTACACTGACCCACAGACTATTAATTAGCATATGACATCACAGAGGGGGTGTGTCTCCCTGCATTCTTCATTACTACTCCACAGTTGCAGTCACTTCTGATTGGTCCCCAAGGGACGCAGCCTCCCCACCTCACACCACAGCTGTTTTCCATAAAGGATCAGAAATCAGCGGCAGCTACAGGCTCTGCGTAAACATGACAATTACGCTAGATTAAAGTGGCGAAATGCCGCCAAGCCATCCAGTGCCTTCACAAATATGTTTTCGTATAGAACTCCGAGTGGCATAGTCAGAGTGAGTCCCCCCCCCCAAACCCCACACGCGAAATCAGACTACTCCCTGCACACTGTAAAATTCCACTTGAAAACATCAATTATTTCACTCTCTCTTTTGCCTCCTTTTATTTGTTGTGTCATCGGGCTTATTGCTCATGCTGTATTATTCAGCTCCCTATAATTTGATGCTAATCAAGAATGAGCTTGAAGATTTAAAAATCCCCCCCCCCCCCACACACACACACACACACAAACACATACAGGGTGTTTATCCCCAGGGCAGACACTTTGGTCACCTTCACGTAAGGCAAACATCACACTTGGGGATTCTGGAAGTCTGAGGGTAATTTAACAGCATCGGACCCACATCCTGTCAGCCACAGGAAATAGTAGGTAAATGACAGACTTGGGAGACTGGTTTCCCATCACACGTTTTAAATACAGCTCTGTCCCGGGGCAGCTTCCCCTGTCTAGGGCTTCAATGGACTAATGAATCCCCAAGCTGTATATGCTTGTGTTTCGGTGAGAACACTCAAAATATATACAATGCAGCTCCCTGTGTGTGTTTTAGTGTCAAATATCAAGATCTGAATGTTCCCTATTAAACAAACCCCTGCTGAATTCAGATTTAACTTCATATTCAGTGAGATATGGAGAGTTTATGAATCATAGTGAACATAGTGTTTCGTGGTATCTATAACATAGTTTAACACACAGAAGAAGGGATGTCCCAATTAAAAACACTCTGGGGACAAACCAAAGTTTGGTTAAAAGCTTAGGTTTAAAGAACTATAAGCTGAAGCACAAACTTGGAATGCTACAGTAGTGTTCATTAAATGTGAATCTGCATAAAAAGGATGAAACAATGTTTGGATCAGAAAGTGGTAATAAATGTGGAATTAAACTTTGGACTCCCTGTCCATTTTTAATAGCTGTTTATCCATCTGGGATTCAGTAATCCGGAGTCCTTGTATGGATGGAGCATTCAGCAGTGTTCCCACAAAAGACAGTAAAAATTGCCCACACACTAATACAAATACAAAGCACTCAGGCTTGCACTGAAAGCACAAACACACTGGCACTCAATACCTTTGTTCACACAAAGTCTCACGAGCATGCATTCATGTTCACAGGTCACTCATGCACACCAGTAACACTGAAGGTGAAAGATCACTCAACGGTCAAATAATGCAATTAATCAATTAAGTTTGAACTTCAGCACAGTACTTCAGCATTCAGCAATATACATCCAATTTTTCAAGACTGTTTTGTGATTCTGTGATTGTACAGTGGATAATAATAATAATACAGTGGTTGCATTTGAAAATTAAATGTAGATTTAATTAATAAATTGATTTAAAAATCACAATCCTAAACTTTGTTTATGTAAACTGTACATTTGTTTTTGAGTGTTCGTTACTTTTGATTACGTGATTTTATTTATTTTTTACATTAATCCGAAAAGTATTTTGGCAGCGGAATACCTGTGACTGAGACAGTCATGGAAAAATGTAAGCAGATCAAGAATGCTAATGAATGTTAATTTTATATCTAACTTGTTTAATTGCAAGATCCCTTTGTCCGAGTAAGTACTTCAATGTTTCTGAAGACGTGCGTAAACCTGAAGATCACTGCATTTATCTGCCGACAGCCACAGCCTCACCAAGGTTTCTGGACAATAGTGATTAATTAATTGAGGCAGTAACACATTTAGACAAACAAGAGGCTGGGAGCTCACATGTCCTCAGACACACTTTCAGTGAATCAATTCTGTGGAAAATAGATTGTTTTCAGTGCTTTAACAAGTCCTGCGAATTCAGAGAGACATTTTTCTATTGTAAACACTTAAATGAAACGGTTCGGTAATGTTGCTTTTTGCTGGTCTTATATAGGCATCTATAAAAAGGGCTGGGTAGCTTTCGGGAGACTTTGCGCATTTACCAATTTAAAACTGAAGACGAATTGTCTTTTACTAGGCTGCTTGTATTTTCCGGAAGCGCACCACTAAGCAATAAAAATGGATACGTGTTTCAAAATAGGACCAATGTTGCATAACACCACTGCCGTCAACCTAACTTCTAGGAGGGTCACACTGTGCACTTGGAAGCCAGTCCTGATCGGGTCGAAGCTCGTTTGGTCTCACAGCAGGGAGTACTCTCTGCTGCCCCCGGCAGTGGTCCACATGAACTGCATCTGTGCCACAGAGGCGCTAACCACGTCTGCAGCGAGGAATTTGACAGCATTCTCAGCTCTTGATAGCTGCCACGAGCAGACCACAAGCTCAGGCGATACCCTTTATGAGCACAACCTATTCTTTCTCTGCGGTGAGAATTTTGGGGTTTTCCTCTGTTTTGAAAAAAATGACAAACAGTGCGATATGAAGCTGAACAGATTGCGAGTCTCCATCACTTAATGAACCCAGGGAACTATATTATGCTGCAGATTCTGTAGGGAAATCCCAAAAGTCTTCCAGCTCCATTATACAGATCATCCATCCATCCATCCATCCATCCATCCCTCTTCCAACTGCTAACAGAGTACAAGCCAGTGGGAGCCGACAGTATAGGGCAAACAGCAGTGGTACACTCTGGACAGGATTACAGTCCATCACAGTCCATATATATAGATACAACATGTACAGCATATAAAATGTGTTGTAACCTATACTCTATACATAGAGGTGACATATATACCACGAAGATGGAATATAGATACCTGACAGTTCTAGACACGTGAAGAGATAAATGACATATGACAAAATATGATCTCGTTTGCGTCTGAACAAAGTTAATAAATTGTAACTCTGCCATATGATAATGTGCTACTGAAGGATGTGTCTAGAACAGATAACCACATTTACTGTGCAAGTAAAACTATATCTACTTGTACCACTGCCACCAGTAGTCCATGACTACATAATCAGTGTAACAGCTGATAACATAACGTTCTGTTGTGTACTGTTGTCTATCACTGTTGATGAAGTCTGTGACACAGCTATGTAGGCGGTGAGGTGTCAATTTAATTTTTAACATTAAAGTCCCTTATAGTCCCTGTATTGCCCCACAAGACAGACCTTATCCTTAAGCTGCAGACACACTGACTCAGAGGCACTTGAAGGTTTCGCCTGAGTCGCACCACAAATATGAAGGAGCTGCCCAGAGCGCGGGGGAGGGGGGAGCGCGTCATCGCACGCCGACTCTGCTTCTCGCAGCCAGCTGTCCCGAAATCAGGGGAAAAACATCACAAAAACAAAACTGAGCTGACATATATAGAATAACATAACTGTGGGGGGAGTGGAGAGACATTCAAGGGCAGAAAGTGGGTTTCAACACACAGCGGTGGCCATACAGAGACCTTCAACCTTCAAGCGGTCAGTCTCGCTAATCATGGCTTTTTCATGACAAATTAAAGACACATTTTGCAGGTGCTGTTGATTTTATAATTCTGTGGCAGATTTATAGAGTTCATATCTGTATTGAAATAAGCTACCAACCCATGTAACTGACAGCACAAACCACTGACAGTGTAAGTTCTGGCTTAGCAGCACCTCCCCACTTGACTTACCATGTCGATCTTGTATTTCATACCCGACTATGTTGCCGTTTACCATTTTCCCAGTTTTCTCTTCCACTTGCTGTACCTGGGTCGCTCATCTGCTTTGTAGCTTATATTTTGATATATTTTTAGGATTATTATTATCATTTTTTCCCTCCAGCCCCATGACCCTGAGCAGGATAAATGGATTTATGGATGGATAGATGGATGGATGGATGGATGGATATACTATTATCTCTGTGATCCAGGTTTCACACTTGTGGTCTGAGAAAGTGAGTTATGAACACATTGCTTAAACCACAGCTGGAGTGAGATTATTGTCTTATGTTCACATTCCTTCACACTCCTCCATTGACATTTCAACACCAAAGTTGTAAGTCACTTGGTATGAAGGAGTCATAATAATGTAGGTAAGATTTACTCGGGTTATAAGAACTTATAACTTTGGCAACAACAGGTCTCGCTCTTTTTGCTTTTAAGTAGGTGCTTCAGAAGGAATTACATGCGGCTCAAGAATGGCATCCTGCTGTGTCTCACTGGAGCCAGCAGGACACGGAGGGTCTGTTTGGGTAACTCTGTGCTCTCATTCCCAGAGTCTCTGTGCCGCCTTCTTTCACGAATAATGGAAAAAAGGAAGTGGACAAATGAAAAGCAAATTTTAACATGACAGGATACTGTAGGCAGATTGTTGTACGGAAACCACCCATAATAAATACTATTTATACCATCATAAAGGCTATTTATGGATCCAGCGGTGCAAGGAACAGGAGCACTCTACTGCCAGGCCGTGGAGAAATATGATATGCGACAGATGGTCCTACGGCGTGTTTGCAGTGACGTGTGGTCACTGCCCACGAGGCCCTTTCTAAGTACAGGGTGCAGGCAGCCGGCTTCCCATAATCATGTGGGATGCCTTTTCCGGCATTTTCAACCTGCCTCTCTTCATTCTGTCTCAGGAAAAAGATTTATTCAGCATGTCGTGCTTCCAAAATAATGCTGGCCCAGTGCTGAACTGGCTTAATTACTTTTGACCAGCACAGAGATGAATGTTCATTTTCACCAACTCTCCCAGTGACAGAACCCCTTCATTTCATTGGAATGGCTGAAGAAATGAACTCAACAGCAATCCAGTGATGTGACATTTCTGTGTAACATGACATTCTCCAGCATCATAAACATAACCATAAACATATAGAAAGATTCCAATAAACAAATCACTACAGAACAACAAATGAATTATGAGCAAAAAAAACACAACTAGAATGTGAACAAATACAGTGTAATGGTGGTGCTGCTGTGGCTACTGCTCGTACTACTAGTATTACAAGAAGATTGAAGAAAAGAATGATCTATAAGGTAATCCATTCATCCATCAATCCATCCATCTACTACTTGTCTCAGTGAAAGTCACAATTCAGTTTCATATGTAACCCTTACTCAAGTTACGCTAGAATTTTCAATTTGTGCAAGACTGCCATCTAGCTTGCAGTGTACAGGGAATCTGGGTTGCCAGCTTTGGACAGCTGGCTGAAGTGAGATTCTCAATTCCACACAAGTCTGCATGCTCATTTACATGTATGTAACAGTTCTATTACCTTGTAAATAGTCTGTAGGGTTTGCAAACGACCCCAACATTTCTGATGTAGTTAATTTTAGGTTTATAATGGAATAATACAGATTTGACGTAAGATTTCTTGAAACCGGGAGTGTCACGCCAGATGTGTGACAGTTGGCAACCCTGGGGATTCATGCAGTAAGTTGTTTAATTTATTCATGAAACAAGTTAAAATACTAAATATATGTAGCTTTCCACTGATTACACCTCTACCACTTCCCAACGCTAGAATCCTGTAAGACAGAAATGGCTAGTACTGCCTGTATTTAAAACCTCACCCCTTTGCCAAGACTTTCAACGTTAAGTTAATACAGCATTTTAATAATTGTCTTAATAGGTATGACTTTGGATTTTTTAACATGGGAAACACTAATCACTGTAATCGGTAATCTCCCTTTTTGTGTATGCTTACATACTTCAAATCCATATCTTTATATCCATAACTTTGATACTATGCAACATACCCGAAAGAATATTCTCTTTGTTCTACTCCCAAGAACTGAAATTAAGGCATCCAGTCACAAGAGGTTTATTTTGTTTTATCTATAATGCTTATTACATTTATTCTTGGGTGTAATCAGTGTTTTATGTTATATGATTTGCGCTTTTAAAGTAGTGTGATATAACAGACTTGCTTGTTCCCTCGGAACACATTTCTACTCCAGTGGAACTTGCCTAATTAATTAAACAGTAGCGACACGCAGAAGCGCATTGACACTTACAGTACCAGGAGGATCTGCCGCGCTACTTCCGGCACGCGCGCACACTCGCGAGCACGTCATCAGGAAGCGCCAGCCGCCAGTATGCGGCAGTAACATTTCAATGACATTTTGGTCCGAGTTTTATTTTTAATTTAGCGTAAATGGCTTCGGCGACGCAGAAGATGACACTTAATCTCTGGGCGCGTGTTTTCAATATCACCAGAGTACGGCATTACAGAGGTAAGCAGGTGAATAAACCGCAGAAATTTGCTGTTTTTCGGGCATCAACACTTGCACATGATACCTGTCTTTTAATAACTACAGAAAACGCGGTATTTTACTTACCGAAAGTCTCTGTAGTGTGTCTGTAATGTGTCTAATATGTGCCCTCAGGCTATGTCTGCAATGTCTGTAGAGACTCGTAATCGGTACATAAATCAGATTAATTCTGTGTACAACAAATCTTCAGTCCGCTCACTATGGAGTGTGTCATTAAGTTAGATATCGCATAGTGCAGATTTTTATAATACCTCTTTACTAGCTTTGTGTGTGGATGATGCCGTTCTGGAGATCGTTTTTGTGGAATCCTGGGCATTTGGCTCAAATCGTCAGGTGTCATTTCTTCAGTTATGTCACTGAATAAATATGTGGCTGACTATCAGATAAACAGTGTGTGTGTGTTTTTTTTGCACAAAGCATCAGTGATTCCCCTGAATTCCCGGGGTTACAGTGTGCTGCCACCCCCCCGTGATGCTGAGGAGAAAGCAGTTTTGGACAGAATGCTGAGGGTCGACCATGCTGGAGAGTTTGGGGCCAATCGCATATATGCTGGCCAGATGGCGGTTCTGGGGAGGACCCATTTAGGACCACTGATCCAGGTACTGAGAATGCATCAACCACAACATTTTCAGAGAGAGCAGAAAAGTCCAGGAAGAATAGCCAGGAGGTCTACTGTGAAATCAGTCTCTGTGCTATGTCTTGGCTCTGATATGTATGACTGCTTTTATCCATTTTAACTGACAGCCCAAAGTTAGTAATAATAAATTTAATAAATGTGTTGGGCATTAAACTGCAAAAAGTACCACTACACCACCAACATCTTTTTACCTTCTTTATCTACAAGATTTCCTCTTTTAAAAGATGATGTGGCTACTGAGCGGTCCCGTTCTTCACTGCCACTTCAGTGTTTATTGCTTCCATGGTATACCAAAACAGTAGCATGTGGTGTGCTCTGCTAATCCAATGTAATAAACATAAGAATATGCTGTTTTGATGCTGTGACCCCAAACAAATCATAGAAAAAACAGTGACACGGCAGTGAAAAAGGCATAGGTGAATTATCATGTAAAGAAATCATAATTCTGGAAGGATTTCATGAATGGGGTGTGCAGGTCAGCTCTGGCAAAAGGGTGACTGTTTCACACAGATTTATGACCCAAGTACAGCTTCTGAAAAAGCAACATCACACCATATTTAGGCAAAAAATGTGAGTGGGTCTTAAAGCAGCCTTTTTCACTCCCTTTACACACTTCAGATAGCTGAGCATTTCTAATTGCGTCAGTAAATGTACACAATGGTGCATCGCTAAATTCGCTGCATCAACCGATTTGTAACACCTGTGCAAGTGTCAGAAAGTAAGATACTGAAACTGAGAAGCAGATCTGTCGTGTTGTTTTAAAACGTCTTTTTCATTGAAATATGCCTTTACATATACTACATAATAATGTAGTACATGTAAAGTGGAGATAACTTAAAATACATAAATAAATAAAATATAAGCAATGAACATAACAGACATAACATCTGCTACAGGTATTGCAGCTCATTTTTAAATGTTCGTTTAAAAAAAAAAAAAAAAATCTAATTCTTTCCGCCAGTAATTTCTGAGACAACACTAAGAAATGCAAATAAGATCATGGAATGAGAAATGCAAATGTTTACGCCTTGAAAAGTTCAAATAATTACATTACCTAAAATGCGTAGTGGGTTAATGCACATGAACGGGAATCTTATGTACATTCGAACAACTTGTGAGGCAGCACCTCTAGAGTCGCACACTATGATGGTCACAGAATTTTTGTTACACCAATATCTGGACAAATTTTTATGCCTGTTAAAACCTTGGTGACTATTGTGTGTGCGTACATATTGCATGTGATATCGATGTGATATCACGCAGCCCTACTGTGGTCTGTTTGAAAAAGTGCACATTGGAATCAATAAGCGGAATTGAAAATGTAACTTTATAACAAGTATTCAGTTCAGGAATTGGAATTGATTTTCGAGTCGCAACCCTAAATATAATACTGTTGATGCCTCAGCTGCCAACTGTTAATCGTAAGATCATATTATTCCTGCTGTCGACTGTGTGATGCATGCAGCAGTTACATCAACATATTCAACTGAAATAACTCAATGACCATGCCAAAATACGACGACTCTTCTTTTAAGGATTAAGATACTCTCCAACGGCCAGGTCGTTAATCAAAATGGTTGCTAAGTGAAAATCAATGTATCCTAGGCATAACCATGTTTGTGTTTATGAGTTTACTTCAGCTGTTCGTATTCAGTTTCTGTAATCCTTCATGAAGTGGATATTTTTAATAACATTTTATACATTCTACTTCAAAGATTTCCTTCATTTCAGTGTGCGCTGTTGTCGAGCATGCTAAATTTCGCTACAAATGCACACATTGTTTGGAAAAATTATTCTTTATTACCGTTGTATTTGTGAATGGTCGCTAAACGAGGTAGTTTGTGAAAGAGAAGCGGTTGTAGCATGCTTAGCATGCGAGTAGATGTTCCTGTTCTCAGTGTTTTTCATCTGGGGTTGCAGCAAATGTGGGATCAAGAGAAGATACATCTGCGTAAATTTGGTGAGATCCTGGCGGAGAACCGAGTGCGGCCCACGGCGTTGCTTCCCCTCTGGAACATCACTGGGTTTCTACTTGGTGAGTGAGAGAGGAAACAGGCGGACAGTAGCCTGCATAAAGGAAAAGGGCAAAGTCATGTTTCCAGTGGGGGCTGAAGGTCGCCGTAGGCCGGCAATGATATGCTTTGCAGACTGATCTCAGGTGCCCCCTGTTGCCCGACAGGGGCCTCTACAGCCTTGCTGGGGAAGGAGGGGGCGATGGCGTGCACTGTCGCAGTGGAGGAGAGCATCTCGGAGCACTACAACAGCCAGATCCGGGCCCTGATGGAGGCTGATCCTGAGAGATACAAAGACTTATTACAAGTAAGGGGGCAGAATGTCCTATATTTTTTTATATGACACCCCCACAAATGCACCACCTGCCATTATTCTAATTAGGCTTGCATAGTATAACAGTAGTACGACATGCCGGTCCTCTGGAAGTACAGTTGAATCCGGTTATGTCGCTGGCCTAGGGGTTTGCCAAAAAGCATCGAGATAACAGATGATCGAGATAACCGAAAACCAATATGGCGGCAATATATTAACATATGCTTGAA
>JAODKC010000095.1:26917420-26958801 GCA_026777985.1 Mormyrops attenuatus | reverse complement strand
GTTGTATAAAAGTTGTTAGGAAAGAGTGCACAGGAAAATGAAAAGATTGTTAGTTGATTTTTTTACTCGTTTTTTTTGTAATGGGGCTCAAAAAATAATGGCCAGGGGCGGCACTGAGTGCATGCTCCTTACCTCTCTCTCTCTCTCTCTAAGATTCAGTAGCTCTCTGGTTTTCTGGGAGAGTGTTCCAGAGTTTGGGACTATAATGATGAAAAGTTGCTGCCTCGCTTCTCAGCGGGATTTTAGGAATAACCAGTTAATTACTGTTGGATGATCTCAGTGATCTGCCTGGGATATACCTTATAATCGAGGCACTGAGGGAGGTTGGAGCAAGAAGGGATTTGAGAGTAGGTGAGGATGAAGTGAGGGGAGCGTCTTCAAAGGCATGGCCTGATGTGCTCTCACATTACTTGCTTTGTGACTGCTGCCTTAAGTAGCGCCCTCACTGTCGGCCCCAAAAAGGACACAAACCTTGAAATGACTACATGAGCAATGCCGACTTCCTGTTCTGTGTCCGATGACCTTTGGCTTGCAGCAGGTCTACATATTCAGCTCACACCGAAGATGATGCATGTCCTCCCAATGCCTTCCGGTTACAGCACATCGCATTGACACCACAGCCATGAAAGTTCCTGCAACTCAATCTATTCCTTTTATGACTAATTATGTTTTGCATATTTCAGTAGTTCATGACATCACTGGTCTAAGAAATAGTATTCACTGGAACTATTTACGGTCCTTTTCATGATCATAAATAAACATTGCTGCCCGCCGTCTATAAATATCATATTTTCCCACTTTAGCAACAGTCCGTAAATGAACCTTCACTCTGTTACCCATATAAAACATGTACAGGCTGAGCCCACACAGCTGAACACAAAGGTGTACCTGGATTGGCATGCTTAAATAATAACACATCATTTTTACATGGTGAAAAGTGTATATACAAGGGGTAATAAACTATATGGAGAAATGCATCAAATATTTATGCATTTCCATTAAAATTGTGTGTAATGTATATTTTATGCCAGTAATCCATTGATGTGGTTTGAACAAACAGATTTATGACTATGCAGGTAAACAGAAATGTATGATGCATTTAAAGTCTGGAGTCTAAATTTTGGCTAAAAGAAGTAGCTGGAGGTTATTCTTATGTAGGTTTAATAGTGCTGACAGCTTTACTAGAAGAAAGGGGTCTTTAAAAATGCACGTGCTGGCTCAGTGCTGGGCGACAAAATTATCATTAAATAAAAGATGAGTGATGACTCGATAGTGGCCAGGTGTTAATCACAGAGAACCATAAAATGAACATCTAAATCAGCCAGCGTCCTACAGATGAGAGAGATCAGCTGCAGTCTGTAAGCAAAGGAAGGGAGTGCAGATTATCATCTCACACTGATTTCGATGAACTCTCGCGCAGTGTTGTCAGGACACTGCACCCAGACTCGCTTCTCAAAGGAATCTTGATATACTGACTGTGAAATCAGCAACATGCATTTAAAAGGAGCCAAAAAAATTGTACTGCCCTCGCCCTGTGAATTATTGTGCCGGTAAATTCTGAAAGCATGACCTGTATAAATTTATTATAACTCATAAAAGCTTTCGGATGCAGATCATATTCTTACTCGGTAACCGTGGCTGGATCCTCCAATCCTTGGGGGCAGACACCTTTAACAATGGCCAAGGTCAAGGCTATGGTTTGATGAGGTCCTATATGATGATCACTCCAGTCCAGGATAAACACAAACAGACGGAGGACTGCCTGGTCAACTGGGACTCGGCCACAAGCAGGAATGTTTTGGTTATGCGGGTTTAGCCCGTATGGGGAACTGGGCCATAGCTAATAATATAGCTTAGAGCTACCTACACCTATGAGCTGTAGATATCAAGCTGCTTCTGGAACGAGGCCTTTTGTTGTCTGTACACACAGGAAGCCCACTGTGATGTTATCACAGGTCAGGAAGCTAAAAAGTCATCTAATTAATGTGTTCTGTGATCCAGTCCAACCTGCAAACGATTTCATGCGGTCTGACAGTTACTCCTATTGCTTGGTTAAAACCTAAAAGCCAGTATGTTAACCTTTAACCAGCAGCACTCATTTATTAAAGATGTTATTTAACTGTGTATCTACCATGCGGCCCTATTCCAGAATGAAATGATAAAAAGTGAGAACAGGCATAATACATTTTAAACAGTCATGTGTCTCTCAATCTGTAAGTGTAAGGTGTGTGTGAAGTGGGCGTTAATGCATTACCCCTGTGCGTGCGGTCATACCTGCAGGCTGTCATGTTCTCGTAAATTTCTGCTGCCTTAATTCAGGCCTGGAACACCAGAGGGCTTTCTGAGAAGCCTGAGGCCATCGGCTAAACTGAGGGGTCAGTGCTCTGCTTCATGAAGGCTCTGCCCCCTCCCTCCCCTTTAAAAACCAGCTAATTAACAGGAAGGTCAAAATGCAGAGTGACAGTGGACTCAGCCTGCCTGCCAGCTCATATTTCCATCAACTGACATGGGCTTATTTCTGTTTATGTGTTTATTTCTGTGACGACCTCATTCTGGAGAGCTTTACCAGGTTCTCCTATTTTTTTCACATTTCCCAGTTTATGATGACGATTTGTGAAAGTCCCAAAGCTGGAATATTTAAATTTTGGCTTTTTATAGGGTCCAGCTCAAGGGCTTACTTTTGGTTTGAACACTGGGGGGAGACGTGATTATTGGGGGGTTGTAACCCCCACCCCCCAATAATTTACGCTCATGGTTCAGCTGTGCTAGATCCCACTGGAAATCTGTCTCGTTGTACTGCTGTTCATTTTGTTCATACATCATTGGAATAATTCACACTAAGAAAATTTCTGCTCTATATCCACATGTTCTCTTGGTCACATGATGCAAGTTGCTGACATTACCTCATCATTCCTCATCACCAATTTATTACTCTCTCATCATGCCAAGACCCCTACCCATTTTCTAAGATAACCAATCAAGGTGGGCTCCCTAAGCAGGTGAACGATATTTTGATTTGATTTCCTTCCCATCAGTAACATTCACAAATCAGATACAGGTCTAACTGTAGGCCATGCTGCTTTATTGTGATGGTACAATTATCATTCAACAACAGTGGGAATGCACGTTGTCTCCCTTGTATGGTACAGTATCTAAAAAATTGGATATAAAATATAAATCAGCAATGGCTCCTGATAGGTATCAAAGCTTTCTGTCATTTCTTGCTTTTACGACCTTCAGCAGTTCTTGTCCGAGTTCCTGAAGGAGTAACTCTGTCTATCATCGTTGGGCATATAAGCACTTCCTCAGGTGTTCCCTGGTCCAGCTGAGGGACTGTAGCTTAGCTTAGATTCTGCTTATCCCGTAGGCCCATTCTCCGCACCTTTGAGGCCCATGGGGCACCGTATGTGACTGACACGCTGTTGGGCCGGGTGCAGGGTGCAGCGTGACCCCCCCCCCTTTGGCCACATAAATCAACCAGCAGGGAGACAGAGGGGTGGTCTCTCCGGCATAATTTCGAGGCCACGTTACAGCCCGACACTGTCATGGGCCCCAGTGTCTTTTCAAGGTTCAATATTTGACAGAGGCACTATGGGCCACTTGGCACAGTGCTAGTTGAAGAGGTGCTTGAGTACGATATCATCCGTACAAACAAGGTCTTATCTGTCTACATCACTGGGGGACATCTGCACTATGGTTATGTGCTGTTCTTGGTCTTCTGAGCTTTTTAACAGAGAGCCTTCTCTCCGTTTGTTGAGTTGTTTCCAAACGTTTCAGCTGTAGAGTCTTCTTCAAAAATCAGTTCACAAAAAACTCTAGTAAAACTAATATTGCAATAATAATGGTGATTAAGTGAATAAATATCAGTTCATTGTAGTAATTCAGTATTATAATTTTTTAAAGACATATTTAGAATATATTCACCCCTTCACATTCGCAAGGGCTAGTGAAGCAACATCCCTTTTTCATGTAAAGCACTTTGTGTTACATTGTGTTTGTAGGAAAAGTGTTATATAAATGAAGTCTGATTGATTGATGTGAAAATTCACAAGTAATATGTGGACCCCCTCACAACCACAACCCAAAACAGTCTGCTAGCCTGACCAATAATGGGAAAAGTCTTTATTACCAGTTTCTAAAGAGTACAGTGCCATACACTTTACAAGTAAAATTACTTGTCGTTTCACATCTAGGCCTTTTTGTATACTATTCAAGTCAGATAATTTACGCACTGCATTTTGGACCCGTTATAAAAAATACAAAATTAATGGCTCAGAAAAGTTTAAAAGTTAGTGTGAGAAATGCGATATTCTATAGTGGCAAAGACAACTAACAGGTGAGTGAAACAGGTTACCAAGACAAAGATGTGTGGCGTACCAAGCACCAAACATAATACCAAACCTAACTTTTAATATTAAACATACAGTATGCACTTAAACTAACAAATCTTAAATAACAGTAACATTTATATATCATTTTATGTGATTCAAATCCTTTTCATTATTGTTTATATATTTTTGGCTTAAGCGCCGTCTGCGAGTTTCTGCAATCTTCTGGCAAACTCCAAAAATATCCCTGTTTCATTGTCCACAGCCAGCTCAGAAATAACAGAAACCGTGAACATCAAATTCACGACAAGGGCAACAGTACAGGGTAAAAGCTTCTAAATATATTCTGCATTTAGTTGCATTCATGTTGTGGCTGCTACCTTTGTGAGATTGTGTTGATATCGTCTCTTGTTGTTTTTTTTCCTTTTCCTTAGTTGTTTTTGATATTGTTAAAATGCATGTGCAATGCCTTGGATTTAATCAATTCCGTGTTTAGCGGATGCTACAGCTCTTTGGAGATGTCTCAGTATGCAAGTGAAACCAGTGTTGCATGGGGGGCATATTTAACATCAGAGCAAGTCTGGGTTTTGTTAATAAGTCAAACCCTGGGCAGGCTCCGGGCTCCCCATCACCCTATACTGGTTAAGCAGTTGCCTGATGGATGATTGTGTGTCAAATACAGCTCAAAATAGACCATAGGTATTTATTCATAAGTACAGTATGTGTAATGGTCAAATAGTCCCAGGTCTTTTCTGCATCTCCTAGTTAGATTCCCGTGGTCGGCATCGCTTGTGTGGTGGTCTGGGGGGGTGATGGAAGGGATGGGGACTATTCCAAACTATAAAGGCATGTCACTACAAAGACCCGTGGGGAACGCAGAGTCCTCTGCTCTCAGGTGCCCCATATTTTGCCCTCACGGCAATGCCTGCTGGCTTAAGTCATTCCGCTCTTTTTTGGGGACCGCTTACATCACTCTCGGGTCCATCTTGCTGTGGCTGTCTGGCTAACTCATCACCCGAGGTGTTTACAGATGCCTTGGCTGGTGGCAGTGTTAGGATGGCTTCTGAAGGTTACTGCGGGCTACGCAGGCCCCTGAACACCTGACCTCTATCATATGCCCCCCCCACCCCCCCATCCCCGGCAGCCCTCTTTAGAAGGGATCTTACACTTCTCATTAGCCTCAAAAAGCCATGCTGTCAGCCTGAGGTGAAATCCAGCACCCACCGGCTACTTGCCCCCACGTGTGTCGGGCCTCACTGTGGTTTCTGTGAACACGGCTTTGGTGTGCGTGCTCATAAATATGCTAGCCTTTATTAGCCACATCTCGTGGGCCCACCACTGACAAGCAGGATTTAAGTCTATATAGTGTGTGTGTGAGTATATATAAAATGTGTGTGTGTGTGTATATATATACATATATATATATACACACGTGCGCACACACACACAGTACTGAGCACAGTTCTTGTTCTACAAAACGTTGCACGGCTAGATGAACACTGCTTCAGTCCTCAAACCGCTTTTCAGGGGAACCTCAGATATTTCATGTATTTATTAAATTTCACAGCCAGCTCACTTACTTAGTTAAAAAAAAAACCATGACATATTGATTAGCTGGACAAGATGTGCTAGTGGTCTAGTCAAAAAAATACATGGGCATATTGAATGGTTATTGCATTGGGGTGATTTTAGTGGAAGTTTTAGAATGGCTAAGCCGACATACCTAGACAGGCATAATAGCATAGTTTTATAGCTTTACACCAACATGAAGATCAATTTATAAAAAAAAACATTATTTTCTTTGGCTGCGTATGAGTTTTGCACAATACATATATATAAATATATATATATATATATATAAAACCTGAAGGAATGCCTTCACTGTTGTAGCTCTGAGTGTTCTTGGGCTTATCTCTGAGGTTGTACATCATAGTGTCTATTTCAAAGTGTGCACTATTAGAATCTGTATATGTGTGTACTATAAAGGACAATCACATGGCCAGTGTCCCCTACATCAAGCTTGCAGCACTATTCATCGCATGGTTTGCATCGGGACTGTCAGCTGATGAATGCTCCTGCTTGCCCTTAGACCTTGCAGCAACAATGACACACATGCATGACAGACGATGTACTTGGGCCGGTCAGGACCGCCGAGTGGATCCATTTTAAACCTGGATTCCAAACAACGGAGGAAAGCATGAAGTAGGGTCCCGCTTTACATGTTTGCCAATGCAATGTCCTGTCAGTGTTGTTCCGTCTACTCTGTCCTTCACTTCACGCTTCTATGCCAACGGCCTGCCCATCGCTGGCGGGTATGAGAGAAAACTCTTTGGTAAACAAGTTCTCAGCTGCTTGTGCATAGTCAGTCTGCTTTCTTCATTGGTATACGTGAAAATATGGCTCGTCTACCCAGACTCCTGCAAAAATATCATCTGTCGAAGCCAATATCAAAGCAGCAAAATGCCAACAATGGCATCTATGTGCTTTGCTCAAAACTTTCTGGCTAAAAAGGTGATAGATTTACAGCAATTGGTTCATTTTTCAGCTATTTCAAGTATCTGCTTAACAGATTGTTGAATAGATTTTATGATAAGACAGATGGTTCTTCTGCATGGTCAAGGAATAAAACGTTTTCAGCTCGGTAGATCAAATTCAGTATGTCATTGACTTTCTTTTGAAAGAAAAATAAATTGTACAACAAAAGGTATTTTCACATATCTTAGTGTTTTGCTGGCATCACTTAAAAGGTGTCACAACAGCAAATAGGTCTTAACAAGCCAAAGATGTCAAGCTAAACTTGAGCATGAAAAATGCTGCAAGTTGTTTGTGCTGATGGTAGATTAAAAACACGGTGAGTGTCTTGCCTGCTTTAAGCAACTGGCAGGATGATAATCTGACCTCTTGTTATTCTGTTGGTACTTCTTGAATGCCAGTGGCATGAACAGACCCAAGAACATGCTTATGTATTGGTGAAACCAATTGCCCTTTGTAAGTCACCATACAAAGTTTGTGTGAGTGATTTCACCATCAGATGGGACGAAGAGCCATTGTATGATGATTAATTGAAAGTGATGATGAACTGGATAAACTGGGGCAGTGTGAATGGGGCAATTCTGAGCTGGAGTATGAACGTAACCCAGAGCTGGAGGTGCAGCCGCTGCAAGGGGAGCCTAGGCATGTGAGGGCACAGTCCCCTCTGCCGGGTGTGAGAGCCCCGTCCCTCTCCGAGGCTCGTTAATGGCTTGATTGACATGATGGGATGGTGTGCATTTCATTGATGAGCATTTCAGAGGCCAGGCTTGTGATCTCCTTTGCTGATCAACACGTCACCCTGTAGCTATCCTGGGGATACGTGAGATCAGTTTGAAATACCCTGCCTTTTCAGCCCTGGAGTCAAACTCCTGGCCCAGGGGTACTGACTCACGCCTGACTCTGCCGAAGACGTGGCTGAAGGTAAACGACACAAAAAGTTACTTGTTTAAAGGCATCCCTTTTTCAAGTTGCATTAGGAGGTTCTGTGGATAATAAACCACAGACTGCATTCACTTTTTGAAAAATTGCCCTAAGCATTTATTCTCTGAGTGCTGTCTGTTTGCTTAATTTTACGTTATTTTAATCTCTGAACTGTGTGTTTTTTATTTGCAACAGAGCAGATTAATGCAGTTGTGCCTGTTTGTGACCTTGCTCATACTGAAATCACACTCTGTTTATTCTTTGGAAGATACCAGGACTGCTTACATTCTAATATTATTTACCACTTCTTTTATAATGAGAATATTATATTGAATATATTAATGAAGCGTGATAAGAGTTTTAAATGTAAAACAAAAACAATTGCAGTGAGAAAGGTCAACAAGTGCTGCTGCACTTAGCAAACACCCTATTCTGAGGGTTTGTCTAAAGCCGAAACTGAGCCACTGTGAAAGACACTGTCTTTGTTCTTCATCATATTATACTCTGTTAGGCCATGAATCCCATCATTGACTCCTGTGCACTCCTAATCCTAGTGTCTCTCCATTATAATACATGTGCAAATCGCATTGCATTGATCAATAATAAAAAACAGGTTCATTTTTAGATAACATTTGAGGTGGACTGTTGCTTATGTGTTGGGTGCACGTGTTGAGTTGAGGAAAGGGTTTCTAACTGAATGGTACGAGAGTCTGCATGAAAGCAGGCCTGCCAGATCAGCCTGGATCTCTGTCAAGTGGCCCTCTTCATTCGGATATGCTGACCTCCCTGATTTTCAGCATTGACCTCAAGATGTGTGACTGGAGGTAACGAACTGCCTGAAATTTGCATCACGTCAGACCAGACATTGAGCTGTCTGACTTAATCCTCAGGCTAATGGTGTGGTCTGGGTGCTTTTAGCCCAAGGTGGGTGGGGGCCTCTGAAATGCGTTCCGGAGAGCGTGTGTTATCTTTTCTCCTCGGCGTGTAACATCCAACCCTGTGCGTTGTCCGGCCAGATTTGGCGGCAGCTCAAAGAGAATGCTGGGAAATGTGATCCATATGGTGGCACTATAAAGCCCGACCCACATGTGAGGCTTGACCAGAAGCTACTGAGCCCACGCTCACCACCTTCCGCTTGGTCTCCACTCTTCGCAGCTACAGCGCCGCCTCGACTGGCCTAGGGGTCCCCTGGCACGCCTGACGTTTTCCCAAGTGGATACTGAAAAGGTATTTTGCTGTCAGGCGGGTGTTCATCACATGTCCAGCTCTCAGTTTACTTGATCAATAATGTGTGGTACTAACGACATTCGACTAACGAAATAATCAACTTAGAAAACACTCTGCTGACTAAGTCAACAACCGTTGCATGCATAAGTGTAATAAGTTGTGCCTTTTGTGAACATGCATGTTCTTTCTGTCAAGGGAAGCACTCTTATTAAAGTGTTTCCTGGGTCTTTCTCTCTTCCTTGAAGAGATCCGGGGGGATTAGCCATGAGAGTGCTGTACCATGTGGCATTCCTGCTCCTGTTTGGAGGGCTGAACTGCCAGAGTAACCGCAATACCAAAGCTGGTAGCAAATCACCCAGGAAGCCTGGGGGCCAGCAGGGGGGCGAGGCGGCCTCTGAGGATGAGGCCCACCCCGTGACAGTGGGCCCTGGAGGCCGAGCAGCCTCTGGCAATAAGGTCAGCGATGACATGAAATTGCACTTCCTCAAGAACGCACAGGTCACCTGCAACGACGGGACGGCGGCTGGGTGAGATACCCCTCCACCTGACGGCGGACTGTACAGTCCTCAAAAGCTAACCTTAAACCCAAATCCCATCTCAGTTATTTTTAAAAGACATTTATAAAATGTTCTGCTTTATTTGTAGTTTATTTGAAAGTACTAGTTTCAACATGGATTTAAAGCATATTCCAGTGGTTTATATCTCAACATATCCTCGTTGGTGTTCCGTAGGTTTTACTTAAAGGAATTTAAAGGAAGCAAACGATGGCTCATATTTTTGGAAGGTTGGTATTGTTTATTTACTGCTCATTTGTTCAAAAGCACTCTCGAAATATTTTAATTCATATTTTAGTGCTATTGTTAACAATTAGCCTTGTTCAGTGAAAATGTACATTTTCCTAAATTTATCCATGTTATCCTAGTCCAGAAGTGAACTAGCCTAGCCTAACCTAATTTAGTTACTTGAAGGTACTCAATCACAGTATCCCTTATGGTTACAGTTCAATGCAGGCCCATCCTCTAAGCATGAGCAGTTCTGGGCAGGTGAACCAAGCAGGTGCAATCGCAGGTGCATTCCTTGGCCAGATCCGAGGGGATTAGCTGGAGGGCTGAATGGGATCTCCTCTTTGTAGTCTGCTAAGGATAATATTAACATCATATTTTTAGGTGGCTGGTGCTGCTACAACAAAGAGACCTGCGACTCCAGATACAAAAATATCCCTCGGCTCATGAGCTCATCGGAGTGGCCCCAGACACGAAAAGGTTGGCTGATACGCTCTCATACTGTTTTAGCCAGCCACCACAGTAGATGACTGTATCCTGTGTTGCAGTCAACCTTTCCCTCTCCTGATGATTATTTTGCTACATGTCTAAGTGGTGTTTTGCTTGAAATACTTCACAGGTACTGGAATCCTCTCAGTACAACCTGAAGAAAATCCTCACTGGTGGAATGCCAATATTGTGTAAGTTCTTGAAAAAAAGATTATTTGAACCAATACTCCAGATCAGGTTCACGTTCATCATTAGGTTCAAGTTCATGTGTCTGTGTCCTTCATTGAAAGACAATGACTCATGCTGATCCCATAATGCCTCATAACGTGTTCTGAGACAAGCCGGTGTGTGAGCCAAGTTTATCATTCCAGATTTGTTCCATACTGCTCCAGCGATGTGTGGAGTGGAACTGGACCGCCCGCAAAAGCTCGACAGGGAAAAGATACGGGTATGGCTATCACCACAGACAAGTGTCTCATGTATGTGGAGATGGTGTGTTGTGACAGTCTTGTTTCTTACAGTTGAATACGCCTTCATGGGCTCCCTTATTATCCGGGAGGTGATTAAAGATCTCACTCTCAAGGGCATCAAACAAGCAAAGGTCATCATGTTGGCTGGTACGAGGTAGGTGTCCTTTCCTGATTTATCCACATACATATTGGCTTTTATGAAAATGTCAGTGAAAATATGTAATCTTAAAGTGATTTTAGTGGTTTATCGCTCAATGCCAGCAGGTTGACTGTAATACTGAGAGTTTGTCAAGCAGACAAATGTACTCTTGCAGGCAGACGAATATATGAATCGAGTACGAAGCAAGCAGACGAATGTACAAATTACAGAGGACTGCTGTCTTTGTCATGGCAGTGCGGGGGGTACAGGCATACTGCTGAACATCGAGAAGGTGTCTGCCCAGCTGGAGCAGCTGGGTGCAGAGGCACAGGTCCGCGGCCTGGTAGACTCTGGCTGGTTTTTGGAGAGTAAGCAGCAGAAGGCGCCTGAGTGTCCCGACAGTGTGTCCTGCACACCAGCAGATGCCATCAAGAAAGGCCTCCGGTAAGAAGATGTCAAGTGAGGACAGGCTCTCACTTCACAGGTCTGTTTGGTCTGTTTATTTGTGTTCGAAGGTAAAAGACAAAACTCCAAATCAGTCCCCAATGTTTTTCATATGTTCCCATGAATGATGGCGGGGAAAGGAAAGGGTTCTTTTCCATGTTATGGGAATGTTTTACTGCATCTGCAGACTGTGGAACGGGATGATCCCAGAGAAGTGCCGTCAGCAGTATCGGAAAGGAGAGGAGTGGCACTGCTTCTTTGGCCCCAAGCTGTACTCTTCCCTGTCCTGTATGTATATCTCGCCATTTACAGTGCCTTCTCCTGCACGGCTGCTGAGAGCACTATTGGGTAAAGACACCCTCCTACACCTTTTCTCAGCCCCTCTTTTCGTGGTACAATGGTTATTTGATGAGGAGCAGCTGCGGTTGGAAAACATCTACCTGGGTGGGCAGTCCTTGTCTGAGCAGCAGTGGAGCTACATGCAGAACCTGGGAAAGGAACTCAAAAACTCACTCAAGGATGTTTCGTGAGTGTGATGCTATTCTCTTTTGCAAAAGACCATCTGCTTGTGTTAGATATCGAAACATAACTAAAATCTCAATGTTTTCCAAAAAAATAAATAAATAATAAGTTTAAGAACCTGGATTTTGCATGTTCTCCCCATGTCATACAAGTTTCCACCTGAAGTTTGACTAAATTTTATCTCTAAAGTGCCTGTAATGTGAGTGTCAGGGCTTGTGTGTGTTTAAAAGTGGGCTGCCATTGTACAGGGTGTACCCCTGCCTCCAGCACCCCCCTCCCCCGCTCTGACCAAGATAAGTGGTTGGAGAATGGATTTATGGATCTATAGTGTGACTGGCCATGGTGGCTGGGTAATTAGGGTCAGGGTTAGTTTAGGTTTATAGTGTGCCTTTGCGGTGCGCTCCCTGCTCACTGTCTGATGTACATCTCTAGGGCGGTGTTTGCCCCCTCCTGCCTGGCCCACACGTTGATCACTAAAAGGTAAGGACATCTGAAACGGCCTGAAGACTGCACTAACATATGCTGCTCCATCTCTGCAGGATGAACTCATGCTCCTGTTTATGGAGGCTCATTCATCACCCCACATTCTATCTGTCATTGGGTGCCATGTCACACTTTCACTCTCCCCATTTGGGGCCAAGCCTGACTCCCTCCTGCCTAGAGGGGTGGGGGGTAGGGCTGGCATGGGGGCCAGAATCGAGGACTGGGGGTATATGGTTAAGTGAGGTCAAAGGTGATCTGGTGTAGAGCTTGCTGTAAGGTCAGGAAAAGTTTAAGGTAGTCAGTTTTGTCGTGCAGTACAGAAGTGTGAGGTTGCATGCAGGGCTGATTCACAAGTGGACTTTGAGAGAATAAAAACAAAGTGCAGTGAAGCCTGAACAGTGGGGTTGACTTACTGTCCTCTGCTGTCTCTACACAGTAACTGGATGGATTTTCAAGTTAAAGGGACCTCACTTACACGAGCTCTGCAGTGCTGGGATAAGAGTCTGCAGGAGTCCAACCGTAACAGCAAGACCACCATCAAGGGCTGCCCCTTTAACCTGATCGACAGTTGCCAGTGGCCGCAGTGCAATCCCACGTGCCCCGCCCTAGTCGACCAGGCCACCAACCAGGAGCTCACCCTGCTCCAGGTGTTGGCCTCCATGGGTCTGGACCTGCAGAAGTTGGGCCTGAATCTGAAGCAGGAGGGTAGCCACCTGACCGGCATGGTCAGTAATGGAGGCTAGGGGGTGCATTAGCTCCATGGCATTGTGAAGGAATGAGTAGTGATGTACACATGATGCGGAGATCTCAGTCTGGTACTCAGTTGTGCCACCAAGCATTCCATTGCTCCATTGAAAACTGGTGTTCGGACCCGTGGGAATTCCCCTGGGATCCTGGGCTCAGTTTTCCCGGGCTTTCCATCTGCTTAAAGGGCTAGCTGTCTCTCTCTGACACCTGCGTGCCTGTAATTACTCCTCAGACATTCAGATAGATATGCTCCTTTATGCTGCACAGTATTCAGTTTGGAGAGATGTCTCAGTAATTTAAATTTTTAGGGTTTTTCAGTGAAACCTTTTGGTTTTTGTAAGATGCCACGGGTCACTTTTAAGAGGTTGCCAGATCAAGTTTGGAGCCGTACTGATGAGGCACATATGGCTAGCCTAGTTCTAGGATGAAAGCTGGCAAAGTTACCTGATAGCTGGCTGGTTGAAGCTCTCACAGCAGTCAGCTGCACTCCTGTAAATGAATCTGCAGCCTTTTGGCAACCCTTCATTGACATTGTCACCTGCCATTATTTGTTAATAATAGTAATATGATACTTTATGCATCCCTGTGGGAAAATTGGGTAGTTTTTGCATATCCCACCTTGCTCTCCATGAAAGACACAGACAAATAAACCCTATAATGCGGCGAATTCATGCAAACATACACACAGACACACACATACAAACACACACACACAAAATATGGCTTCAAATGGTTCAGCTGCTATGTATAGCCATAACAGGGGCTACAAAATCAGATTAATAATGTTATTGAGTTAATTTGATTTTATTTCCCATATGGAGAAATTATAGGTTATATTATAGTGTTAATATTTAGAGTGTCAGCAAAGGGTCATGGTGATAATCATGTGTATTTTATTTTTTTAAATGCTTAAAACATTTAAAAGTGTGCACAGTACCAGTTTCTTTCTTTGTGTTACTGTTTTAGCAGTGAATTTCCCAGCTCTGAATGTAACACATTTCTGAATAGGTTTTTAAGAAAAAGCTTACGGTTTTAAAACAAAATAGTACTCATTAACAATGTGGCTACTAATTCAAGGACACATCCGTTTTTTATTTTATGTGAAATTATCAATTTTATCTAAATCATCTAAAATTCATACTGTGCCATTTTATATAACCTCTATATCTGTTATAAAGGTCAGGTATTTATAGTTGTTCAGTGACTTGATTTGCTGCTTTTAGCATAAATGTTGTTTATTGTATTATTAATTATTATTGGATGTATTAAGTACAAAAACAAAGTAAAAAGGAAACTCACAATGCCATCATGTGGATTTAATGTCGTGAGCATTCTCCTATTCACTGGAACCTCCCTGGAATTTCTGTTCTCACTAGAGGGCGCACTTTGATTGGTTTTGGCTTAGGCTGTGTTTGTCATGCTTGGTGCAGAGAAAAGTCCATTAAAGACTATTTTTGTGAAACCAGTGATTAAATAACCAGCAGTAATTACATCCATCCATACATCCACCCAGGTCAGGGCTGCAGGGACCAGAAGTAGTTCAGCATTATACTCAATGAACGTGACACTGAAATATCACAACGTGATATTTATAGAATGTTTTAGGTGTCATTTAGAGACCTTTTGGAGCTGGAGGTCACAGGTAATGTGAACACGAGCACAAATAAAAGTCACTCTGTAACACGAGGTAGGACAGATGCATTACTTACTAGTGTTACGAAACATTTCTCATCCCCCAAAACAGCATGGGAACCCCGCATACACGTATTATCAATTAAGCTTTCAGTCGTTCTCAATAATAATTAAACATATCCATCCATTACCAGTGACTTTTCTAGTTTCTAAAAATGGCAAAATACTAAATCAGACCAAAGATTCCTATTGGTAGCAAACTGTTAAATGCCCCATCAGTGTCCAAAGACGTAAGAACACGGGCAAAGGAACCAGGGGGAACTGGGGATATGCACTTCCCAGTATTTAATTAGGCTTCACTCACGTGTGATTCACTTAGTCAACTACCTTTTTTTTCATTCAGGAACAACATGTTAATAACACGACAAACCCGGTGCATTTAAAATATGTCTTTTTAAAATGTGTTTTTTATTATATATTTTGTATTTTTTGCAGACGGTACAATAATATAGAGCAACCCACAACTACCAGTTACTTACTTTAAAATGATATTTTTAAGAGTTAAACTTAATTTAAATAATACCACAGTGGTATCGTACCTAAACCACCCACTCTCTAAGCTGTCATAATCCAACTCCTGGACAAGCTGCAGTTCAACAGCCATGAATGGCGGATATTCAAGCATGTCGACTGATGCACGTTGAAAAATATTGTAAGTTTTCATGTGGTTTGCATTGTGTGGTTCAATGGCTGTGAATATCCTGCTGGCCTGATATTGAATTCACATGAGGTGAATAAGAGGTAGATGACATAAAATAAACGGATTTCTGTTCACAGTCACCCACAATTTCCTATATTGCCTGAACATTATGTCCTAAATTAATGATTAATTCTTTTATGCTATTTGGTTTTAGTAGACGTCCTTCATTCATTTTGCTCCCAGTAAATCAGTAAGAGAACATACACTTGAGAACATACACGCTATAATGTTATAGAATGTGCAATCTACATATTCAGAATCTGTTTTAATTTGTTTAAAGGCTTTGTTTTAAAATTCATTGTATAATTTTTTTTGCATGAGCAACATAAATTAATTCCTGTGCAAAACTTTTTGAAAACTTAACCATCTTTTTTTCTCATGTGCATTATTTCTTTATCTTCTTTTCTTCTTTGTCTTCTTTTTTCTTCGTTGAAGCAACTTGTCTAATCCTGTCTCTTTAAGAGAAGTGAGGGGCGGGAACTCTGTGCCTTGGCTGTAGGTTCAGCGCCCGACTCTCCAGCTGAGATTTTTCTGTTATGAGTTTGGTATTTCCTCTGGGTTCACGGACAGAAGGCCCACATCGGGTTCTCTCTGCTGTCAGAAGAGGGCTGTTTTAAACGCTGGAATAATGGGAAGCTATAGTACGCAAAAAAACACGCCCTGGGACACATGTTGGCACTAAAATTCCACTGGACACGAGGAAGCAATGCTGGGTGTTCTTCAGGTTGTGAAAGAGGATCGCAGGCCCAGGCAGAGTGAGTCTCCAGAGCAACATCATGGGTTAGTGCACGCTCGTGCGCCATTCCGGCAGCCAGCATGACTGTTTACACACTGAATCTCCGGGTCTTCTGGCCCCTGGTTACCTTCCTCTTCACTGTCCTCCTGTTGCTGCTACACAGCTCTCTGCACAAGGGCCCAGGCTCTGCTCCAGCGGACTGCCCAGACAAAGCTTTTGGGCCCCTCATACTCGCCTTATTTGCGCTGGCTTTCATTCTCCGCTACTCCTTCAAATATTGCTCCTCTCGACTGAGGAGGACCAAGAGGGTCTTCCGTGAGCTTCCCGAGGTGACTTGTCGAGTGGCCCCCTCCAGGAAGGAGCTGCTGGAGAGTTACTATGAGCGGCACGTGCGCCTGTCCCCGCACGTCCTCGGACACAGCAAGGCTCATGTGGCCAAGCTGGTCAGTGAGCTGGTGAGGGTTGGTCGTACCGAGAAGCCTCCCGATGCATGCTTTGCCTTCAGGGGAGACTTTGTGCAGATCGGCAGCTGTTATGAGGAACACAAGGTGAGCCGTCTGGACTGCTTTGACATCCTAGTCCCTCTGCACCTACCTCGTGGCCTGAAGGTGGCGCCAGTGAGCCTTCAGTGTGGAGAGGGCGGGATGCTGCCTCTCTGTAGTCTGGAGACGCCCCGAGCTTCTGCCTGGTTGCGTGAACACAGGGCCTTCGCTGGGAGCTTCCTGAGTTTGAGTGGGACAGGCGGAGCATACAGGCTTTCCCCAGGTGCTGTCCTCCGCTGGTTCTACCTGGCAATTCAGCACTGCCTTGCCGCTGTGCGTCAGCCCTTCGAGTGGCGCTGTTCCCTGGGCCTGTCGCTGTGTAACTCCCGTGTCATGCTACGCCTCACACCACTCTCTGACTACGTGTGCTGCCACATTTGCATGGGTGTGCGCCTCATCCCCGCAGTGCCGCTGGCGGATGGCTCCTACCTGGTCGGCTCTGCATGCAGCCCCCAGCAGGGGGAGCTCTGGACTCCATACTTTCCCCGTCAGGAGCAGAGGCTGCTGGGCTGGCTGAGGAACCGACTTCCAGTTGGATCCTGCCACCTGAAGTGTCTGCAGATGATAAAGGCTCTGAGGGACCTCGGGGAGCAGGCTCTGGACAGCCACAGTGGGGGAGAGTGGAGGGAGGTCCTGTCATCATACTCCCTGAAGACAGCATGGCTGCGCCTTTTGCTCACAATGCCCCCAGAGGCGTGGAGGGACCACTGCTTTCTGGACAGACTTGAGGACCTCCTGCAGAACCTGAAGGAGAGCCTACGTCAGCGGGAACTGAGACACATGTTCCTTGGGGGCGACACAGAGCTGCTGCCCAGCTTCCTCACCTTGCCTAAGATGTTCAGGGACACTGCTCCATCCAACCTCTTAGTGGGTTTCCACCCCACGTCCCTCGACTTGGTCTGTGCCCGCCTTTCCTATTTCTGGGCACACCTGCATTGGTTTATTCGTCTAGGCCAGTGCTCAGCAACTGGTGGACTCCGGTCCGCATCAAGGCCAAAATACAGTTGAATCCGGACCATGTGATCGATTTTAGCCTCTTGCTAGTTTAGCTTATGTTCTAATCCAAGGAAAGCATTTTCAATATTTATTCATTGATTCTTGGTTTATAGTGGAACTTGTGGGAATGGTGATGATAATAAATGGATTTCATGCTAAGTGCCGAATAAATATTAGCTCGCAATGCTTGCACTGTGTTTGTAAAAAAAGAGTGTGCAAAACCATTAGAGAACTGCTCAGTGACAATGTCCTTACTGAAATATGGTTTAGGGCTTGTTTCTTTACAGGGATCAAGGTCAATGCTGGCACTTTCACAGCAGAACTCATTCGTCACAGTAAGGTTGCTGCTTGAGCAGCTGTTTCTGGATGCTGGTAGCTCTGCGGGGACATCGTGTCCGGAAGCCCTTGTGGTTGCAGCCTTGCGTGTTTACGTCAGGAGACCCGGTGCTTAAGGGGAGTGGGAAAAGCCTTCTTAGAGTCGTCGCACGAAACACTCGGCTATGCTGTTAAACTGGACCTCGTGGTACTCTATCAAGAATTAAACAGTGTTAAAAGTTGGAATTCACAAATTCACATTATATCTATCGTTTGCAAAGTAAAATTATTTGCTGCTGCTCTTAAGTAATAAAAAAACAGATTAAATATATTTTACAATACTGCTATAGAGCTGCGGTGTATTGCATATATGCCTGTGTGGTGTGGTGCGTATAGTATATTGATACAAGTAAAATCAAACTTGCAGTAATGAAAATATAGTTCAATTTTAGCCACTCATTCTCCTGTAGACTGTGATACTGTGCTAGTTTGTGTTTGACTCAGGTTTTAAAGCATTCTGGACACGGGTGTATAGATGTGGAATACAGATGAAGCTTAAGGGTAGAGCTTGTGTTTGTGTGGACCCTTGTGACTGGCCTGCTTGGGACCATTTAGCCTAGTGAGTTCAAAGTATCATGTGACAGAACATCTTGCCCTATGCCACTTACCGATGAGTTTTATATACAGCTCAAAATAGTGACCTATCATCCACTAGCAATAAAACAGAAGATGATCCAGGTGTTCTGTCTCACTGGTCAGGATTCATAGACCTTTTCATTATCACAGCCTTGAAGGGCCACAGGTGCTATTTCTTACCCTGAATGGGTGACATTTAACACTTTTAGCTCGACAGAAGCATTGTCATTTTTGTGACAGCTTATGCTGCACAATTGGGGCTAGCAGGAGGCAAGCTCGTGAGAAAGCCGCATTTCCTGTCAGGAGGCCGTGAGAATGTGCAAGTATTCAGCAGAGACCAGCCATGGCTGGAACAGGGCAGGGATATTTACATCTCAAGGACGGGGGCGTTTTTCATGATCTGGGAGTGCCACTACATATTTCTGCAAGTTTCATGTGACATGATATGGTCCCATGTGGTCCTTGTCTTTGCTGGTAGTGGTACACATGGGACCTGGCTTAAATCAACAAATGGTTTGCGGCTGTGATGTGTACTGTGATGTGTACTGACTGAACTGTCATAGACTAGCGTCCCCTTTGGGTGCTCACTGTACTTCCAAAGATAGGCTCCTGATCCCCGTAACTCTAATGGGACAACAAAGTGCTGAATATAGGTAGATGAAATGTTTCCTTCTCAATTTCAAGCATAAAAAACAGTGTGGAATACTGTAGTTAGAACAGCATTTCATTCGTTTTTGGCCAACAAACATATATTTAAAAATAATTGTTCCTGTTTCTAAAGCAGAAACATGCAATCTTTTTTGGAAATAATGAGAAAATGAAATGTTCCATTTTGCATATTATGGTCAAGAAGAGATTATCTGTGTGTGTGTGTGTGGGGGGGGGGGTACAAACCTCTACAAGCTGGACAGAGGAAAGGGAGATGTAGGGAAGAGATGTGTCATAGGAGTAAGAATATGTTAGAGGCAAACAGGAACATGACAGTAGGAACAAGACTATTTTAGTGGAAGGTCCCTATTAATAATAAGAAATTATTTGAAGGAAGAGGAAGATCAATAGGATGATCTTACTGATGTAAATGTTGCATTTTCCATACTAAGACTCACACATTAAAGTTTAAAGTTTAAACCCACTTAATATGAATAAATTTAATTTAATTGTTATACAGCTATTGTGGTATTTATTATGGAACAGTGGTAACAGTTTATGCAGTGCAGTGCAATAATTTATTTATATAGTTTTATTATTGTGTTATATATGCAAAATACTTATTCATCATGCTAATTGACTCATGAGATGAGTTACTTTGTTTGTAGATTCAGAGGCTCCTGTTAGCCAGGTGATTTTAGGAGAGACCATGGCAAATTTCAAGGAGAAACTGTTCTTTGTCCTTTTCAATGTTCACCCACCGTGGTACGTATTATCAGTCATGTATTGTTTACTGCCTCGTCAGTAAAGCTTTGTATTCATATTCATTTATGTTAGTTATTATTCAAGATGTATCACTAATGTGGTTGCAGTGCAAACACACTATTGTTATCCATCGCTTTGAATCTTCTTATTCAGCCAAATTTTTGGTGTGTTTCTCCACCCATAGTTTTTGAGATATCGGCCACAAACAAGAGTAGAAAAGAAAGTCGTGAGATTCCCTATTCACCCTGGTTACCACCTATTTCACATAGCAACAACCTGCAAGACCTGCCTGTTGCTGCGGAGCAATCAGACTCATTTTGTTCAGGAAATGCAATTTTCTAATTAAATTCACTGGTTTAGGAGCAGCCCATGGGTAGCAGCAACCATGGATATGGTTAAAAACCCGCACCAAAAGGTGTATAAGAAACAGCTTGGTGGTGTAGAGAAAATGCGGAAGAGAACTGGTTGACCAGTGGATAAGAGCAGGTGTTTGTGAGAACACCATGACTCTATAGGCCCATGGGGGGACTGTGAGCAACAGTACGGTGATCCCCCTCTGTGAAGGACAATGATAGGGAAGAAAGAGGTTTAAAACTGGAAATAGAGAAAAAGAAATAAGCCACTCACCTGAGCAGCAGTGGGAGGTGCTGGAGGCACTCACCTGGGGAGACGTGTGATGTGCTGGAGGCACTCACCTAGTGTGAGGTGGGAGGTGCTGCAGCACTCACCTGGGGAGAGGTGGGAGGTGCTGCAGGCACTCGTCTAGTGTGAGGTGTTAGCTGCTGCAGGCATTCACCTGAGGAGAGGTAGGAGGTGCTGGAGGCACTCACCAGGGCAGCAATGTGAGGTGGGAGGTGCTGCTGGCACTCACCTGGAGGGGATGTGGGAGGTGCTGGAGGCAGTCACCTGGGCAGCAGTGGGAGGTGCTGCAGGCACTCACCTGAGGAGAGGTGGGAGGTGCTGGAGGCACTTACCTGGGCAGCAGTGGGAGGTGCTGCAGGCACTCGCCTAGTGTGAGGTGGGAGGTGTTGCTGGCACTCACCTGGGAGGACGTGGGAGGTGCTGCAGGCACTCACCTAGTGTGAAGTGGGAGGTACTGCAGGCACTCACCTGAGGAGAGGTGGGAGGTGCTGCAGACACTCACCTGAGGAGAGGTGGGAGGTGCTGCAGACACTCACCTGGGGTGAGGTTTAAATAAAATTTGAATTATCAACTCAGACTTGATTGAACTAAATCCCTAAACTGTAATCAGTGTTTCTGGAACCATTATTTATGTTTACGTCATTTCAGGCTCATTCAATACAGAGTTAAGGTTTAACCCATAACACGCTTTCTGGAATACTCCCCTGGAAATGCACTTTTCTAGTTATATTTTATAATTCCTTATTTAACGTATTAACTCATTAACTCACTAATAATATTACTTATTATATTATTTATTGCATTACTGTATCATATTAAACAACACACAGGATGTCAGTGCCAATGGCCAAGCTGGCCTTGGGTGACAAATGGGCCTCAACGAGCACTGGCCAAAGAGTGCCATCAAATTAATAAACACTAAGTGGGGCTCTAAAAATTCTTTCTCACAAGAAGGCCAGGTTATCGCTATTAAATAGTTTTTGATTCAAAATAGGAGTGGTACCCCGGGAATATTTTTTATCAAATTTAATTAAAGTGGATAATTATATCAACAGTGCATTTCACGAGCAGGCAGCGCTAGGTGGCACTGTGAGACCACTTGGCATCTTTATCTTCCTTTTTCTAAACGAGAAACAAATTTTCAACTAATTAAAAAGGAATTAGGTGAGATGTATAAAATAATTTTGGTGAAATTAAAAAAGAAACACGACACATTCATTAATGCAATTCATGATGGGAAAAGTTTATCATATACTAGCATCATAAAAGAGCATCAGTTAAGTTATCATATGAAGTCATGGTATAAAGAAATAGGATTGGCTACTGAACATGAGTTGAATCGTACTCTAGCTAATAGCTGGGAATAAATGTAAACAGACATTTCCCTGGACAACAGTGCTGGTTAAGTCTAATATGCTGAATGCAAAAGCATAAATTGATAAAAGCACCTTGTCTTTTATGCAAAGCCTTTGAAAAATCTTTGAAAGTGAAGCTGGTTTAAACGTGATGAGAGAAACACAAGAAACATTAGGAAATACTCTGGATAAGCTGAAGCGAAGCTTGGCTCTTTTAAAACTAAAGACTGTCATGTGCTCAGGCAGCCGGCAAAGCCACAGGTGATGAGTGTTGTCACCTTGTCACCTCCACGGAAATGCACTCACCTCGGCCGTACGTCTGCCTGCTGGGTTACTGACCCCGCTCAGCCTCTAATGGGCTCTAAGGAGTCCCCTAGTGGACAGAACCGCCTGTTCAGCCGTCAGCCGCATGCGCTCTGGTGGGGCCACTGATTCAAGGGTGGCAATTTAAGGGTGCCGAAGAACTTCAAACTGCAGACTGAAATGGAGTCATATAAAGCAGCACCTGGTTTTGGGGGACCAGGGGACAGGGGAGTTTGTTGGGTAATTTAGTTCTGAAGGATGGACAAGATTGAGGAGGAAGTAAAACAGAAGGAGAGAGAGAGATAGAGATGGGAAGGGAAGGAGGATGTGCAGAAGGGTAGAGGGGGAGGGGGAGGGGGAGTTAGGGAGGGAGGGAGAGAGAGCAGGAGGAAGGGGAGGGCACACGGGTGGCCGCACCGTGCTGACAGGAGGTGTGCAGCAGTCCTGAGCCAGGGGAGGATTCATGCGTTCATTTGATGTGATTTCTGGTGGATTCTTCCCTTTTGACTGAGGACAGAATGGGCTCTGTACAGTGTCATGTCACCCTAGAAGGGCTCTGAGGTAATGGGGAGTGACTGAGGGCAAGATGGCTTACATACAGGTAAGTCTGTGCTGGCGTCTCACGACATCACGTCTCAGGAGAACCCTGCGCTTTTGCTACATTATCTGCATTTTTTTCATAACTTGAGAGTTGATTTTATGTAAAAAATCCCAGACGGCTTTATTGCATTTAAAGGTGATGGTGAGATTGGTGGTTACTTTCCATAAAAGTTTGTACTATTCCTCCGTTTGCTAACAGCATCCAACAGGTTGCAGGACCTGAGTAATTTCTGTGCCTGCTGGACATTGAAGACTGTCACAAGGCTTTCAACTGTGTTTATAATGACCCTGTGTGTGTGTGTGTGTGTGTGTGTGTATGCGTGTCAGATGGGTTACTCCGCGACCCCTTGCATGTACCTGTGTGGCGTGACGGCCCAGCCCGTGTTTGTGTGCATGGACATGGCGAAGCAGCCCGTCTGCTGTTCTGTACACTGTGTCTGTGGCTCCGACGGGGGTCAGGGGAGCCAGATGGGATCTGTAACAGGTTCCCTCCCTCCCACTTCTGGCCCCAGCTCCAGCAGCCCGTCGCGGTCGGCGGGGGGAAAGAAGCGGAGAGGCAGCGCTCAGGCCGTGGTCACCATGGTTACAGCTACAGCTAATTGCAAAGACAGGGGGAAGGGGGTGGGCAGCTGGGAGGAGCCAGTCTAGGTGGAGGAGACACATAACGTATCAGGCACGGGTAAACAACAGGGATGCAATCAGCTCTCCCAGCGATGGTCCAGGCGGCCCGGTCACCGGGTCAGCATGGCTTGCAGGTTTTCATTAGGAGTGCCCTTTGTTTTCTGTGTGGTGCTTTGCCTCATGTTAGACTAAACAGGCATATTATGAAATGCGTATATGAGTCACCGTGCAAGATATCCAAACATAATCAGCACAGGTAGGTGGCAGGGCTGGACTGGGATTTCAAATCGGCCCCGGACTTTGTGATTCCCCGTGGCCCCCTAACCCATCAGCCCTGGTAGATAAAATGAGTTTGCCAGATGCCAGATGGCCAGTCCAGCCCTGGTAGATGGGTAAGGCCCCATGGGTGACCCCATCTCATAGGCACCTTCCTGAGACCACAAGCTGCCTGCTGCCTCGGTGCTGAAGAGCCCCGAGTCCCTGATGCGTGTTACTGTGCCACTCTCAGAGTTTCCTGTGAACAGGTGAGGAACGAAAATATGGCAAAATCACGTCGACTGCATCCTGCGATTATAAACTGTTTTCCTTTCTCTCTCCCTCTCTGTCCTTCTCCCGCTTCCCCTCCGGTATCTTCCCATCTGTGGCTACGAAAAAGGACAGCTGGAACCTATCAATGAGGTAAAAAGGCCCGAGTCCCACACATCTGAATCTGCCAGCCTTGTCCAGAAGGACTTTAATGTTCAGTCTGGCAAATATAAGAATAAAATTCTCTCCTTATATCTCACTGAAATCCTCTACTAGCACGCTGACTAAATACAAGGAAAGACAGTGAGTAGGTAGTCAGGCTTATCAGGTTTGCACACATAAGTGGTGAATAAAGACATTTGAACACAAGTCATTTTTTTTGGATTCCTGTTGTTGCCATATTCTGTGGTCACCCAATCTCACCTAGTACTAAATCCCAAGACTGTTATTTGAATTACTTAGAGGAAGACATATTCTTTGTTTTAAGGAACCATTGTTCTAAGTCACAGGTGTTAGACTCCAGTCCTGGGGGGCCAGAGCCCTGCACATTTTTGTGTTTCCCCTCGTTTAACACACCTGATTCAACTTCCTGTGCTAATTACCACATAGCTGTTGAGCTGAATCATTTGTGGTGGAACAGGGAAAGAACTAAGCTACACAGGGGTCCGGCCCTCCAGGAATGCAGTTTGACACCCCTGCTCTAAGTAGTAAAGAATCATGGTGGGCAAAAATTTTTGAGTGGTAGTGTATGTGAAATGTAATGGTTTATCAGTTTGATCATAGGTGAGGCATTGATTATAGATTTAAAGGTGCTTAATATAAGTGAATATTTGTGCTGAGCGACCAAATTGAGCCTGCAGTGTCGGCTTGTGTGTGTGGTTCAGAGCATGTTGTCATCAGGAAGTAGGTGATTTGCCCTGCTGTCTGCCTGTTACCAGTGATGCCTGTGATCTATGCTGGAGGAAATTAAAAATAAATTATTTCAACTAGCAAGTCCTCTTCAGAAATCCTTTACAAAAAGCTGCATGCTGCCTGAAGAAGCTTTAACACCATCAGACTGCTCGATAAAAGCCAAGTCATGTTCTCTGAAAATCTTTCAACCTGTCATATGCGAAAGTGACATTTGAATAGCAAAGCTTCATCTTAATATTTAATGAAAATGGAACCAAACGGGGCTTTTAATGTCACAAAAGACTGAACCAAAATGAGCAGCTTGACTGTTCAAAGGAAGGATCCTGACTTGTCTAAGCAGCTTGACACCGGTACCGAGAAGCTGCTGTATCGAAGAAGATTCTTAACCTTTGATGTGAGCTCGGACCAAGGACATAACTTTGGGTTGAGCATCGGGGGGGTTGAGGCCTCCATCCATTTAAGGGGGTCCAGGGGGTGCATTAGCTGGTTTTGACTATTGGGAGGGGTTACAACCCCCCATCTCCCCCATAATTTATGCCCGTGGCTCTGACGGTCATGTACACTTCTGGGCCCTCTTGTTTCCCGATGCCTCAATAGCTGCAAATCCATTCCAGACTACATCTTAGTGCCCTTGATTATTAGGCGAAGACTGAGTGGCTGCCGCACACATGTTGCTTCTTTTGTTATTTCGTTTTCACATTAGTGTGGTTGTCTACAGTGAGCGCGTGAGATCGGTGTAGTAGCCCCTCCTCTAACACATCCTGTTGCTCTCCCTCACTCAGGGTCTGCTGTCCAAATTGTCCAATTTCCTGTTGTGCCGCTGGACATGCCAGTCCTGTTGGCAGTCATGCTGGGAATGCAGCTGCTGTCCGGTGAGCGATGATGAAGTGGAGATATTGGGACCTTTTCCTGCCCAAACCCCCTCTTGGCTGTGAGTGACCCCTCCCCCACCCCAGGACCTTCACACACCATTTTCCCTCACAGTGCCTGCGACCAAGACTGTCTCAAGTCAGGGCATTAGCCATTAGTCTGGCCGCCATTCCCATGCTAACATTGCTATTGATGCCCAATATTTATTTATTTGGTCTTTGGTATGCCAGTCCATCACAGGGCACACATATGCATACAGTCCCTCGCTGTGTGTCTTTGGACAGCTGGAGGGAACCAGAGCATCCTAAATGTAGCCCCTAATAAAGGGTGTCCTGCGGCCTGATGCTGACACATCAGCTGTTATTGATGTGAGCCATTTGGTCAAGACCCCAGCTCATTTGTAGATTCCACCCAACTGCAAATTCAGCTGTGCTGGTGCTTTGTGGAGAGGTGTGGAAAACATCTGGGCTGATGCCCAGCCACTAGTCTGCACAGGAGAGCGGGGGGCTCCGAGGTAGGGGCCGATGAGTCATGCAGCCTGTGGTGGAAAGGTATTAGGCAGCAAAATGAGTCACTTTGTATGTGGTGGAGTCAGTGTTATGTACAGATGAGTGGCACGCCTTGGACCGTGGAGGGCAGTCACATTCCAAATGGTCACCTTACCTGTCACAAACATTTAGGAAATGAGTGTGTAGCAATCAATATAACATGATGGGACCTTTCTTAAAGTTATTTTCATGCTATGGTCAAAAGGGTAGGGTTGGTATGAAATTGTGTGACATTTTAGGCTGTCTTTGTGTAGGATACACACTTTATAAGTAAAATATTGCAAAAGAGTAACACTTTACATGATGCATGTGAACCCAGCACTGACAAGGGCTGTCAGACAATTAATTTTCTTAATCGCAATTAATCACATAAACAGAGCGATTAATCACACATTCATTCACGTTATAATTTGTTGAAAATTAGCAGCAAAGTTGTGCTAGACTCACAATCTCCCACAGAGACAAACTCAGAGCAGGCTTAAGTACCCACAGAATAACATGATCAAACAAATTAACTCAATGAGGCAACGAACTAAATTGACAAATAACACGTAAAACAATCAACCAAAAATGCAATGAGTGATAAACTAAAGAACCTAGCTGACCACAAAGATCCCAAAAAGCAAACCACTGAAGGATAAACAAGATTATTGGCTGCTGGCCACTACGGAATCCCTAGCATTAACATTAATTTACAGGTTATTTACTTCCAAAAAATATTACTCAAAAGCAAGTACAAGCTGAATTTCAAAGCTTTCAAAAGGCTTGATGAACAGATGGCAATAACAAAAGAAAAGGTATTGTATTATAAGCCAGGATTTATTTATTTTATATTACACACAGATATACAATATTTAATCCCGATCCTGTTAACTCGATTCAAGAACTGGTTTTAAATTTAAAGCTAAGCGTTAACAAGTAAACTATATGTGTATGTTTATATGTAGATTGATTTTCTTTTTTATTGAATATAAATCTTAGAGTCCCTGAATGCTCCATAATTCACTTTCTCCATGCTGGGACTCTCTCTAGCATCATGTGACCGCTGTAACTGAGAGCACTGTGTCACGTTGAGGGGGCGGCGATCTGCTTAACACCAAGGAGTACCAAATGTTCTCCTGCCTTTGAAGAGCATGGCGATTCAAGCTGCCTTATTCTTAGACAGCATCAGTGCCTTCCCTTTTACTCTCTCATTGAGCTCCAGCCAGGTTCAATACTGTTCTTTGTACATCCTTGTCCTCCCTGCAGAGCGATATCGATGGCAGGCCGCAGGCCTGGAGCTTTAGTAGTCCTGTTACTCAGTTTTCTTCAGTGTGTGGATCCTGTCGCCTTCCTGAAAGGATCCCACTCTTCTCTGGGAGACACCAGACGTGTTTTCATGTATTTGCATGCCAGATGTTTTCTCCGAGCAAGACCCTGGCACTGAGTCCTGTTTGTCATCCATGGCTGACTAATGCATCAGGCACAGCATCTTACAACCTGTGCAGCAGAAGCTCATCTGCAAAGCCGTATGTTATGGTTTCTCTACTGTAAACAAAGAAAGCAATGATGTTTCTGGCTGGTACCAGAAAGTATGGCTCCTTCTATATTAATGGTGAGATTTCATTAGGCCTTTGTGCAAGCAGGAGAACAGGTAACAGGTATCCTATTAAGCTGTTTTATGAGGCACACCCACATATCATTGCTGTCCAATGAAAACCACGTATGTCCACTTATTGATCAGTGTGACTTTTTACTGTGGATGGAATACGCCCATTCTCCTATGTCTACTAATAGCATTTGCCATTTAATCGACCAATGAAAAGATGTTTTATGAAATCTATCTATTTAACTAATATTTATGTTTGTACTAGTTAACACATTCTTGATAGCTGTTTGTATGGATTACTTTATATCTAATCTTAACAATTCAACATTGATAGCTAGACAGCTAGCTAACTAACATTATTGCTAATTTTGAATATAAAGTAAGATTAGTTTGCATCGTGTTGACACTGACATACTTTCCTTGCCGACAAAATCCACGCCCATTTGAAATATTAAACCATTCATTAAGTAAACGAATGTGTGTAAAATAGGTTTCAGCTGGTTGTGATAAGGTGACTCATTACGTTGTCCTAGATTTACTTTGTAAAGTAGTCTCTGAAAAAATGTGTTTTTTCACACTCGTGAAATAATGGATTTTTGGAGATAATGCGACAGTATAGAGCAGAAAGTGATGCTTGGGCTGAGAGAACAGGGCCTGCTTTTTTTGGCACTCCAGAGTAGTTTTTAGGGTTAAGGGTCGTGCTTCAAAGCCGAACAGTGATATAATTACTCTGCTGGAGACATTCCAGCAACAGGTCCAAACTAGTGGTGTAACAGACCATTGTGGATGATCCGTATGGATGCCTCTCCTATGGTTTGGCATGCATGTGAACCCCTGGATTGGCTATGTTGTGATCATGAGAAAAATAAGATGTAATCCTGACATAACAAGACAGAAGAAGATCATGATAGATGTCCTGTGTGGATACAGAAATGTATGTTCAGGTGAATGGGGAATGTTCCTTGCTTTAAGTGTTCTTTAAGTAATAAATGGAAGGCAAAACTACACTTGCTAAACAGAGGAGGCAGGATTTGAACACGCAACAGAGGAGTTAGTAGCCACACACTCAGTTCACTGAGCTATGCAGCAGTCAGGTGAGCCATGGCAACACACTAAGGACTTTGACAACGGGGAGGACAGGATTATGATCTGACATAATTTGTTCATGTGGAATGAAGAGATACTACTAAACCTTACAAAGACAATATAGTTGGACCTTGAAGATCAATAGCTGTGCACAAGAAACTTATGTTTATCCAAGCTCTAAAATTGAAGATGAAATTTTTAAATTGCCGATATAACCTTGGCTAAAGGAAAAAAACACATTCTCTGATATTACAGTTTTGAAGGTTTTACAGCTTGAGGAGATCAAAATATTTTATTCATGTAGGTCAGTTAGGTGTGTTTAATGTTGGCGTGTCCATATTTTCTTACAGCAGAATCAGCTGTTTTCTTCTTGCAAAACTCAAAAACCCTATAAAATGTCAGTTGAATTCATTCATTAAAACCCCACATGCCAACTTAAAGAGATTAGATCGATCCATCCATCCATTCATTTTCTGAAACCGCTTGTCCTATTCAAAGTCGCGGAGGGTCCAGAGCCCATCCCGGAGGCTACGGGCGCAAGGCAAGGAACTACCAGGATGGGGTGCCAACCCATCGCAGGGAGATTAGATCAACAAAGCTAATTCTTTTCCCCCTCAGGGTCAACGAGTACAACACTGAGAAAGACATGAGCCAGGACGCCCCGGGCTTCGACCATCCTGCTACTCCTCCAGACAGCTCTCAGAACAGGCATTCCTCCAGTTCGGACACCTCCCGCTCTAGCTACAGCTTGGCACACCGGCTATCCAGTGAGTCTCCTTTCTGCTGTGGCATTAAAGAAATTGACGTGCTGTTGGCTGCAGTCCCAGGAGGCATCTCCTGTTACCTTTGAAGTGGGAGTTAAATATTTTCAGGAGAATATCATAACTCTGCATCCTATATACACCATGTTGTATTAAAAATGCTGAATAAATGTGTGGATTGCACTTACATCGTATGTTTCTGGCTGAAGTCTTCTGCTGTACCCTTAAAAAAAATACATCAACCAGACAAGGTCTTGTTATATGAGTTGTCCTGTTATCACTGGAATTGTCCACTCATCCATCTATCCATTCATCTATTCATCTTCTGACCATTTATCCTGCTCAGTGTCAGGGAGCCAATCCTAGGCACAGGGCAATAGGCTCTAGCAGTAGCGTTAGTAGTATGCAAGTATTAGTATTTTTATAATGACATATTTTAAGCAGGTCTGGAGCCTCGGAGACCTAGTTCCCCACTTGTCGACCTCAAGCCTATTGAATTCTGGGCAATGGGTCCCAGGAAGGAGCCGGTGCAGCCGACAGTCTTACGCAAGCCCTATGAAAGGTCTGAGGAGTACTTCCACAAGCTGGAGCCCCGGCTGTACTCGGCAGACTCTAGTGGCGACGACGTGGACTCCCTGACGGATGAGGAGGTGGCCTCGCGTTTCCAGCTGGGCATGCTGCACTTCAGCGTGCAATTCGACCTGGTGCACGGCCACCTAAGCGTGCGCGTCATCGAGGCGCGTGACCTGCCCCTGCCCGTCTCCTGCGATGCCTCCCGCCAAGACATGGCCCACTCCAACCCCTACGTTAAAGTCAGCCTGCTTCCCGACAACAAAAACTCCCGCCAGACCGGCGTCAAGCGCAAGACCCAGAATCCTGTGTTCGAGGAGCGCTTCACGTTCAACCTGCCCTTCCTGGAGGCCCAGCGTCGCACGCTACTGCTCTCCATCATTGACTTTGACAAATTCTCCCGCCACTGTGTCATCGGTAAGGTGACGTTACCTCTGGGAGACGTGGACCTGGTCAAAGGTGGCCACTGGTGGAGGGCCCTGGTGCCCAGTTCCCAGGTATGCTTGATCTGATCTCTTGTTTCCTGAGTATGGCAGCCTTCACACATAATTAACTAGCAGGATATCAGACCAACTTGCATGATGCTTAGGAGAATGAGCCGGTTTATATTACTGGAAACATCACGCTCCTAGGCAGGTTTCCAGGTCAATGTTGATCCCAGGGAACCAAAAGCAAGGTCCTCCATAAGCCTGAGCCGTAACCACTGCAGCTGCTGTTTGTAACATTCCTCTAACATCATCTCAGAATGAGGTGGAGCTGGGAGAGCTGCTGCTATCGCTCAACTATCTGCCCAGCGCTGGGAGGCTAAACGTCGATGTCATCCGTGCCAAACAGCTGCTGCAGACGGACATGTGCCAAGGCTCAGGTACTCTGATACAGAAAAGCACCCTGTTCCTGTCAGCCACATATTCCCATGCTCCTGAAGTAATAATAATAATAGTAATAGTAGTAATAATAATAACAAGGTGAAAGAATTACAATAGCCGAGATCTTTGATGCTTTATTTTAGGTGTCATATAGGATATTGCAGTGTGTGTAATGTGCTGCTACCCAACATGACATTATGGTGTCCCTGGCATTCTCCAGATCCCTTCGTCAAGGTTCAGCTAGTGACCGGGTTGAAACTGGTGAAGACCAAGAAGACGTCCTGCATGAAGGGCACCATCGACCCTTTCTACAATGAGTCTTTCAGCTTCCGGGTGCCGCAGGAGGAGCTGAATGAAGTTAGCCTGGTGTTTTCAGGTACAGTGCTGTGCACTTCCTATAGACGCCCTGTTCTTTGGACGAAGCTTAACATGCATTGGGACGGTAGTAGGGTAATCCATGTCAGGGAGGACAGTTTGAGCTAGGACTGGGTTTGTAAATTTCTATTGCAATTAAAAGGACCTGGATTTCACTTAAGCACTGAGATCATGCTGTGTGTTAATTAGTCAGTCTCCTATAATCATGAATGTGTCACTAATGTTAATGTCAAACAGCTGGATGAGTCTTTCAATCAAGGAAACAAACCAGTCAAAGCATAAGAAGAACTGAACTATTTAGCTGAGCACAGGAGCCTTTCAGTTTCAAAGCAGTGTGTAAAACCTGAAGGAGCTCAGAGTGTCCCCCCAGACATGGATTATCTGGTCACCCTAAACCTTCTGTCTGCTTTTCCTGGTGAGTGTTGTGGTAGGAACCTGCCTAGCGGGTCAAACTAGACCTTTTTCCAATGGGATGGTGGGTCATCTTCCAGGTGTCTCTTTCATGTTCAGCATCTTTGATAATTTATTGGCTTTATGGATGCTCTGGGAAGACAGTGATAAGCTGGACAGGCTCATAATAAAGCTATTGTAGTTTTACCAGTGTGAGCTTTTAAGAATGGGATGAAAAAAAAGTGAAGAAAAGCTTACATTCCCATCTCGCTGAAACCTTCACCAGCTCCTACAGATGGTTCTAATTTCGAAGATCAGAGGACCTGTAGAAATCAGCCCAGCACGATACAAAGCTGCTTACTGTTTTTTTTCCATCTTTTTCCTCATCAGTGCAGGATATTAAATTTAAAAAAGAGCACAAATTGCCATAGATATAGATATCAAATGTCTTTCAAATGCATAATCGCGTTGATTGATAATGATCTTTTTTTAATCAAATATAGCTCACCATGTGTAATGGCAAGTCAGCTGTATTATGACCAAGCTGAAATCATTTTACGTACATCAAATATGACATTACAATAGTTCCATTTCTGGTCACCTCGATTCCTGCAGGGTCTTGCCCATCGCATATCTGTGGAGGTGACCATGAAATCCCGACTATTTTTCCTGTAATCATCGCACTCCTCAGCGTCGCATTGTACTTACAGTAGTAGAGATCATTGACTTCATATGCCTGTTTGTAGCCAAGTATTTGTCTTTCCTTGATGTTGTGGATTGTTAGGTTGTCTTTCCATATAGGCACTGGTTCTTTGGAGTCATCTGGAAATGAACAGGGATATGTGAAGGTTTACTTTAAGAAGATGGCAAGACAGTGGCTAGGAAACCCCCACAGAAGTAAGGACAGCGTGCCCCTCTGACCAGATATATGAAAAATAAGCATGATAATGAGCTAAGTGATGCTGAGCTTGGAGGCTAATCAATAGTGATGGCCAAATGAAGCTTCATGAACCATTTGCTGAATTTTTTGACTCCACAAGATGGTGCTCTTGGCGTGCTTTGGGGCATGCTTTGAGCCCCTTTTTGAACACCAAAGAGCACCATCTAGTGGGGTCAGAAAATACAGCAAGTAGCTCATGAAGCTTCCTTTGGCCATCACTACTATTCAATACACTTTAGATTTTTTTTTGATGTCTGCATAATTGCGCAATGTTTCGGCCTGGCCGGTGGTGTTGTGACACCCACAGTACAGGCTGGCCTTCCTTGAGTGGCATTCTGCAGCCCAGCTTTAGGTTATTGTGTCTGTGGGTGACTCACACTGTATTAATAATGCATTGGTGTGGCTTCGCATGGTGACCCATAGAGTGCAGAGGAAGGCAGTCGCTCCCAGCAGTAAAATGATTAGGGAAGAGGTTGGCGTCACCAAAGTGAGAGAGGCTCCTCTCTGAAGGATGCTGTACTTCACCTTTGCAGGACTGAATAATTCACTACTAATTCTCCACAAGCTTGTATCATAAACTTTGTGTAGGCAGCACCCCAGTAATAACTGCTCTTCATTTTTTTATAATTGATGGTCTGTTTGACACATATTTATCATAGCAGATCAGAGGCAAGAAAAAGAGAAACCAGACAGCAGCCAGAAAGTGAGGATTGTCTGGGAAAGAAAATTATTTCTATTTAGATGCTAAGTTGCCTTACACCAATGATGCAAATGACTGTCTCATGTAAATGGTGCTTTTCAGGGTCTGGGATATATTAGACAGTAAGCTAATATTCAGAACTCGTAGTCGACATGTTGACTGCAGAAGAAACGGACAGGGGTGATGATCTGAGTGACTTTGACAAGGGCTAATTCATTATCATCAGACGACTGGGTCAGAGCATCTCCAAAATGGCAAGCCTTGTGGGGATCCCATTGCCAGCCGTGGTGAGTACCTACTGAGACTGGTTCAAGGAGGGAAAAACCATGAGTCGCCGACTGGGTGTTGGGAGCCAAAATTTCATGCGAGATGAGAATGAAGGCTATCTTGTTTGGTACAAACCAACAGAAGGGCTGATATGGAATAAATACCAGATCATTTTAATGATGATTATGGGAGTACTGTGTCACGACACAGTGCATCGAGCCCAAAGATGCTCAACATGTACTCGGCCATCCACATAGTGCAACAGAAATGGGATTCATGGGTCCAGGTAACCTTCTATTGCTCCAACATCCAGTTCTGATTCATGTGCCCATTGCAGGCACTTTTGATGGTAGGAAGGGTCAGGAAGGGCACTCTCACTGGCTTTGGCTACACAGTCTCATACGCAGCAGGGCTTGATGCCTGTCTATCACGACTTAGTACTCCCACGACCATCATCAAAATTATCTGCCATTACTATATATAGAGAGAAACTCACGGTCAGAAATTAAAATCTCATCTTTAAAGACATACATGCTGCCACGGAGTTGACGAGGCATAAGTGCAGCTAGGCTGAGCTTCCAATGAATGGCCAGGTACAACAGTAAACGGCATTGGAACAAAAGCTACACAGCATCTTCCAACTCAGGAGGAACCCAATAAGACTGTTCAATGACCACATGGGTGTCCTTTTTCCTCTTTTGCAGTCTACGGCCACAACATGAAGAGTAGCAATGACTTTGTGGGCCGCATCGTGATTGGCCAGTTTCCCACGGGCCCCCCCGAGGCCAACCACTGGCTGCGGCTACTCAGGTCACAGCGCACCCCTGTGGAGCAATGGCACAGCCTGAGGTCCCGCGCCGAATGTGACCGGGTCTCGCTCGCCTCGCTTGGAGTGACGTGACAGCCTCTAAGCTCAGAGAGGGAAGCGGTGGCATGACGGAGACCACAAGATGCAAGAAGACGGGAAACGATAGGTCTGGGCAGACAAGAGTTAACAGCTGTTTGCATTCATGTCCACTTACCCAGAATTCATTTCTTCTTATCTAACCTGTCCATTTGAAAATGATAGGTGCCTTTACCCTCCTCTTCAGCATCATAAATCCCTTGAGGAGAACGCTCACCTCAGAGTGATCTACACTGATCGTCAGTATAACCATACATCCCCGTTTAGTTCTTCCATTGTCCTCTCAGTTCCTGGGAAAGCCACATATGTCCATCAAGCCAAAGCCTTCATATACATTATCGGTTATTGTTATGGCTATTTACAATTGAACCTAAAATGCTGCCGATTTCTGTACTACTTTCATTCATGTTTCTTAACCAGATCTGTCTGCGCGATGTACGTAACTCACTCCGTGCGAGGACTATACTCATGACTATGGTTTAATCTTGTGTGCTGTTCAAGACATGCAGGAACTGTAAACACAAACTTGACGGTCGACGTGAAAGCTGACGTCTGTCTCTTCCAGAGGTGATCTTTTCAGAGCCCTTGCCTGTGGCTGTGCAACATATACAGTCCTGTGGTTAAATCCAGACATAGTTTTTTACAGCTGACCTTTGGTTCCTTAATTGCAAACCGTGTCTCGTACCATCGATTCCTGTTAAACACCGTCTGTTGAGAATATTGTGTGCTAATTGTCAGAGAGAATCTACATAATTGTGCTCTGTGCAAAGCTGATGTGTGTAGAGGTGCTGACAGTGAGGACCTGTGTTTAGCCTAAAATATTATTGAAAATGTGTATCTAAATATAACAAAATAATAAATGTTTATATTTACAGTGGGAGAAGCAGCCAGCATTAGCTACAGCTGTTTGTTATCTTCAATTCATGTTATACATTCCAGTGATGTGCAGTGGGATATATCCGAACTGGAAAAAATGCATACAACATAACATGTAAAAATATGTTTATTTGAACAGTTCATGTACTGGAAAGTCATGCTAATTAGCAAATCTGTACAAAAGCTGAGAGCAACCAACAAAGCAGTCAAAATAGGTGCAATTACAGTAAGCTACACATATGTAGAAATGTTTATTACTACTTTATCGTTATTACCGAAAATTTCCTTCTTTGTACAACCATTACTTAGAAAAAAAGGTAATTATTGGTAATAAGGGTAAAGTAGTAATAAATGTATAAGCATTACTTTAATTTTCAGAGTAAGCAGGCTTTATACAGTGTATCTGAGAAACTAAGCAGTAATATCCACATGCGCTATTTATTAATTAAAAACATCTCACCATTTAATTGAGGACAGTATCAGGGTGTACAAAAGTAGCCACACTCAATGCCATTACTCCTGTGATCATTTGGTTGTTCTGATAGTAGCTGACTACTATACGAATATCATGTCATAAGATTTACCTAATACAGATATACTTACAAGGGGTATATTATCAAACATATATGTAGATTTCTTACTTTTCCAATGAAAATATTGAACAAATATATACTAATATTCTGTATAGAAGGAAAAAATGTGCTTATTTTTAGTGAAACTGTTTATGAGCCTGAAGATTCCCTGGTATCTCAAACCTACAGTGGTTTGTCATTGACTAAAAGCGGTTGTGGGAATTTAAAGAGGCAACAGGCATCGAGTACCATCATGCACAAATGTAAGTATTGAGGGGAGGGATGGAAGGATTCAGCAGCAGGATCTTTATGAAGGGAAAGCTCACAGGCTAGCTGAAGAAGGCCTAGACTGCTTTTAAATGGTCCATCCTTTTCCAGAAATTCCATGATGAATATCATGTATGTATGTATTTCACCAAGCAAACTTTACGCTGTATTGTGACATCATAATGGTTGTTACTGTTGCAGTGGTATTTCTGTTTGTATGTACATGTTTTGTGTCTCTCAATGTGACCTTGAAGGACTTCTCATTCAGTGTACCTTCATATTAGTGTCCTTGGCAATAAACAAAGTCTCTCCCATTCGCCGTATGCTGTATACCTACATTGTACAGTTTCTCAAAGGAGTCTTGACAGACACCTAGCAGAAAAAAAACATTCTGAGCGAGTAATGGTCATTATTAATATCGGTATTTTATTCACAGTGATTGCATAATTGACATTATGTAACATAATGAAAAGAAAAAACAATAATTTCGGTGACTTGTTAGTATTCTCATTGTAGCCGCTGCCATGGTAGCGGAACAAAGCGTTTTAATGCTCTGATGGGAATACTGTTGGTTCCTGTATTGTAATGCGTGCCATTATATCACGACATTGAACTCAGCAATGTATCATGTCTTGGGTTATCTTTAGGATATCAATAACAATATTTTAAAAGTAAACAGTCTTTAGCAATAGTCTGTGTAGAAAAAGGCACTGGATATTCAGTGAATCTTATTTGATTAAGGTGTCTCATATGACCCTTCAGAGTATTAAATGCTCAGTTGTTAGTCTGCTAACATCAGTATGATCCTTATCACTCTTCCTGTCATCCTCACTGCTCTCTGGGCAAAGTGAAGGATGTGATGTGTCTTGATCGTTAATGTGCCATGATCGCGTGTTTCATTTATTTATTGACAATAAAGAATGTATGTATTGAAACAAGCCCATAGTTCTGCAGATTAAAACAGCTGTGCTCTAAGCATTCCTGCCGCTCTCACCTGCCTTTTGCCGATATTATGAAAAGCAAGTGTTGCCAGGAAAAATAGCATGCAGCTATGTCAAAGCGTCGCCCAGGTTGAAATGACCTTTGTGCTCCTTTATTAGCGACAAGGTAAGTATCCAGAAGAAGCAGCCTGAGCCGCTAGCAGCTGCTTAAGCAGCTAATAGAGGACGGCTGTCCATCCCAAGGGAGATCCCAGGCCAGATGGATTTGCTGCTCTCACTTTCCTGTTTGTTAGGGATTAGAAGCGGCTCTCACTTTCCTGTTTGTTCGGGATTAGAAGTTGCTCTCACTTTCCTGTTTGTACAGGATTAGAAGATGCACTCACTTTCCTGTTTGTTTGGGATTAGAAGCTGCTTTCACTTTCCCGTTTGTTCGGGATTAGAAGCTGCTTTCACTTTCCTGTTTGCTCGGGATTAGAGGTGGCTCTCAGTCACCCAAAGCTTATTTTTCAGCCTACGTCGCAGATGGTCAGTCCCAGAATGTAGATTCATACGCAGCACCTTTAACTCCCCAATCCCTCATGACAGCTTGCTATGAAGATGAAAAACTTAATACGCAAAATGATCTCTCCATCAGCTTATTTAATTTCCATACTAGCATTATATCATCCAAAGATAAGAGCTACATGTATAGCTTATATTGCACTAACTGGAATGTAGATGAATTAGAAATGAAGAATTTAGTCTTAAAATTACAGTGATAGCAATAACCATAAAAATATTTCTATACTTTTAACTAGTACTAATTGAAGGTAAAATGCTGTCTTTGGGCAAAGACCCCGGTGTGTATGTCAGTGTGTGTACTAGCAAGATCTGAATGCGCTCTATGACTAAACATTTTACAAGAGTAATGAAAATGACTTTGCCAAGGTGGAAAGAGCAGCTGATGAAGAGAAGCTGCTCCGCTCACGTTTATAAAGAGCACTGACGTGGAGGGAGTGCTGGGCAGCAGTATGGCCTGGCTGCAGAAGTCTGAGCTCTGTGTGGTGTGAGGCCCCGCAGGGTGGTGAAGACAGTGAGTCAGAGAGGAATGACTGGCCGGGTCTGTTATGGAGTATGTGCATTTAATGGGAATTAATGGCGGTAAAGATACTCTCGTGCTTGTCGTCCATCTGACCTGCACAGGTGCTGAATGCCACGTTCACATTTGCCACTGAAAACTCACTTTGTATTGCAGGTCTTCGATCGCTTTCGATCGCTGATGTCTCGAGCCTATGGGAAGCTGTAGCTGCTCAATACAGCTCTGTGTCACACTGAGCCATCTGCAAGACACACACATGATAAAATGATACCAATTCCCTGGTGTCCCGGGGTAAATTTATGCTTCCGACGAAGGGTTAACTCTCCAAAAGATGATGATCCATCCTTCCTGGTGATCAGCCATCACCTGTCACATCAGCTCCCTTAGTCATCGTGAGCGGCCCTCTTCACTGCACCAATGATTAATGGAGGTAGCCGTTGCTTGGTAACTGGGTGATGTCACAGTACCACTAGTGTACTCTGGGGGAAAGAAATGAAGCAGGCAGGCAAGCAGACAGCAGGAGAACACATCACAGCTGGCTGCTTTTTCTTTAACATAGACGTAAGTCACATCCACTTATGTGCCTATGTCACTATGTGTGATGAATATTTTTGGAAGGCGTTTGCTTTTGTTAACAGTTACTGTTATTACTTTTGCAGCAAAATTTGCTAATGTGTTACATCTGCTTTCAGTGTTAGAAACATACATGTGCTTTGTAGCCACCAATGAATCAAATCCCATTGAGGTGGGCACCCAAATAAAGTAAAGACATCAGACAAATATACTGTAATACTCTGTGTCCAGCTAGTAAGGAAATTACTGAGTGCTTAGTTTCTAACTTTAATGTGTTCTCTTTATAAAACTACTTTACTTACATTTTGGACGGACTTTGGCTCTCAGAGGCACAGACTGTTCACCACTAGGTTAAACAAAGACTGAGAAAATACTGAGAAAATCTGAGAAATACTTGAAAGAATAAAATGAATTGGCTAATGTTTCACCTTAATCTATGAGAAACATGATTCATGCATTATATTTAAATATGCACTAATGCGATTGCACTGTTTAATTTGATCTGCGATCAATGGTGTGGAGATCCAGCGTTTTGTATATGTCTTTTAATAAATATTTAAAATGCCTTGGGACACACTATGTAATTACAATTCAGTGGGGAAACATCACGTTCGAATAGAAGTTCACACCCTCCCCCCCACTCCTGTTGATAATATTTAGATTTTTATTTGAATTGAACATGATGACTAAGCGCATAAACCAAAGATCTGACCAATAAAATATAGACTTTAAAAAATAATTTATTATTAATAGTTAATACGAATTTGTCCAGTGAGAAAGGAAAGACATTTCTATTGCACGAGGGAAGAAGAAAAATCAAGCTCCCAAAAGAATAATGAAGGGCACACACACACACACACACACACACGTTGGTGTACCTATCTAAATGGGGACCGTCCATTCAGTTCAATGGGAAAAACCCTAATCCCAATCACGACACCCTTAACCTCTACCCAGCCCTAACCTTAACCATAATTAACCAACCCAAATACAAGAGTTTTGGCATTTTTACTTTTTTGATTGCATTCACAAATTTTTATAAAACTGAAGTTATCCAAGTGGACACACACACACACGTTAGAGCAGCGTGCACATGGTTACACCCTCTAGGGACTTCGCTTTTCTCTGCTTGTGCATTGATGCCATCTGTTGGTAGCATAATAGAACTGCAAAAGTTGTTGTAAATACTTTGATACACTGTATAGGCACACATTTTTATTGGTCTAAATTTTACTTCCAAGGTGGCTCGGTAATTAGTACTGTGGCCACCCTGGGGGTCGAATCCCACCTCAGCGCTGTATGTGTGGAGTTGAGTCCCCTCCAGTAGTCCAGAGACATGCAGTCAGGCTAATCGGCATCTCTAAATCGTTTTTCCGCTGAGATAGACTCTGAAATACGATCCAGAGTGCACCTCATCTTTGTGTGAAAATGGAACAATTTTGTGGAATTACGATATGACATGATATGTATGTGACAGGCAGTGTCCCTTTCTACCATCCCAACTCCCTCCCTCAGCAGAAGTGAAACGCCATTTCCGCTATGTTTGCTCTTTTTGGTTGTCACATTTTCGCTACAGTTGTTAAGCCAGTTGCTTCCTGGAATCCAATACTAATGAAGTTTCATCTCCTGTACTACGCTAAGCGTTACAATATAATCTTTACAGCCCAGATGAGTCACTCTTATCATGGCAGCTCTGAGGATACTTTAAAAAACATCTGAAGCATATAACTAAGCCACAGAATTTCTGCCGCTTCGTAATGTTACTTTGCCAGGGCTTGATTACTATAATTCCTTATTTGTTTGCGTAACACTTCACCTTTAGACCCACTTGAATTTCACCAATAAAATTTACCTCCTCTCTTTGTAATCAACTTATAAATCACCGTATCTGATTATCTAATACAGGGTCATTGTGAGCTTGCAGCCTACCCTAGGATACACAAGGCATGAGACAGGGGACTAAAAAAAAGCATTATGTGTTCATCATAATTAAATGAAAACCATTAACAGTAAGTAGGTATGTTATCTCACACTTTCTGGACTCTGGGCTAAATCTGGCCTTAGCTAGACTTTGTGGGACATTTTTCTTGTCCGTAGAAGGGAAAACTCTCTCTCTCTCTCTCTCTCTCTCTCTCTC
>JAODKC010000095.1:26890521-26904043 GCA_026777985.1 Mormyrops attenuatus | reverse complement strand
AAAACACAAAAATTTTAAAAACTCTTTCATTTCTGCATCAGAGGCCTCCTACAACAACATCTGGAAGGAGAAAAAAATTTGTGCTCATTTTTTTTAATATTTGGGTTTTACAGGGTTAACTCGTAATTATTAACAAAAAGATGCTTATTTTCTAAAGATCGGGCCATGAGCCGGCTGCTCCATGTAATATTACCTTGGTAGCAGGTCCCGTTTCACACAGCGTGTCAGTGACTCTTTTGGAGCAAGGATTCCCGTGTAAATCTGAATGATTAACCATCCAAATCAAACGTGTAAATGAAGCGTTGTCTTTGGAGGGCAGCGACTAAATGAATCAAATTTATTTAATCTCTGAAGGTGATGTAGCTCGGTAATTTGAAGTTATGGGCTTTTCTCTCACTGAGTAATGAATGTGAACATGTTTGTGTGATAGTTACTGGTACTGATAATATGTTTATTGATCAGTGCAGCGAGTCCTAGGTCAGAATCGGAGAATCCATGAAAGGTGATTATGTGGGACTCATCCAATAGTTCTCATATGCTTAACAGCCACGAGCAACAACTGGCTACTGGTCACAGAGCCCCAGGAGAGGAACAGGGGCAGCATGTTGGCATCCAGATAGATAGTTCACCTCTGTTTAAAAGTGGGAGGCAAGGTAGAGGTGTTGGTGTGGCCAGCAGGTTAGCCCATCATATGGTCTGTGTGGATCCCAGTGCAGTGATGGGGACACTGGCCAGCAGGTTAGCCCATCATGTGGTCTGTGTGGATCCCAGTGCTCCAGTGCAGTGACGGGGACACTGGCCAGCAGGTTAGCCCATCATGTGGTCTGTGTGGATCCCGGTGCCCCAGTGCAATGACGGGGAAACTGGCCAGCAGGTTAGCCCATCATGTGGTCTGTGTGGATCCCAGTGCCCCAGTGCAGTGACGGGTATACTAGCCAGCCGGTTAGCCCATCCTGTGGTCTGTGTGGATCCCGGTGCCCCAGCGAAGTGACGGGGACACTGTGCTGTGAACATGGAACTGTCCTTCGGATGATGGATGAGACATAAAACTGAGGTCCTGACTCTCTGAGGTCATAAAATACACCTGGGCAGCTTTCAAAAGAGGGGTGGTACCCTGATGTCGTGGATAAAACTGCCCATTGTGGTCCTTTCAGATCTACTCTCCTAACCATCCCATGTATCTAATGGTGCTTTACCACTGGTATACAGGAGCCAAGCCGTACCCAAGTCATGCCGCAAAGAGAGATTAGTTGCAGCACAGTTTCAGCTTGCTTCAGTTTTCCACTGCTGAAGGGTCGGTTTGGTAAAGGCGTGGTCGGGTTTGGAGAGTGACAGACATGTAAAACCGAGGAGATGCTTTACTGTTCACACGGTGAACATCATGATTTACTAGGTGCTCATTTCCGCCAGCATCAAATGCTATGGGAATTAGCATTAACTTGTGTAAGTTTGAATTACGAATCCATTCCATTCAGCTGTTCTCTAGTAATTTTGAAGTAGGTTTGTCGGAAATTTTCAGATTCCGAGTTATCGGGAATGCATCAATACATCGCAGTGTGCAATACTTCTGATAATGAATAATGTATAGAATATTTCCCTGCATTTCAACCAGTCAGATGGTGGTGACACAACCAGCTGAGTCTGGTCACATTTTCACCCCTGCTATTCTTGCAACGCATTGTCACTGTGGATATAGCTCAGGTACAGCTTGGATAATTTACAACGGAAAACCATCAGTTCGTGGTATGGCTCGGTTCTTGATGGCAGTGGAAAAGCGCCATAATTAGTGGAATCCTTGCTCCTTCATCACCTTAGCCTACTGTGTGGTGAGCGTACTGGTGCAGAATGGCTACTGTTGCATCATTCAGGCAGGTGCTACACAGTGGTAATGGTTGAAATGACTCCCCATTAATTCTTGGATGGGCTTGGATGTTTTGAAAAGCACTGTATAAACGTAACATTCACAAATATGAAGAGTGAGAAGCATCGAAGTTTAAAAAAAAAAAAGTTATAGATAATCATTAACTGAACCAGTTAAACCCGGAAGGTGGATGGGAATGGAAGCCAATGGACATCCCATTATCCTTAAAGCCAGTGGATGTTCCCGTGTAGATAACAGGATGTAAGAGAGGGTTGCATATGCGGATGGCCTGTAGTAACTTTTGGAATAAATGTGTTCACAGCATGGTATCACCCTATAAAGATTCCTATCAGGTGCATCCCATAGTGAGCGGCTTTTTAAATGCATCATTTTCCCTTTTTATGACTTTACCAGTCTGGCAAATTTTACCAGCTGAGTGGATTTACTACTCTATAAATATAAACCTGATGAAAACACATGGTGTGTGTGTGTGTGTGTGTGTGTGAGAGAGAGAGAGAAATTATATTCCTAGGTCAGGGAAAAGATGTAGAAGCAGGACCAACCATGTGCTTCTCCCGTGTACATGTGCGCCTGTCGTGTAACCTGTACATGCATCACTCTGGTGTACGTGTGCTTCTCCCGTGTACATGTATGTCACCCACGTACCTGTCTTTCTCTCCTCTGCAGGTACATTGTGTTAACAACCTCGGCCGGCATCATGGACCATGAAGAGGCTCGACGGAAACACACTGGAGGGAAAATTCTTGGCTTTTTCTTCTAAATTATTAAAACACACATGCAAATAAATCCGACGCCACTGGGTGTATTGATTCCTGTTTTTGTCTCTTTTCTGGTCTGTCATTTTCCTTTAGTCAAACTAATTAACTTTCCTCGATATTATAGGTCCGTTAAGTTTAATGCAAAAAGTTTGACTTTTTGGCGTCACTCTATGTGATTACGGCAGTGAGTTCCCTCTTGTTGTTCGGAATCTCTACCTCTGGTGTGTGACTGTTAGTGCCAGCATGTGTGTGCCCTGCCACTGGATGCAGCCTGGCATTCTTGTGCCCTGTGCTGGCTGGGATGGGCTCCAAGGAAGCCCACACTGGAAAGATGGATGGATACCTAGAGATATACTTATTTAGTATCCAGTGGAGAAAGTGCTGTATTTTGAACAATATTCAAATGAAAAGCTTGTGTCCATTTGTACTGTTGAATGTGCCTCTAATGAGAAGGTTATAACTGTATGCATTTATATTTAAGATATGCAAATTACATAAGGTAATGAGAATATGACTCAAATTTACAGGGTTCTGAATAATTCTCATAAATCCTGCTGAACATTTAATCAGGACATTTGCTAATTTATTCTCAACAGTTAAGATGTGAGAAATCTTGAATCTGTTTTTCTTCCTGGAGCTGTGCTCTTGGTGTCAAGGCTTGCTGAGCTCCACCCCAGGGCTCCATGGGAATGTTACGTTTCAGTACACCTGCGAGGAAACCGGAAGTCGAAACACCACCGTTGTTTTCCTCCTACTTGCCGTCTTCCCCCCTGCTGGCGTTTTCTGCTTCACACTCCCGCCCTTGTTCAGAAACGGCCTGCCTGCGGGTTCTGTTTGCAAAGTGTTAATTGCTGAAATACCACCTGCTGGTGCCATCCCTGGAGACGAATGTGAAGAACAGAGACTGATTTGATATGCTGGACAGGCAGCTCCTTGAAGCTACGCAATTATTTCTGCAGCCTGAATTAAATGAATTAAGCCATCCATCCATCCATACATCCTGCTTCCAGCTGCTTATCCTGGCCAGAACTGCAGGGACCTCATATTCTTTTCCACGCAGCACACGGCTGAGGTGCGCCCTGGGTGGCATACCAATTCCCTTGGGGATGAATTAAATTAGTTATAAAATGGACAACAGACCAGTATTATAGGTGGTGAGAGCCCAAGGATTAGTGGTTCTCTAATGGCTTGACCCCCTTTTTCCCGTTAGAAGGATTCACACTCACTGGGGTGCATGGGGTCTCTTACACCAGCACACGATCAGCGCATCCCCCTGCACAACAGGAAGTGTACGTGCTTGTTTCCTGTTTCCTGTTCATGGAGACTGGCTTCCTCTGAAGCTCTTATCTCCTGACTGCATGCTTCTCCTTCCGAAGTAAGCCTGGGATTAGGGGAATGTTGTTATATGTGGTGTTGGTGCACAAATATTTTTAAATTTTTTATATCAAATCTATGTAGGGTTGCACCACAAAAGGACCTTGAGGAAAAAATTTCCTTTGTGAAATTAAAAAAAAAAAATTTAGCTCCAGGAAGGTGCCATCATGTTTCTGTAACGCAGCTTGTTTGAACATTTTTGAATATATTACCGCTGCTTCGGTTTTAGTTTCATGTCATACTGGCATAAACACTGGCTTCTTCAAAGCAGCCACAGGATGTTTTCTGCTGTATCTACGGGAGGCATTCAGGAGCACTGATTGTCATATTTCCCAGTCAGAAACACACCCCGGCCCGGTCGGCTCTGCTGTGTGACTCACTGGCACTGAAGAGCAACACGTGGGATTCAGAGGATGGACGCAGTCACATTGCAGCACCAGCACCGCGGGCAGGAGAGATGGTCTTCCTGTTTGCTTTAATGAGCCCGTTAAAGTGGCATGGTGTTCCTCTGTCAGACGTGAAAATGAACAAACAGCTGGCCTTGAGCTGAGTTGTTATTATTCTAATGAGGCCATTTTTATGAACGCCTTCACTCATGTTGATGCTCAGTGGAAGTTTGTCCCATTCGTTGCCAAGGGCGATGCTTCAATTCTGGACTGAATGTTTTTGGATTTTATTGGACTCCTGAGCAAGACGCTGAGCTGAATTATGCCGGTAATGTCCCCTTCTGTAAATGGGATTCATATATAAAAAATGCTAAATCATTCTGGATGGGTCTATCTCCTAAGAAAATCATGATGTAAAAATGCGCAAGGTCAATGGACTGAGTTGCTAACTGTTTTCTAACAGCAGGGGGCGATGCTTCTACGCCTTATGGTGATTCTGGCGTCAGTTGATACTTGCTGTTGAGAGGTGGTCTACTGGTGGTTGATACAGTGGACTGTGTTGAATGCTGTTTTCTAACAGCAGGTGGCACTGTTTATAAGCCTTACAGTGGTGATTCTGTTATCAGCTGATTTTAGTAGGGGATAGGTGGTCCTCTGATAGCTGATATGATTCAGAGTCAGACACTTTTTGTAACAGTAGGAGGCGCTGCCTGTAAGCATTTGAGCAGTCATTCTGTTGCCTCCTGTTAGCAGTTCAGAGATAGGTCTCTGGTAACTGATCCTTGCTGTGTCTCTTGTGGTCTGGCTAAGTAAACAGATGTATTCAGATGGAAGCCCATGCACTTGCATGCTTACCTTGCTTAAACACTTTATTGACTGTTTTTACAATACTATGAAGGGCTTTTATTTCGTAAAATCTTTCGCACATCTAGCAGATTTTCCCTGCCTGTCTATATCTGTGTGTACATTTGGGTGCTTGCCCGGTGCTTTTATTCAAAGTGACTCATCCCTATTTATATTGCTGCATATTTACTCTGGCCTCAGATACCCCTACCAGGTCATAAACATGGTACCTTCCGTCTATGAGTCTGCCTCTAAGAGCAATATTAACTATTAACCTCCTATTCCAGCCCCAAAACATGTATAATAATAACAATGTAGCTGTATGGTGCAGATCTGCAGACATTAAAATTGGCCGATTCATGTCCAAAAATCTGCTGTTTGACAGGTTGTACGGCTGACATATAGACGCAGACGCATTTGACCTGCTTCTGCTGGAGGCTCTTGACCCCTGATGAAGTACCTGAAGCTTCAGTTCCTTCTCTGATGGTTGACTCATTTCTCTCTTTAAAGACAGATGAAGTGTTTGCAAACTGCCCAGATCTACAGTACATCCATGCCACATGATGCTAACAGGTTTGTATGAATCTCTTTTGCTCGCTGGATGTGTCAGTTAATGTGCTCCACAAAGCCAGATATCTACAAAGAAATCCGAAATCAGTGAAATGTCTAATCCAATATATATTAAATGTGTGAATTGTTTTATACTAAAATGTAAAAACTTTCTATGAATATGAACTTGAAACAAATAATTTAATATAGTTTGAAATTTAAGGACTGTCAGACCTATACATAGATAGTTCCTTATCTGCTAGGATAATGATGGTGCCCCCATCCTCACCCACAGAAAATGGGATGTCACTTGGAATGAGAGTGTCTACTAGACAAACTCACCAAAATTACTCAAAATAGTTTAACTGTAGGGCAGAAATGATAACAGCTAATTCAGTCCTGTCTGGGAGCTCCTGATTTGTAGGGCAGCAAGAAGCACGTGCCATTAAAAGCAGCCGTTAATCTCTATAACACTGTCATTAGCTTCTGAGTGTAGCCTTTGCTGCCTAGAACAGTGGCTGCTCTCCCATTGGCTATAGAGCCAGATGTGGCCAGCATGTGTGCCTGCTGACTGCTCTGCCATTGGCTATAGAGCCAGATGTGGCCAGCATGTGTGCTTGCTGACTGCTCTGCCATTGGCTGGAGCCAGAGGTGGCCAGCATGTGTGCCTGCTGACTGCTCTGCCATTGGCTGGAGCCAGAGGTGACCAGGCTGCCGAGTTGAGTTTTGCTGCCAACCTCTCTCGCCCCTGGCTGAGTGGCTAAAGGTTAGCCTGTGCTGTGGTTGGGAGATCCAGGATGCTCTTCAGAGAACCAGCTTGTCTTTTTAGGCCTGAGCTGCATAGCTGAGATCAACCAGAGAAGGGGGCTGTGGATGGATGGACTTCGCCAGGGCAGCTGGACATTATTTATATACTGTCATAAGCTTATGCTATGCTTGAGCTTAATTTGCCTTTAAAGGAAAATGATCAAATTTACTCAGTTAAATTCAGGAATGTTCTTCAATCAGACAATCCAATCAATATATAGAGTGTACATTCAGTTCATTCAGAGTGTAGTTAATTTTTATTTATTTATATTAAATCTAACACACCCTGGAATTAGATTACATTTTTTTAAAAAATACCCTGTACTTATATGGACGTAACACAAGTAGCCTTAAAATAATCCGAGGGACACATAATAATAGATAGCTTTGTTTAACCTGCTTGACCCAAATCCTGCAAAAAGCTCTTTCATGGTACTCTCCTTTTACTCACAGGCACTAATATGTCGTCTGCCATGTGTTAAAGGATTTTGTTTGAAATTGTCTTTTTTTTCAGTGTAATGTTGAAATTTCTATGACATGATCACGTCCAATAAGGGGATCAGTTAGCCTCATAGCGTCATAGAATAATGTAACATCTTTCAATCATATTAAAGTTTTACAATGACCGTGTTAAAGTTTTAAAATGGCTGCATTATTTAGAATTTGTTCAAGAAAATGTCAGTGTGACTTATTGTAAAAAGGATCCAGATCTGCTAAATGGGTTCTTCAGTAATAAAGTTTTAATCTGCTGAATGTAATTATAGCATATGTAATGTCATGGGGATGGTGATTCATCAGGCTATATGGGGAGAGATCCTGCAAAGCTTTCGTGAGTCAGGGAGGTGGGCAGCTGTGATGCAGGAGTCTGGGCATGTGTGTCTCGGTCCTGATATATGACCAGCCACGGACTGCACTGTACGGCCAAAATCACACCAACTTAAGGTGAAACTGAGCTTCCTAAATCATTCTTCACCTTCTCTTGTTCAAAATCTAAACAGAAATTCTTGTGATATTCATCAAATCATAAAAGGTTACATCAGCCCTGTGTCAGACTACACAGCAGGCCAGATGCAGCAGGCTCCAGGCAAATGTTAAATGTAACTCGATAAAAAAGAAGTAACACGAAACCATAACATTCATTTGTAACTTTGATGTAAAAATAAGAATACTACTTTTAGCCCCGAATATGTGTCCATATGCATTCTCTCCGCAATGCACTACATAAGCACCAGGGGGCAGCATCTCCACAAGCTCCAGAAGCCATTGTCAGAAATTGTGCCCTGTTTTTTCCTCTCTCGCAAATAAGTGTAAACACTAATTAGCATTAAAATTTAAATAACAATCAGCCACTAATCTAATTCTTCATTGTGTTTTTTTTTTCATTAATTGGCATCTTTTGGATGGAAAATACGTATTTGGAGATATTAGCACCTGAATAGTCACAGCAGAAAGTGTGTTTATACTGTAGCACATCCTGGCTGTCTGAGACGGGTGTTAGCAGAACTGTGTGTCCGTTCAGAGCTTTTCCATCTACCCCCAGAGGTAATTCACAGCTGCCGCAGCTTTCCTGCTCAGGATCCACGTTAAGGGGGACTGGACTGTCTGTAACAGGTGTAACGTCAACTAAAGCTTTATTGTTATCTCAGCGCTGTACAATACACAATGTAATAAAATAATGCAGCATTCATGACAGGACAGGCATTACAGTGCTACAGGTGTCGTGCAGTTATCTTATAGCTGTCCAGGGCCCTTTGCCACGCCTGGCTACAGGGATCCTAAAGCATCAGCACATAAACTCCACCTTTCATGTACAGCATTGTCTATTTTTTTTTTGTCTGTCTCTGCAGATGATTTAGAAATCGCAGACTGGCAGGGTGTGTGTGTGTGTGTGTGTGTTATACTTTCATCCAGTCACTTTAAAAGCAGTAACAAATTCATGTGTGCCTGCTGTTACACTGCCCAGTCACCCCGCGTACGTGATGTGCATTTGTGTGAGTGGGGGGCGGGGGGGGGGGTGTTTTTAGGGAAGACGGAGGCCTGCATGACGAATGAGATGTTTGGGAAAGCTGTGAATTTATGGACGGGAAGGCTGCCATCTATCCAGCGCTGAATGCCGTCCTCAAGGGCACGTTCCGGAGCCGGGCTCCTGCTGGGACCAGCGCTCAGGACAAGGCCCATTCCACTTGTTCAGCCCCTCCCTCTGTGAGCAGTAAAGGACTGCCGGTGAACTATACGCTTCTGACATGCCGATTGTTCTGTAATTTTTAAAATATTCAGCTTTTGAGATCGTTTTGTATAATAACCTATAAGCGTGTGTGGCTGCGCTACACAAGAAGCTCACACTGTACTCATCTAAATGACGCAGCAAGCAAAACTGTCTGTTTCAGGCCGCATACTTATTAGTCATTTGCGATTCCATCATCTAAATGCTCTGACTAACAGCTTCCATGCGTCACCTTTGAAAGGCTTTTCCTTGCTTCCTTCTGCAACTTCATTTTGGTTTTTGTTTTTTGTTCTTTTTTTGCTCTCTGCTGATGTATGATTAGAGGACTCATGCAGATCCGCCCATGACCACCTTGTACAGAATTGGAGGTATGGAATATGGATGTGTTGTATCACCTTATTGTTATGACAGTGGTGCTATGGGCAGCTGGGGGCCTGGGGTGGCGCTGCGGGCAGCTGGGGGCCAGGGGTGGCGCTGCGGGCAGCTGGGGGCCAGGAGTGGCGCTGCGGGCAGCTGGGGGCCAGGGGTGGAGCTGTGGCGCTGTGGGCAGCTGGGGGCCAGGGGTGGCGCTGCGGGCAGCTGGGGGCCAGGGGTGGCGCTGTGGGCAGCCTCTGACCTGCAGAATTGGCGGCTCAGGTCCCACCTCCGGTCTTGCCAGTGTGGGGTGGGCATGCTCTCTGAGCGAGGGGTGCTGGTAGGGTGTGAGTATGTGATGGAGTGGCATCCCACTCGCTGTGCCCTCTGCCCTGTACCCAGTGCCAGTCTGAAGGCTCACTATGACCCAGGATAAGTACTTATGGAAGATGATGGATTACGAGAGGCCTGGGGGCTGGGGGTAAGCAGATAAGAGGTTGTGCCTGTGTAGTAACATTTAACCTGCATAGTTATATATAACCTGCAAATTGTTTACCCTGCAGGGTAAATATTACTATGCAGGGTAAATATTACTACACATTTGTAGTAATATTTACTCTGCATAGTAATATTTAGACTGTAAAGTAATAACCCACATAATAGTAATTAAATTATACCCTGTGTAGGAATATTTAAATTGTAAAGTAATAACCGGTGTAATAATATTTAACCTGCACAGGCAGGGACAAATAGGGAACTGGAGGGGGCGGAGGAAAGAGGGCCCAGGTGGGAGGACTTGCATGTCATGGGGGCCTGGCTGAAGTAATTTTGTCCTGGGCCTGGGAATTATGCGTCACATCGCGAGCCTGAACCTGCTTAGTAATATTTATACTGTGTAGCAATATTTTGACTGTAAAGTGATAACCCATGTAGTAATATTTAATCTGCGCAGTAATGTTTAACCTGTGCAGTAATGTTTAACCTGTGTAGCGATCTTTAACTGGTGCAGTGATATTCCCCTCGCTTTGCGTCTCTCCAGGCGGCCCTGGGGGTGTCCCCATGAGGACGGAAGCACTACTGAGGCTCAGCTTGATCTGACAGAGGGAGCGGTGTGATGCCGGGCTGCTCACCGCCACATGCACGTCCCACCGTGGAAATCAGGCTGCTGCAGGAAGATCTCTCTAGGTGCAGCATCTCATTACTGCTACACAATGCTTAATTGGTCCAGGAAAGCATGAGAGCGGCATGAAGGCAGCATACTCCAAGGCTGCCAAATCGCTGCATCCTCTGGTCAGATCACTCATTGACGTTAAAAATCGCTCCGCATGTGTCGAGCTCAATTGAAACATCACCTGCGGATTCAAGTCTAAAATATTCTGAAATATTATAATTTATACAGCTCTCTGTTCTGTTATGTGAAGTGTGGCGTTGCAGCTTTTCAGCCCAGCCGTGAGTAACAGATCTGAGGCACAAGAGGTTAGTCGCAGTACAATTGGGGCCTTTCTTGCTCCCCACACCTACACACAGCTGAAACAGTAGCAGGACACGCAGGGTCACGCACAAGGGCTCCATGGAGGGGGCCAAACATTGATCCGCATTAGTGGTAAGGTGATTACACTCATCTGCTCCCCGCTCGTGCTCAGTTCGTGTTGAGCTCAGACCAAGCCCTATTGACTGGCCAGCTCCGCATTTCATTATGGTTTTTTTTTTGTCAATTAAACTCTGCACTGGGGACGGGTCAATAGTGCCTTGACATCGGTAAAAGTAGCAGAGGGTGTGTATGAACATTCATGGAGCTCATCAGTGCTTGTTCTGTGGCCTGCGTGACCTTAAATGATCGGATTCTAGCACTGCTATGCCAGTCCTCTGCTTTACCGTGACGCTGCACTGCAGTAATACTCCCAAAGGGAAGGAAATACGTACTGAGGAGATGCCACCTTGAGGTCCTGGACTCTGAACCATGGTGCCAATCTCATGGCGTCCATCTGCTCCATCTGGCGTGTTCTTCCCACAGTCCAAACACATACAAGTAGGCTAACTGGCATTTAAATTCAATTAACCGGTCCATAGTGCCCTGTGATGGACTGGCATCCCATCCAGGGTATACCCAGCCTTGTGTCCTGCGATGGACTGGCATCCTGTCCTGGCTGTACCCAGCGTCGTGTCCTGCGATGGACAGGCATCCTGTCCAGGCTGTACCTAGCCTTGTGTCCTGCGATGGACCGGCATCCTGTCCAGGGTGCACCCTGCTTTGTGTCCTGTGATGGACTGGTGTCCTGTCTTGGGTGTACCCAGCCTTGTCTTGAGATCCCCTGTGACCCTGTATGGATCAGCAGCGAGGAAATAGATGGATGACAGACAGTTGTGTCCGAATGCAGTATCCATCATTGTAAGTGAACCGTAACCAGGTCGAATCTGCATAGAGACACATGAGCAGAACCTGCATCACTTAACATGCGAGGCGTGTTTTCAGGTACAGAAAATGTGTCAGGGTAGCTAACTGAATAATTAAAATAAACATCTGGCGATATTTTGAACCCAGGAATGCTGCAGAGACATTTAGTGAGTTTGTTAGAGATGCTTATTTTCCCAGACACGTTGTTCATATTATTAAAAATAATTTGTAAGCAAACATTTCCAAGCAGCACCCCCCTGCTCATTGCACTGTTGCACCCTGGCGACCTGGAATCGTCTTCATCAGTGGCATCATTCATTTCATGAGTCTGACCATTAACTGGTGTTGTTTTTCTAAGGGAAATCACAATAGTCATCATATTTTGGTTCACTTTTGGTTCATGGCTGAGTTCGTTTTAAAGGTACAATTGTTTGTATGGTTTACTTTGCTAACATAACCACATGATGGGGGTGGGGGGGGGGGTATTTTGGGCTGAAAACAGCAAGGAACAAGAAAAACAACAGCAGTCAGAACCATGCCGGAGACAGTGTCACGCCTGGGTAATGGACTGGGGCGTCCAGGTCAGGATGTGTGGCTTGGAGACAGATACACAAAAGCCAGTCTTACATGGCTGGTAATATTTAGGCAGAGGCAAGGTAAGGAATGCACTGATCAACCCCCCCCCCCCACCGATACACACACGCACCAGCATGTCAAAACATGTAAAACAATGTCATTAATATGCATGTATAATTATCGCCTGACTTTAAAATTTGCATAAACAAATAAGATGTTTAATTTTTTGTGCATAATATCAAGATGTTGAGCTATCTAAAACAAAATTAACACAGAAATGAGTTCATTTTTACGCTTTTCTGGTGGTTTGCGTTTGGCCCAGTGTGATGCGTACTGTTTTTGGGAAAACCGACAGGTTAATATGGCTAACAGGATATTGTGCTTTCCCGTTACGTGTGGAGTGGCACACTGGGTGGAAAAACCTTTCAAAGGACAAAACACTGAATCAGACTTCCTTTAGATCCAAAATATGAACAGATTAAATGGGGAGGACAGGTTCATCTGAGGTAATCCAGGGGGGCACTGATCCATGATGCTATGATGTTTACAGGCAATGACCTGAACACCCCTCAGGGGAGAAAGCCAGTCCCCTCCAGGTACAGCCTGACTGTGCACCACTGGCGTCAGGTTTTCTCTACTCCCCTATACCCAGCTAGTCGGCTGAGATGCTGTAGACTACGCCAGTGATCCGCCCTGCCAAATCCTGGTCCAGGTCAGCAGCAGCCATACATATGCATGTGCACAGGGCAGATGCATTAATTCGCGCTCTTGGAAAGGTCAGCTCCGTGGTCTGCAGGATCTGAATATCACGCACACAGAGAAACTCTCTACCTCTGGATCGCTATGCAAGGAGAGAGTGTCTGGGGGCAAAGACAGGGATCTGAGCTCCATGTGCGAGTCTGTGTGTGGCATCCTTTGAGAGAGCCAGGGGCACGACAGGCCCCTGCTTCACATGCCAGTCCTCCTGTGGAGCAGCTCTGCTCTGCTCACCACTTCTGGGTGGGAAATATGAGGGTGTGAGAGCAGATGGGACCACACCAGCCGCCGGGGGGAGCGGAGAGAAAGGTGTCAGCGGTTCAGGGCTGAAATCGAGATGGCCCTCCTTCAGTCAGCAGAGGCCGTATTGATTTGATTAGTCGCTAATTAACAGCAGGCAGCCCAGCCAGGCACGAGGGAGACGGCTCAATTAGTGCGATGTCAGTGAATCTCATTTTCTTGGCTGTATCACACGTCTCTCTGAAGGATAAGGATGAACCAGAGGGATCCTTCCAAGGTGATCTGACAACTTCCAGAAGCTGAACAATTTGAGCCTTAATCTCCCTTTAGCGAAGACCCTTTATTTACCTAACAAGCTACCTGAGCTCGTTTGCAGCC
>JAODKC010000095.1:26849863-26860934 GCA_026777985.1 Mormyrops attenuatus | reverse complement strand
CGGGGCCCCCCCCCCGCCCGCGGGGGGGGGGGGGGGGGGGGCGGGCCCGGTACCTCGTCGACGTGGACGTAGTAGAAATGAGCCGTGTGGTAAATGGCTTTGAAGAGGCGCTGAAACTGGCGGGCAGCCCGGCCGTGGATCACCAGCATGAAGGCGATGCGGACGGGGTTCAGCGGCGCCCCCTCCCATGACTCGTCCTCCCAGTGCATGTTGACATTGGCTTTGCCTGGCCCATGGGAGAGAGGCGCATTCTTCATGGGAAATGACACAAAGCAAACACAGCAGCACCCAAAGCTGTATGCCACATACGCACTGCTGTCTGCCCATTCAGGCGGCATGTAAATCCAGTGAGCACCTCCACTGCAGTGAGCACCTCCACTGCAGTGAGCACCTCCACTGCGCTACGGCACAAGCAGCCCGTTAATTATGAAAACCAGCCAAGGTGGAGTGTAAATAAAGGGCATGCCCTTGTACACCAGGCCAAGGCATCCCTCTAAACTACTACAGGGAGGTTACACTCCCTGGCTGCAGGGGGCGCTAATGAGGGCATACACAATTACAGGGAAGCCGTGGCACCACTGTGTCAGCCAGTGAGGCATTTTAGCCAAAGGGACGGGACCTGGGCACATAATGACAATAATTTCTGTGAGGGCTGTGTTTTTATTGGCATGAGGCCGATGGAGGTTACGCGGCCCCCGAGTGCACTGTGACTTTGGGACGGAAAGCCGCGGGAAGCCATGGCATGCTGGAAGGATGCCAGATCCTTCCATGGACTTCTCCCGGCGAGATCCTGTGGGACTGTACCAGACAGAGTGTGAGAAAGGCGGAGCTCTACACGCCTGGGCAAAAGGGATGTGAGAAAGGCGTAGCTCTACACACCAGGGAGACAGGGATGTGAGACAGGCATAGCACTACACACCTGATAGACGGGGATGTGAAGAAGGCATAGCTCTACACACCAGGGAGACAGGAATGTGAGAAAGGTGTAGCTGTACACACCAGGGTGACAGAGGTGTAGCTCTACACGCCTGACAGATGCGACACAATTATATTGGAGAAAACAAGAAAAAACAATAGATTTGAAAGTATTTGCCCTTTTAATTCTCTAACGTTATGCTCGTACCTCTATACCGCAGCTATTGATCTTATGCTGACTTGCATTTCAGGTCACGGACACAAATGACTATACGTTAACACAACACTAGTGCGAGATAGCGGCACCCGCCAGGTCCAGAGCTGAGTGTGAGCCAGAGCGGGAGGGTATCAGCGCCAGGCTAGAACCTGCGCCATGAAACAGCTTGGCAGGCTGAATGAAAGAGGTGAGGGCTTGATATACACTTTCTGTTTACAAGAAAGTTACCACCATCGAGATGGTGTTTTAACGCCTCAACGTGGCCCTTATGAACTGGCTAGGGGCCTGACTCACAGCAGTAAGTAATCCAGCTCAGATGATTCCCCCCCAGCTGCTACGGCTCACACAGTGGCGTGGACATGAGCCAGGCCCAGGCTGCGTGGCAAATCCCTCGCTCTCGGAAAACTGAAGCCCCCCCCCCCACAAGGATAGCGGAGGGTGGGGGCTCCATTATAAGGGACAGGAGAGACGGCGCAGCAGGGTTAAACCCCACCAAACAGCATCGATTACCCCTGCCAGGTGTAAAGTTGCGGACAGCTAAGGGTCATTAACATGGCTACAAGCTCACAGCACATTTTCACCTTTAACCCGAGAGTATGATGAGGGTTAGTAAATGTGGCAGAAATCAGAAATGCTGTGCGTGACTGGTCAGGCACACATCTGGTCTGGGCCTCTCTGCTGCGCTCACGGCCCCCACGGAGTGCAGGTCAAAGGCAGTGCGGTCCCCGCACATGGTGGGGGATGGGATTTCTGACAATCCTAACTATGCTTGTATGGTGGGGTATCCTTTAAGTAATGAGCATGGCTGTGAATTATTATTTAATCTTCAGTGGGGGATCGTGAGAATAAGCAGAAGATCAAAGGCAAAGTGTTGTCAGGTGCTCTGGCCAGCGGTCACATGACTCACTGTCAGAAACCCTGAAATTAACACACAGCTAACTGACCTGCAGGTAACACCCCCTGTGACAGAGAGCATGAAGGCAACACTGCTTAGTACAGACAGAATCACATTATACTTCTGTGCACATTAGCAGTCACAAACAATCATTTGAAATACTACGAAAAATTTGTTATACTACAAAAAAACGCATAACTGTACCTTTAGGGTATAGTTTCAAACAGAGTACACCCCAGTAGTATAAGCACATAACGGCGAGGCTTATGTGGGGCAAAGAGCCATATAAAAACCACAGCAAAACTCTTTAGCAAGCTTTTGTCCAGATCTTAAGAAAACAGCATGCAAACAGCCCTTTCTGCTAAAACTCGGAGCTTGTTAAAACAGCAGCACGCTAAACACTAGCAGATGGAACCCCGATAACGGTCCGGGTCGCACCTACGGGCCCCTAAGCTGTGTGGTGCTCCACCGGACCCCACAAACTGGGGGTCATGACAAGGCAGACAGGCACGATGCCGGACAGTAGAGGAGACAGCCTGTAGTGATCTCAGCTCACAAATGTGAGCTTCACCTTCAGCAAACATGTTCTGTCCAAATATGGTTACCAGGACTGCGTCCAAGAACTAATTCATCAAACAGATTTTGATGGACAAAATGTAGAGCACTCACCCTCCAGGGGGCAGTAGCGAGTCACCTTCTCCGGCATAAGCTGGCCCTCCTTGTGACGGCAGTACACCTCGGCGATCTGCTGCCGGCACTCCTTGCTCTTGGCGCGGGACAGCGCTGAGATGGCCTCTTTGCCACCGATCTCGCACTTGGGTGGCTGCTCGTACGTGATCTGTGAGGCGGAGGGGGCCGACTTGCCGGCTGGCTGGACGGCCCGGCGCCTTTCCTCTGGCTGCTGCAAGCCACCTGCCCGCCCGGTGCTGGCAGAATGTGTGCGGTTGGGGCCCGGCGAGGCTGGCGAGACCGGTGAGGCGGCCTCAGCACCGTCATAGTGGATGACCTCATCGGAGGCCTTGCCCGTGCCACGGGGGGCCGGCGCTGCCCCCTCACTGAGCCGTCCGCGTCCACGGCCGGCCGTCCGCCTCTGCGGCTGCGAGCGCGCCCCAAAGTTGCTGTTGTCAATGTTCTCAAAGTCCTTGGGCACGGAGTTCTCGTTGTTGCTGTCGACCCGTACTTTCTCCTTAGGCCGGTGAGAGCGGAAGCCATCCTGTAAAGGAGGGACACGGACACCAGCTGTCACTGCACATCACAAGCCAGAACTGCTTTCCACGAAATGCGGCAGAACCCTTCTCCCAAACCAATCTCAGCTTCAGAGAACCCCAGGAAGGCGGGCTTGGCATGCCCCAGTCTAATGATATAGCAGCAGCGGTTGGGGGTCTGACAACACTGCTGGGTGTGACGAACCTTCGCCCCATTACCACACAACTGAGCTGTGTCAAAAACAGGAAACGCTCTCAGAGAATCTGGAGCAGGGCTATAATAATATATGACTGAATGTCACTTATCATCAAAAGGATAAGCAATTATTACACATTTCTATTAAAACCCAGACTGACAAAGCGGATCCCGGACCTGAGGACAGCCCCGCCCCTCAAACAGTAGCTCAGCCAATCAGGCACCAGAGAGAGAAGGAACAGAGAGCCAGGTGGAGATGCCTGGGAAAGAGGATGGGGGGGGGGGGACACCCCGCATGTAAAATTGTCGAACCTGAAGTTCACGTCACTTGTATGGAAGCCAGAGCTGGGGGGGAGTAAACCATGCCCCCCCACACACAGGTTGTTCACCGGACCCTTCCCGGAGTCCCACGCCAGCGGCTCTTTAATGTGCTGTCTGGCCTACTCTCTGCAGGGACAAACGGGGGCTTTTAGGGGAAAATTACAGCGCACTGGATTAATAGCCTGGGAAAGCAATGCAGGTGAGGGAGTATCGATCGCCTGCGGGGAGCGCTCTCTTCCCACAGTGCCTCAGGAGACAGCTCCGGATATCCTGGCACACAAGACGCCTGCCGAGGGACGCCAACCACGGGTATAAATATCTCACGCGGTGATTGGCCCCAAATCGGCTCCTGCCTCGGCTCCTCCCCATGGGGCCGGCCTCAGATAAATCCCACTGCGGACGAAACGGCACACGGGGAAAGGGGCCAGTCTGGGTCCGGTTGTGTCACCAGGAGAGCCTGTCACCTGCAGGAGCAAACACACCCAGCTCCACTTCCAAAAATCACTCCTACCAACCACCAGTGCACTGTTCATGTCATTGTTGCTAGGGTGACCAGATAATCCATGTCAGGGAGGACAATCTGAGCTCCTTCAAGTTTTACACACTAAAACTGAAAGGCTCCTGTGTTTGGCTAAATAGTTCAGTTCTTCTTGTACCTTTACTTGTTTGTTTGTTTCCTTCATTGAAAGACTCATCCAGCTGTTTCACACTGACATTAGTGAACAAAGGAGACTAACCAATCAGCACACAGCAAGAACTGAATGCTTAAGTGAAATTCAGGTCCTTCTAACTGAATAATGATCATTTACAAATCCTGTCCTAGCTCAAAGTGCCCTCCCTGACATGGATTATCTGCCCAAGTGGAGATACCATTCCTGTAAGCGATTGTATCCTTGCACATTATTTTTTATTAGCCTATTTCATGTTTTTGTATAAACATGTATGTAAATGTGATGTATGTTATATGATGATACATGTTGTTGTTGTTAATGCTGCAGTAATGAGAAAATTTCCCTCTAAGGGATTAATGTACTCTCTCCCCCCTCTCTAGCTGGGAGTAGCCTGGGGGGTTTGGCTGGAGGGGGGTGCATTCCGTTATTCTGTGGATGGAAACCCTATATAAAGTGTCATCCCATCAGAATCACCATCATTACTGTGCGTTATTATATTTAATCACTTCTAATTCTAGTTCCTGACTGAAGGGTACATGTCAGTCCTCCCCAAGGATTCGAACCAGTAGCAGCTAGTCCCAGTAACCCTCAAGCTGGAAAGTCTCTCTGTGACCTGAGTGCCTCGTCATTACTAGGGGGTGGGACATAGAGAGATTCTGCTGGTAAGGCAACCACAGGGCAGCCAAGAGCAGAGGGGGTAACAACAGAGCCAGATGTGCGAGCGCCACCCCCAAGACCCCGCAAATATGCTTAATAATGATCATCCAACTAAAAACCCCAGAAGGAGCAGCCCCCAAACCCAGCCAGTTCCGGTCCATCTTCCGGACACCAGGATGAGGAACGAAATACACATGAGGCGCTCTTTCACAGCATGACGGCTTCCACAGCTGTGGACACTCCCACAGCCCCACAGGGCATTAAGCGGCATTAACCAAAAAGCCACCTCCGGCCTCCTCGCTCATTGCTGCCCAGCGCACCTGGCGGCGCCCCCTGCTGGTGGCTGACCCTGCGCATGGCCCAATGATCCAGGATCTGACCTGAGATGGACAGCAGGGACAGCAGGGCCAGTCCCTGAAACGAGGCCCCCGCTACCTCAAAGGCTTTGATCTTCTGAAGTGCTCAAACCTGGGTCTGTTTAAGGAGCACAAACAACAAGAATGACGGCCTTATTAATCCTGCAGGTTCCAGCAGGTTCCTATTTCACTCCTCTCGGCTAACCATGTGTCCTACTTTGTGTCCCCCCCCCCCAGGGGTGGAGCCAAATGAAAGGCCACCCCATCACCAAGACAGCCCCACCCCCACCCGCGCGCTGTCTTTGTCCCTGGGAATGTGCTCCGAGCTGGAGGCTGCTGTGAATGAGCCATGGGGCTTTGGTATGCGGGGGGGGGGGCAGCTCTATAGAGAGCCGTCAGTCACGGCCCCCCGGCACTGAGCTCCTTTGTCACAGTTAGCTTCTTTCCCCAAATTGCAGGGTGACAATCTCACTCCACACCCCCACCCCCTGCTCCCTACACAGCGGGGGTGTAAACAGGGGGCCGCGTTACTATAGAGTAATATCTGCTGTTGGGGTGCATGAACGACATTGAAATCACACACAGTGGAATGGAAAGAAAGAATCCCCCCCACCACAACCATACTCATGTGGGGGGGTGGGGGGTCTGGGATGGGAAGAGGACCCCCGCAGTAATTTCAGCAGTTTCTCCGTGTCTGAAAAACAGCTGGATGTCACTGGGCCCTTAAAGGCGCCCCCCTCCCCCCATGATTGGCCAATACTGGTTTCATTTAAGTACAAAAAAAATTATATAAGCATATTTTGGAGCCCCCTAGCTGGGGGGGACAAAAACAGGACAAAAGAGAAGCGGTATGGAGTTCCTCATTTGGGGGAGCTGGTGGAAGCGAGAGAGAGAGCGGGCTGGGGGGGGGGTTTGTAGAGGGATGGAAATGAATCACCCAGGAGGGCACAGAAACGGAGCATCCCAGAATCAGCGGTCAGCACCTGATCAGCGTGGCATGGTGTCGGGGCACCGGATCAGCACATGTATCTGTCACGACACCCGCAGACGGCATCGTGATAAATAAAATAAACGAAAATGCCCCCTTCCAGGGACTCCCCCAAGACTCATCACTTGCTAGGACTCATACGGGGTGAGAAACTGCAGAAGATGGATGGATGGATGGATGGGTGGCAGTTAAAGCACCATCACCATGCCTCCAAGGTCATGCCGCCCCCCAGCTGCACCGTGACCACGTGGCTGTGGCTTGCTCTGGGCATCCCGCCAGCACACATCATCAGTGGGAACTCCAGCCCCCTTCCACTATACGCTCCGTTCCTCCCCCAAAAAGCAGGGGGCATACCCGCACCCATCCCCTGCTATGAAAACGCCTGGAGGTTCCCCCCCCACCCACCGGCAGCTCAGAGACCACACGGGTCACACTTGTGTGAGAGAGAGGAACACAGCCAGCCTGGCGGTGTGGGGCTCAACACATGCCATCATCTAGCATGAGGAAATGGGGCTGCGGTGTGTGGAGGCAGAGGGGGAACGCGCTTCACGCCGTGTGTCCGCATATGGGGCTATGGTGTGGGGAGACAGAGGGGGAACATGCTTCAATGCTGTGTGTCCGCACACGGATATATTTATTTAAAAGCAAAACAGAAAAAAAACTTCAGCAGAAATCGCCAATTTAAGAAGTGTGTAAGCGGCATTAACCAAAAAGGCTGGGAAATGTGCATTCAGCAGCTGGGAGGGCGCGTGGAGTCAGGTTGCGGAGAGCGCAGTCAGGCTACGGAGACTGCAGTCAGGCTGTGGAGAGTGCAGTCAGGCTGCGGGCTGCATGCCAGGGGGGTGTGAAGGAGCGAGGCGGGCATGGTACCAATAGGGACATGCTCACCGGAGCAGCCCGGCACGGACTATCCAGGGTTACACTACCCGATGCCAAAAACTGCCTCACATAAAGTGTCTTATTCCTTTTTAGATGAAGAGGGAGTATAAAGGGGAACATCAAGAGGTCACGTTGAAACAGCCTGACACACATCACAGAGCCTATCTCTAACCCTGTTCATTAAAAATAGGGAATGATAACCGTAACCCCTCCAAAGTCCATCTGGTCACAGGTGAAAAGTCTCACAGCATGCTGTAAAAGGAAGGAGTTCTTTGGCATCCTCACAAATCCCAGGAAGCATTATCTGTGAAACTTCATCTCGACAACAGAGCCAAAGAGCCACTGTTGGCAAAGTTAGAGAAAGAGAAAAAAAAATTAAAAATGAACGAACTTTTGAAATATTTTTTAAATGTTGAAAAATTACAGTCCAGAGTCTGACACAAATTAGATAACAGACCTCACGCTTAAAGACAGAGTTTATTTTCTGCGAGGCCAGAAATGTGCTGTAGCAATTAGGGGTGGGATGAAACAAAAGAACTGAACAAAAAAGGTATGGCGTCAAATCCGGGGGGGGGCTCCAGGAGCGAGGAAGCCCCCTGGTCACTCTGCAGAGGACAGCACCTGTGGGGGATGGGACAGCTACAGCAGAAGGCCATCTCAGCCAGTTGTCAGGCTGCTGCTGGGCCACAGCTCTGGATGGTCTCTCGGAAAATACAGCTGCCTCCACCACGTCTATTCATAGAGCCGTGGGCCCGGTAAGCGAGCCGCGCGGATAATTCACATGGACGCTCTGTAATGAAGTTACACGTCTCCCTGTGAAACGGCGCCGTTTCCCTTCACTTATACGGCTAAATGTTGGTTTAACCTGCTATTTTTAGAACACTTATAATATTATCTCAGAGCCTACAGATGATACCAAGTGATATCTAACAGAGGTGTGGAGAAGATCTTCATGCCCATGACCAGCGCCAGTGAAAGCCCACATGGTGCCCTAGGCAAGCCTCAGAGCCTAATTCAGCTGACTCTGACAGTATGTGCTGGGGGTGGGGGGGCTCTGGAGGTTTGCTAATTTGGTGCTCAGAAGATGGCGTCATAGTCGGCCGCCTGTGTCACCTAATGGGCTGATGGCACTGCACCATCCGCCACGTATGAGCTGCCAGTGGGGGGCGCTGTGGTGCACAGGACTGTAGCTGCTGAGGAAAAAGCAAGGCTCAGCAGAAGGCCGGCACCTCCCGCCTGTAAAATAACAAGGCCGCTTGACCGCGGCCAGCAGGCTCCTCGCCGCAGCGACAGCCCGGCACCGCTAAGTGGATCGTCTTAATCATCGTGGGGACGGGTGCAGGCGCGACCTGGGCCCTCCGCCAGACACCCAAGGGGGGGGGCTGGTGGGAGCGACATAGCACCTGTGCGTCTCCCAGGACAGACAAATAAACGGATAAGCGATGAGGCAGAAGTTTCCGGAAACCTGGGGGGGGCGCAACCATCCGTGTGTGCCCCCCCCCCGGGGAACGAGCACGAGCTGAAATGCTGAGCGGTCATTTCCTCGCTGGCTGGAACGGACTTGCGTCAGGGAGGATAGAGTGTGCGGGGGGGCAGCCAGGCAGTGAGCAGTTTGGGGCTGTAATTAGTCCACGGCGGGAGCAGCACCGGGACAGAGGCTAATAGAGGACCTCATTATAGCCCCCCCTCCCCGGCCGCCTTGGACCAGACTTCAAACACAGGCTCCGCGGTCCGGTGTGTAATTAGCAGCTGTCCATCAGCGGAACCCATGGGCTGGGAATTCTGGGACTGAAACACCTACTGTTTCAGGGGTTCTGGTGCTCAGCCTGACACAAGTGAGCGGGGGGGGATGTATCTGTCATAGCCAGAACTGCTGCCTCCATGCTGACTACCACAACCTCTGAATTGGACCCGCTGGTGTAGCCTGGCATCCAGACCCACGCACCAGCACACTGGAGCCAGAGGGGATGCATCAGCTTCATCATTTCCATCTCAGCACCCCTCTCCCCCCCGGTTAGGCTGCCAGCTCGTTTCCCATCATGCGTCTCTTCGAATCTGGCCAGATCCAGCGTCGCTCGCTAACTTGTCCTGGCTCGATGCTAACCGCGGGAAATCCTTGGCGATTTTTAAACGACTTTAAAGTATGCGGGATATCCGTGCCCCACTCTGCCCCGCAGATTACTGCGTCCCGCTTCCCATTATCCACACATTTCCGTGTCCAACCGGGCCGGTGCCGAGCGTGTCTAATACGCTAATTAAACTCACTGCGGGGATAATGGCGGCCTCCCCGTCTGCCATTAGTCACACCTGGTGCGGGAGCTTCCTGCCACAACCACGCCGCGCCTGCCGAGTGGGCCGGCCGGCTGGCCGCCAGGCTCCAGGGAGACGGTCCGTTCGGCACGGCCTTGGCAAGTCTCCGGGGAGTGATTCCAACAGTGTGGCTTTACACCTGTCACTCTATTCCGGGACATTCATGATCCAGGCGTTCACTTATCCATAGCTGAAGAATCAGAACAAAACTTCCCATTATCCAGACCTTTTGGTTCAAAGGCGTCTCAAATGAGGCAACAAAAAGTTTTGGATGCCTCAGAAACATGCCAAAAATCCAATGCAGGCCTCTCTCTCTGATTAACCGATTGCTGATCATGATCCCTCTGCACAATCACACATTTCATAATAATTACCTGAATTTACTCCTTTTATAGGAGTGACTCTCTCTGCAAAGCACCAGATAACCTCAGCGCTACTGTGTGTTCCGGTTTCATCGCCAACAAACTCTTGTTGGTCTGGCAGGGGAAAACAGCCAGTTCTTGACTGACGTAAATAAGCTGTTCCTCAAACTCTTACGTTAGTCAAATTTTATTTAGGTTACACACCATTCAAGACCCAGCCTAAAACACATAGGCCAAAAAATACACTAACAATACATACTAAAGAACACATATTTGATAAATGAAAAGATAAAGTATAAATTTACATGCATAGCTGTGAACTTCTTGTATAAATAGTTTCAAATTTAGGATTTTTTTGTGATTCTAGGGAACAAATCCAGTCCAAGCTGACAACATGCAGACTGCTCCCTGCCAGGGCAGAGGGGTCCAATTGCAGGATCAGGCACAGGAGCTCAGAAAGCAGCACAGGGCCAGCTGAGATTTTAATTCTGCCTTGGTCAGGCCAGCCCGACTCCTACTTAATTTGCCTGTTCATCTCAGTCTGAACATTTTAATTAGGTCACTTTAAACTCCCACTCACAGACCTTTTAGAAGGTGACTTTTTTTATTTTTAACAGTATCTCTCTGCTCCTACAAGCCATCCTTCTCTTTTCACAAAGTGCTTGCCGTTCTCTCTCTTAAAGGAAAATCAAAACGGGTAATTCCTCAGTCCCTCAGCTTCCCAGGGACACGCGTAGGCAGCCTGTAGCCTTCATGCAACTTTCCGGAGTACCATGACGTTCCGGCGGGAAGTGCCGGCAGCTACGCCTGCCACTCCCGCGGTATTGGGGACCGCCGCGGGTCTAAGGAATGGCCACCCAGAAGAGAGCAGAGACAGGGGGCGCTGGAACGCAGTGGGGTGTCGCCCTCCTAGCCGCGGGCGCCGCCGCCACATCAGACGGCTGGCCTCGGGCCAGAAACTGTGTGAGGCATTTGGAAAGAAAAGACAGGCCCCCCCCGCGGGGCCGCCGCCCCCCCCCCCCGGGGGGGGCCCCGCCAGCCCCGCCCAGCCACCGCCGCGCGCCCCGGGGGGGCGCGGGGAGGGGGGGGGGGGGGGGGG
>JAODKC010000095.1:26823132-26833542 GCA_026777985.1 Mormyrops attenuatus | reverse complement strand
CCCTCTAGACCTTTAACATCCAATTGTTCCCTGGTTTTACAAAAAATATATATGTCCCTTTTGATAAAAGTGAAATCAAAATTTGTATGGCCATCAATAACAGGAAATTATCAAAGTCAAGTGTATTTGTTTCCTGGCAAGTCTCAGTGTGCCCTGAGGATTGGTTTTGGAAAAACATTTGCACAACCTGATCTCATGATTCAAATGTAACCCATTTATGATTTCAGTGTTTGACATTGTTTCCATCCAGCCCAGTCCAGCCCAGTCCAGGTCAGGTCAGGTCAGGTCAGGTTGGGGATCATGCACTGGTATAGCACATTGCCACATCCACCACATGACGAAACACCTTGAGGTCCCGTTTGGCGACCCCCCAGGCTGACATGCGGTCTAGTCCCACCCACCGGAAATGGGCATCTATCTGCCGCAGCCAGGTGTTACGTAGGTGCCCCCTTGGCCTGGTCCAGCCACTTGGGTCCTCAGCAATGAGGATCCTGCAAGCCGGATCATCCTCAGGGAATCGCACCACATGGCTGTAGTGCCGTAACTGACGCTCCCTCACAATGCAGGTATTGTGCCTCATTCAGGACTCCCTGAGCAACTGCTCATTCGACACAAAGTCAAACCAGTGGTACCCAAGGACTCTCCGAAAAGACACAGTACCAAACGAGTCCAGTCTTCATCTCAGGTCACTGGGTAGCATCCATGTCTCACAGCCATACAGCAAGACAGGGAGCACCAGGACTCCTAAATAACATGAATATAACTGTGTGCCTCAAAAGATATTTATTGCAGACTACTTCTCAAATAACACACTCCTGGTCAGCGCCTCTGTCCAGCACACTCCAGAAGTAAAAGTAAACTTTGCACATTGATCTCTGCGCACTGTTAATACAATATGTAATCACCGTGCGATGTATCATAGATTCAAGCATTCCCCATTAGCACTTCTCCCATATAGGGCTGCAGTGTTTCAAAAACCTTATGAGAAAGTCCCATGCCATATTATGGGGTGTGCATCGGGTCCATAGTTTAAACATTCCATTCTCAACTCAACTTCATCATGATCATAATAAAAAACAAAAACTGTAGACGAGCACAGGAAAATGAGGTGGGTGTGACAAGCCCTATGGCAATCTAACACGTAGTTAAATGTTATATCTTCTAAGACAGTGTTTCCATTCCGGTTCCTGGGGGCCAATAGACAAGTTTTTGCTCCTGTCCCTGTCCCTGCTAGAGAGTCCACATTTTAGCAATAATGTCTGCGGGTTCCGGAGAACCGAATTGGGAAACACTGTTGTCAGGCATCCTCCTATTCCGTTAACACGCTGTCAAGCCCCTGCTGTATCTTAAAGCCAAAAGCTGAACCTGCGGTGACCTCCCGTCACATCCTGATCCAGGGGCTCATATAAAACTGCTCTAAGTAAAATTAATGACAACTGAAAATAATGGTGCTACAACAACAGGTTTACTCCGCCTGGGATACCCCGGCAAGAAATATAATAGATTTTCCAGAAGGATCTGTCAGCATCAAGCTCTGCTTACACAAATCATTGTGATTGCAGGTCCAAATGCTGCCTGACCCGATTCCCCCAGACATCAAAATGGGACACATGGAGATCCAGTAGTGGCCTTCATGTGTTACGAAGAATCCCTAAAATATGAGGAATAGAGGTCTATAGCAGTGTTTCGCAATCCGCTCCTTCGGGGACCCATAGAGAGTCCATGATTTTGCTCCCTATCGCGAGCTGGGAAGGAGTAAAAATGTGGACCGTCTAGCAGGGAGCTCAGAGGGAGCAAAAACATGGGCTGGCTCTGGGACCTCAAGGACCGGATTGGGAATCACTGGTCGAGAGCCATTGGAGGCTGCTTCCAGTATTATCTTCATCTGTGCTAGCAGCTCTAAACAAACTTCTGAGGATCACAAATTAAGGATCAAGGATTTTGTGCACAAGTCCAAGGAAATTTAGTAACATAAATACTATGTTTCTGTAACATAAATAACGTACATTAATGCAAATAATTTTTATACATGCATAACACAACAAATAAAACAATATAAAATCGATACTTAAAAAACTGTTATATTCTTAAACGAGATATATAATTACAAACCTGTGTGTGTGCCTGCATGGGCGTCGCTGCCATTAAATCTCAGGGGGACGTGTCCCCCTCACATTTCATGATTATTCTTTTGGACCCCCCTACATTTCACATAAAATATTAGTTCACCGCCAGTGTGTGTCCCCCACATTCAAAATGCTTCTAACGCCCCTGGTGTGTGTCAGATATACATTACCTTGTGAGAACCGAAATCTGATATTTTAATGTTGAGGGGACCATTTTTAAATTTTATAAAACCCTGTGACTGCAGTCAAAAAAGCTAAAAATCCAAAGGTCTTTTATGTTTTTGGTCACTTATGGTTAAGGTTATGGCTGAGTAGATGTAGATGACATAGATACCTATTGTGTGTGTGTGTGTATTGTACATATATGAGTACAACCTATAACATTATGATATAAAAATGAGAGAGTATTGCACTCTTGATGCAAAATGTAATTATAGCAGTGCAAAATAAAAAGGTCAGTCGCTGCAGAAGCATTCAGTGTTCAGGGGGAGTGGGTGTGAGGTAGTGTCACCAGTAGCAGGTGGGCCTGGTGATGACCGGTGCGGTTCAGCCTGGTAACAGCTCTGGGGTAGAGGCTGTTTCTCAGTCTGCCTAAGCGGGCATGTCTAGTCCTGTGTCTTTTATCTGATGGCAAAAGATTGAATAGACCATATCTGGGGTGAGACCATTCCAGGGCTTATCGTTTTCCTGAGGAAACTGAGGGTAACAGCCTATGCCACAGGGCAGAGTGAGGCTCCTCGGCAGGGCTGGAGGGATCTGCCCGATCCCGGCACAGCCACTCCCCAGCGGGATGCTGTCGGAGCCAGTGGCGAGTTGAGCCGGGTCAGGTGACACATGTATGTCACAAGGTCACACCCAAAAGAGGAATCATCGGCCTCTGGGAATAAAAAATGCATTATGATTACTGTACAAATGGTTAGATTAACCTACTGAGGAAAAAGTGTGGGTAGATAAATGACACCCCCCACTATCTCCAGATCTGAGTTTCTGCAGATACTGCCGTGTTCTCCTACCCCCCCCCCCCCCCAAATGCCTAACAATACAACATACATCAGAAGACTGTTTCTTCCCCTTTTGGCTTGATTCGTAAGAGTGAAAGTGAAACCTACTGTAACTGTAGTAATTGCCCTGGTCAGATTTTATCTCCTGCTGAGTAGCCTTTGGAAATAACCAGCAACCTTGGGTAACTACATGAATTCAAAGACAAACATTTAAGGTCAACCGGGGACTTTGATGGCTTCATCTGTTTGTGACTTTTCTAAAGACAGCGTGGCTGGCTTTCTCTTCTTTTCCTTTTTTATATAAAGACACCTTCTATCAAACTGTTTGACTGAATGTCATATTCCATCTGCATCAGTTACATAATAAACCTAACACATTATTCAAACTATAATCAAGTGCTTCAAGGTAACACTTTTTGAGCGCTGTTAAATGCCGTATACATTTACTAGCTCTTTATTGTTTATATAATTGAATGTACAAAGTGGCTGACTGGTGGGTATTAGTCTCAATCCCACTGATCTATGCATCTGCGTTTGGGATCCCAGTTCTAATGGAGAGCATAGCTAACAGGGTCCTGAATTTTACCCTCTAGTGTATAGGGTTACTGCTGGGTTACTGTTGACTTATGATGTAGTACAGCTAACACCCAAATCAGTGTGCTTTCTCCAATTAAGGAAACATTTCATATTCGATACAGCCTGATGCTGGCAGTTAATGTATGAGTGCACCTGATCACTTTATTAAATGCCAAGGTACTCGGAGATCTGTGGCCATGACAACAGTAGCAAATGCATGCATCGGCCTGCAAGCCAAACGGTACCATTTATGGCACACAAGCCTCTACCTCTTCTGAGTGCTCTTAACCCTTTCACGTGTCATTCATTGCTTTTTACATGTTAGTGAGACGTGAGCTTCTATACAGCACTCCTCAGTGATGTATGTGAGATACGTGGTGCCACGTAAGTAAGACTGTGTACTCACACCTCCAGGACTGCAAGGTCAATATCCAGCTCCTCCCTTTCGAGTTTACTTGGGGTTCCTCCTACAGGAAGGGCTGGTGTCTTTAATCCTCCTCAGTGTGTGAGTGTGTGTCCTCTGATGGATAGTTCAAGTCCAGAAAGTAAAAATCCGGACAAAGATTTTGTTTCAACCCACCAGTTCAGGATAAAGAGTCATGAGGCAGGTTTCCAACCAAGAGATTTTATGCGCGAAAACACTTTAACGCTAAAAACTGGGCGATGAAAACATTGTTTAACGCATAAATTTTGCAAATGTCGACACAAACTTTTTCCATTTAGCTGTAGCGGAAGTTTTTGTCGACACTTGAGATTTAATGAAAAACTACAGTGGAAACATTTTTTATGAGAAAGAACGGCATTTACGCAAAAGTTCTGACAGGCGACAGGTTTCCTACAGCAAGCACAAACATGCACACTGCATAAATGCAGCGGTGGACTGTCGCCTTGAAGACACTCTGTACTTGGTGCAGTTTGCCAGTTTGTACAGAGCAATTGTAACGTGCTTTCGGGTCAGAACTGGTGGTTGGTGGCAGCCTATTACTGGCCCAGTAAAAGGTCCTATGTGCATTTCAAATGTAGAGGTATGGTGTAAAGTCCTTCACTACTACATTTTCCTAAAATATAATTATTGTGTTTTGCTGTTGTCTTTTTTGGACGATAAATACAGTTTTGACTAACTGAGCTAATAAAATAATTAAAAAATGCCCAATACACATTCATTTCCTGTATATCCTTTCCATTTTGTCCTGTCACCCTTGTTATTTGGATATGGAAATAGGAGAAGTCTCTGATATATGTGCAGTTTTGGGTGGAAATGTGCCAGAAAGAGTTTGTTTTTGGTGATAAGGCAAAACTTATGTGACACAGATTTCCCCAGGATATAACATCATTACACATGCCCTTTTTTACTGGTAAAAGTCAGTTTCATGGAAGCAAGAAATTTCGCTAATGTTTTCACGCACATTTTTGTTTTGTCGCTAAGAATATACACATCAAGTGGAGAATAATCACAGGCTCATGGTACTCAACTGTAGTCTTGGTCTGGATTTCTACCTTCTGGACTTGAACTATCCACCTCTGCTGTTAATGACCCTAATGGCCTGGGGGTAGAAGCTTCTCCTCAGCTTCCCTGTCCTGGTCATGAGGCTCTGGATCTGCCTGCCTGAGCACAGCCACGTGAACAGTTTATGAAAGGGGTGCTTAAATCCAGTCCTGAGGGGCGGAGCCCTGCACATTTTGGGGTTTCCCCTCATTTAACACACCTAATTCAACTCCTTTGCTAATTACCACAGAGCTTAGTCAGGTGTGGTGCATCAGAGAAACAACTATAAACTGCACATGGCTGTAGCCCCCCAGGACTGAATTTGGGCACCCCTGGTTTATGGCATGGGTGCTGAGTGTCTATATTGCCCTATGCCCTGGACCTACATGGCTGGATGTAGATGTCGTGCAGGGTGGGCAGCTTCATCCTGCTGATTCGGTGCACTGTATCACCCTCTGCGGGGCCCTGCGGTCCTCAACCTGCAGCTGCCGCACAGGAGCAGCTGAGAGTGTATGAGAAAGACCCAGACACCCTGGGTCACAGCCTGCATATATTTTTATTCCATATCACTAATGTTTTACGTGCCACATGCCGGTAACTCCGTTTTATTAAACAGCAGACGCTTATGTAGCTGAACTTACAGCTCACAAGATGGGCTCTGATGAACGAGGGAGCGGCGCGTTGCGATGCGGTTCGACGAGACGCCGCCCCCACCCTCACTCCATCCCTGCATCCCTCCTGCCGAAGGAAACGTCTCATTTAATATTTGGCAGCGCTGCCGAGATTTATCTAAATCTGACAGCCACATATGCCATTATTAAAAAAAGCACGGGATGTTGGCAGCAATGCTAATCAGATCTGGAGAGTCTCCCCTGCTTACAGCGCCGGCCTTGCGCTGACTGGCCAGTCGCTCCATCCAAATCCCACACAGAACCAGGGGCGGACGTGCTCCACAGCATCATCTCCTCTGCACTCCGAAAACTGAATCCCTGCTAGCAGTGTTCTGCACCCTTACATTAACTGGAATGATACCTGTTGGCATCAATTCAAGAGAAAGGTTGGATGGATGAAGATGTGTGTTCACCCCTCCATTACCGATAAAGTGGAGTCAGGGCCGGCTCTACCTTCTCAGGGCCCCTAGGCAAAGCTTTACTTGGGAGGCCCCTCCTATCAAGAAAACTGATGATCATTTCACTTTCTCTGCAATGCAGGTAATTTGGGGGCCCTCAGCAACTGTCAGTTCTACCTCTTGCTAGAGCTGGCCATGTTTCTACCTGCACATAAACATTTTAATTTGCTGCCTATGGGGTTTTTTTTTGTTAGTTTTAATTTTGTGTAGTTATTCTTATTTACAAATTATTGGAATGTGTTTGTCTTAATGACTTCGTCTGGGCCCCATGTGCTGATCGGCCCCCAGGCAGCTGCCCAGTTTGCCTATTCCAGGATCTGGTCTGGACTGCAGTGACTACATTAAAATCTTTGCTTCTGCTTACAGTTTCACTTCTTTAGCCTTTATTGTCAGAGAAAACACTCCCATGTGAAATTTGGGGTGTAGGGCTCCAACAGGGAAATCACTCTGCCCCTGCTGGAGAAAGAATGTTATGTGACTACATTAAATCCAGAATGCATTTTAAACAGCAAGGGGCTAGACCCAGCAGCCTCACTTGGGGGATTTGCTGGCTGCTAATGAAACATCACCGCCACCTTCATTGTGAGGTCATCCTCTTTGCATTAGCTACCACCAATAGAAGGTACTACTACAAGGGATAGACACACCTCATTCATCCCCAAAGAGAAACTCTGGTACAGACAGGGTTTGAACCAATACCTTACCATGCAATCATCACACATTTATATTCAAACTGGCTATTTGGACCCCTCATATAGAGCAGCAGAGTCATTTTAATTACCTCTCAGGGTGGCTACCACTCATTTGCTTCTAAACACCAGGGTAAGTTCATCTCCCTGCCATCCCATGGGCGTCTCCCACTCTGTTGCCCGTGGTGCCAGTCACTGCCGGCACGGGGAGGACATGTACAGCGGAGCGGCTGCCTCTTGTCTCATCGCTGCTCAATAAATCCAAACATGTGCTTTACAAGCTGACGATGCGTGGAGGCAGTGAGAACGCAGTTAATTACCCCAAGGAGACCCCTCCCACCCCCACACACACACACACATACACACACACTGTTAAGCTGATCATTGAAGCAGGGATATCGACACTCGCTGGCATCCGGCGAATTCCTGGAAATCCTGCGTCTATTGTTTAGATGCTGCCCTCTTCAAAGAAATTCCCTCTACTTTACTGACTTGCTGGAGGACGAAGGCAGTCAAGCAGCCCGTGAGATCACATCCCGGTAAACACTGCTAAACGTGGCCCCGTTATGTGCTGCGTGAGCGGACTGTAAGATTTATCCCCGAGTGAGGGACCAGGGGTCAGAAAGCTAATTACACGTGTAAATTATTCGTGCACTCAGTCCTGTCAGCTTCAGTTACATTTCACAACTTCCCTGCAAACAGCCACAATGCTGATGTATCTCTGTTCTCTGATGTTGGTCACATCACTAGCATGTATTTTTGCATCCTTGGTAATGCTGTATAAACCTGTACCTTTGTTGATTTGCTGAATTAAGTGCAGTGTATTGTGATGGGTCTTGCCCCTTAACTGAACTGCCAGAGATCTAATGTATTTGTGTTTGAATTATTGCTACTAGGTATATCTATGGATACAGTATACCTGTGTACAATAGCTAGAGGGACAGAACACCCATGGGAGTTTTACTTACAGAAAAATGTTCTGAGGGCTGATCAAAAAATGATTGGTTCAGAGACATAACCAATCAGATTGTAGAGGAGGCAGGACTAAAACATCTGATTGGTTGGTCCCCCATCCTCTAGTTGCTTGGACCCACTTCCCCTACCATTTTTTGTTCTGCCCTCAGAACAGTTTTGTGTAAGTAAAACTCCCATGAGCGGGCAGAACAAAGTTTAGCACAGCATGAACACCAGAATGGGTCTAAACTACTGGCCTGCATCCCGCGGTGCCTCTGCAGCATGCCATCGACCTCTTCTGCCTTAGGCTTAATCCACCCTAACCCTCTCACTAACCCTCAACCTAAGCCAGTCCTCCCAAAGGTACACCCTCTTCTCCTCTTGAGTAAGCCATCGACCTTCCAGGGTGCTTTTCATAACTCTCTGGCCAGCCGACGTCCAGTCTGGTTAAAGCAGAAATATAGAAGATGTTATTTTCTTCACTTCACGACTAAGAACAAAAAAAATGAATTTTCAGAAATTTGCAGAATTCTCCTAAATAATATTCCAGGTTCTTCAAATGGCCAGCCGATCTATGGGAGGGTGCAGTGCGGTGATTTTGATTGGTACCTTCGCAATTGCAAGCCATACACCCTGAGAAGATGGCGCAGGAGGTAGTGCTATCGTTCAACAACAGGAGGGTTGTCGGTTCGAGCTCTGGTTCTTTCTGACCCCATCAAAGTGTCCTTGAGCAAGACACTGAATTCCAAATTGCTCCCAGTGTGCAGGTTGGTGCCTTGCATGGCAGCCTTCGCCAGCGGTGGGTGAATGTGAGGCATGAATTTGTGAAGTGCTTTGAGTACTCGGAGGAGTAGAAAAGTGCTGTATAAATGCAGTCCATTTACCTTCCTGCCCTCTAGGGTAAACATGGAGGATGACCGGGCTGTTGTTTCCTGGGTGATTAACATTCAGTGGCTTTGCTTTATAGTGGAGTAGTTTGTCACCTGATAGCACCCATCCCAAATATACAGCCCGCCTTCCATTGACAAGTTGAATCTGGTGTAGGCTGATTATGATTCTGAGAGTCTGCTCATCAAGGTGTGCAAGTGAGTGACACCAAAACCCAAATGCAGCTTTGCTGATTCAGGTGCCTGAACCTGGACGTCGCTCATTTACACACAAACATAAATCCTTATTCTTCATTTCTGAGAAACTTTTCAGGAAAATTGGTCTTTGTGTATGACCTTAGCTGAAGTAGCTAAAATGGGTTTCTGCTGAAGCCTGTTACAGATGGACAACAGACTGAGACAGCTAAATTAAACAGCAGCTCATTACTTCATGTCCATCGCCCACCACACAGGATGGGGACTGTACCTCCATGAGCTGCGGAGAGATTGGAGTGCAAGGAAGTTAGCAGGTAAGGTTAGGGTGAATGGGACTAAACCTCATTCTGACCATCAGCGTGCAAGAATTCTGACACATTTCTGCTCAAGCATAATAAAATTTTCATTTAACTTCAATGGGGCGGTAGTGTTGGTAAGGTTACTTTTGAAATACAATAGGTTGCAGATTTCCAGTTAGCCTGTTAAAAATGTAATAAGTAATGTAACTATTTTGATTACTTCACCAAAGTAACGTAACTCATTACATTTGATTACTTATCTAACAAATGTTTTAAACTGGGCAATAAAGGTGAAAGTCCTAACGGCTTTGCTGACCCGCGTTGTCCATAAAAAGAAGGAGTTTCTGCAAGGCGAAAAGATGCAAAGCAACTAAATGAATGTTCAACATATTAGCTTTTTACCAGAAAGAATATATTCATATGTAACCCTTTGGTTCTCAACAACATTCTGATAACATATATTTTATACAATTACATTTGTTTTGAATTTCATTACATACCCCTGTTACATGTAACTAGCCACTCTCTAATACTGGTAATCGGAAGGTAACCAGTTCAGATCCCTGGATGGACAGAGTGACCTCCCTGTTAGACCCCTAAACAAGGCCCTTAGCCTCAATTGATCAGAGACTGGCTGTCCCCGCTTTCTCAAAAATGTACTTTGCTTTGGATTAAAGCGTCTAGTAAATACAAAATATAAACTTCAAACCAGAGTACCAATTTTTTGGTATTTATTTATTTTTTGCACTGTACCTCCTTGTTTTGGCTTTCTGTAGACCAACATTCACAGCTTGTATGGGAAGCATTTATAATCATTTCTAAGGCTATTATTATTTCAAAGCAATTCTAAGGTTATCTCTATTTAAATGTTTATATATTCTCTCCTGCACTATCTACTGGAGCAGCAGGGCTTGCTTAATGGCGGTATTTGCATATGCAGGGTTCCACGATCCGCGTTACGCATCCGGTGCGGCCAAAGCCCCAACGCCCAGGCTTGCTTAATGGCGGTATTTGCATATGCAGGGTTCCACGATCCGCGTTACGCATCCGGTGCGGCCAAAGCCCCAA
>JAODKC010000095.1:26804779-26815391 GCA_026777985.1 Mormyrops attenuatus | reverse complement strand
TATCATTTTTTTCTCATCTCAATAATTTTTGTTATGGATTTAATTAAATACTTTTGTTTATTACTGAAATAAATTGTAACATAAAAATAACTAACTACCCCAGAGGCAAAACTGACAGTTTAGACAATGACATAGTCTGTAAACAATGACATGTTCAAACTAATTTTAATCATTAGAGAAAATTTATATGGTAATTCATGGTAGTTCATAACAATGACCCATGTACTCCCCTTTGTCTTAATTATACCTTAATTTGGGGATTCAATGTATAAATATTCATATATATAAGTTTTAATGTTTGGAGCAATTAATCGTGATTAATCATAGAAAACTGTGCAATTAATTAGTTACATTTTTTATTGATTCCCAGTCCTACAAAAATACTTGCCTCTATTATGTTTCAGTGGACATTTTCAGTTATGCAACTCAAAAACAGTAATTCATTGTAACTTAGTAAGGAACCTTCCAAAACACAACTTTGCTCTAATTAAAACCATGAATTAATTTTATCTCCCGTGTGCTGTGTTGGCTTCTATTGGATGCTCCAGTTTCTTCCTGGAGCCCAAAAGCATGTGTTCAGGCTAATCGGTGTCTCTATATTGCCCCTAAAGTGTGGGCGTGAGTATGTGCCCAGCGATGAGCTGGCACTTTGTTCAGGGGACACCCTGTGCTGCCTCCAGGCCCCCGCACCCACCCCTATAGTGTGGAATGTGCAAGATAGGATGGCTGGAGTTTATACTCTACAGAAGTTGTATTAAGATTTTATACCTTAGATAGCCTTTGGTGAATTTGTACTAGACTTACTGACATGATTTTACGTTATAAACAAATAAAGTTATGGTTGGATGTACGTACCATCTCCCATGAGGGGGACAGGCACATTTAACTTTTGATGGTGTTTTTAGAGCTACATTGATAATGTTACATTTCTCATAGGGATTTCTAAAAGGTAGGTTGGAACATTATTTCAGGTGGATAAATAACACGGTCTAGTCCACTTTCCAGGAGAGGGGACATATCCTCGTTAGACACTAAAGGCCACCGGCAAGTGTCATCAAGAGTGATAACAGAGTGATCATGCTCTGCCGTATACTCAGAGCGGCGTGGCACGTAAGCACTCTCGACAAAACACAATTAGCTAATTCCCAGGGACTGACTCATTCAGCCCTAAACGGATTCAATCGGGGGAGGACTCACAACATCACAATTAATCAAAACGGTGACAACAAATTAATGGGCCACTCAGAAGTAGGGCTGCTGAAGGGCGGGGGCCTGACGCTCTGGTTCCTCCAGGAGGTCCACATGGAAGCTAGTGAGATCCCTCCAGCATAAGGCGGGGGAGACGGATGTCTGGCAGCAGGCAGTCTGAGGGGGAAGGTCATCACGGGTACCTCCTCTTGTCCTGCCAGACACATCCAGAGTCACTAATACGGCAGGCATTAAGAACGAGGCAACATGGCAGTCAGGCACTCTTGGACAGAAGAACATGTTCCTTTTGCTTTTTAAAAAAATTGCAATTAGCGCAAACAATAACCTTGTACGGGAATGAACAAACCCTGGCTAATTAGTGTTCAGCATGTGCTCCTATAAATGGAGCAATGGGTGATTTCCCTGGTAGATATTGGGAAGCTGATTGGAGGAATCCGGCGCTCTGTATGCATAACAGCAGTTAGCACAGAGCACTAACACCCCAGAGACTAATGCGAATGTGAGGCTCAGAGCAGGTATGTAACTGTGGTTAGCATAGAGCGCTAAAACTCCAGAGACTAATGTGGAGGTGAGGCTCAGAGCAGGTATGTAACTGTGGTTAGCACAGAGCGCTAACACCCCGGAGACTAATGCGAATGTGAGGCTCAGGGCAGGTATGTAACTGTGGTTAGCATAGAGCGCTAACACTCCAGAGACTAATGTGGAGGTGAGGCTCAGAGCAGGTATGTAACTGCGGTTAGAATGAAGCGCTAACACCCCAGAGACTAATGCAGAGGTGAGGTCTGGGTGTGTGTGCATGTGGGAGGGCCCAGGCTCTCAGCCAGCCAGTCCATGTAGCGCTTCCCAGCCCCCACACGGAGACCATACCAATGTGGAACCCACTCAGTAGGCATTTATCTTACAGTACACAGTGTGGGACACCCACTGTGGGCTGAGGTGGACATGGGGTTGTAGTGGGGCAAACACTACATAGGGAAGGACACTGAGACACGCTAGAGCATGAAGTGGAGCGTATTTCATACTCCACCTGCAGACCTCCTGAGCACACAGCTACTTGACCCCCTGGATCTCCCCTGATGTTTGCTCTCATTCACCAGAAAAAAAACCTGTAAACTAAGCACAGGGGCAGGAATCTGTGTCGTTCAGATAGGAATCATTGGCCCCTGAAGGTGTAAGTAAACTTCAGTTCCCCTGGTGGAAGTCAGAGGCAGGCATACCTCACTGCAGACCATGCTTTACCACGCTTTTTACCATTACATTCTTCCTTTTCCCACAATCATGCTCGCGTTGAATGTGTCAGCTTTCTCATGTTTATAAGCACAGAGTTTTATTTTCCTTTCTTATTTTACTTTCATTTGTGTTTTTCGTGAGCATCTTTTAGGGGAGAGATTCTAACAGCGTCTTCCTCTAGCCAGTGAGATCCAGGCGAAGGGGCTTCCTAACCATTTAAAACTGACCTGAAAAGCTTGGTTTCCTTCCCTTGGAAAGCGTATCACTGCTGCTAGGAGCGCTATAATTAAGATGTAAAAGATGTGTAAAGATGCCCCCTCCCCCACCCAGCCTAACCTGGCCATAAAACCTTACAAGTTCCTAAAACCTGGGTGAACACCCACTGGAGCACGAACGCCTCAAGATGACACTTCCGGGAGGTAACTGGGGCAAGCCACATCCACCATCTACCGTTGAATAGTGTTACTCTTTCCCAGGCTACGTGGGGTGTCCCAGTACCCCTCAATGCCCCCCCAATGAATGAATATGAGCTGAACATGATGTATAGATGATATACTTTTCCTGTGTTAGTATCCTACTCTACATTTACTCTGAAGTCCCCTTGCTGGATTTTTCTCTACTGTGCAGATTTCAACACCTAGCAGCAAAGGCGTTTTTTATTTATAGCTCAATCTGGCTTGGGTTTATAATGTATTATTCTGGAAAATTCCTATAAAGTGCATTGCGCCAGAGTGGCCTACAAAGAAGAGGGCTGCTCCCCTGGCCGTGCCGAGCTCCCCCCCCGTCACAGTCTCAGGCCTACTTAGCAGCTCCAGTTTGGGCCAGATGGAACATCAGCCGGCTCCAAAGGTTCAGAACTGGGCTAACCCTAAACCAGTGTAAATGCACCAACTACAATCAATAAGCATCCATACATCTGTCTTCTAAGTTGTGGGGGGGTTGTAGCCTATCCCAGGCAGCACAGGGCACGGAGCTGGGGTACACCCCGGAGGGGATGCCAGTCCATCACCGGGCACATACACACCCTGGTTAATCTCTGGTTAATTTCATTATACTTCAACAAGCATTACGTCCTGCATTCTTGTCTTTTTCATATGAGGCCAGTTTGACACACTATGAAAATAAAACGTTACCTGCAAGTGACACACTTATGATGATATCTAAACATAAATTTGTTTGGTTCTTTTTTTGTCCATCAATTCCACCTTAAAATGGTAAACTGTCCCCAGACTTGGCCTCCGGTTGATGAACATAAGCTGAATAATGTTGTAGTAAAATAGGACTGTATAAAATTAAAATGCAGCATTAAAATTATACAAAGCAGTATATTATTAAGCAATAGAAATTCTACAAGCTGCCTGACAGGCTGGCTGGTTCTAAAATAATAATAATAAAAAAATAATTCAAATAAAAGCAGATAGCCCATGGCACAGTGCTGCCATCGGTGGCAGGTTTGACGGTAAATGTGGGGGCCTCTTTGATAAGCCCTATGATAATCTCTCTGCCTGGGAATTATTTCTGCTGGAGTCTTACACACCGGTTTACAAACCAAACAAAGGAATCCTAGTTACTGTCATCTTGTCAGAATGAACAAGGATATGTTTTCTATCATAATTACAAAAACTTCTTGAGGTGTCTGCTACCGGATTTGAATGTTAAAATTCATGTTTTTTTTTCTTGGTTATGATATCATATGAAAATGGGTAAATGTGCTACAGAATCAGAATCCTTTTATTAGCCAAGAATGTTTCCATACAAGGAATTTGCCTTAGTGGTGCTCTTAGAAGACATTACAAAAAACATACAACAATGAAAAGTACAGTACAGCATTTCTACCTCAGTAACAATCATCAGGTGAATAGAGCGAGATGTAAGAAAATGTGCTATTCTCTAACCTGGCAGCTTATTGGATGGAGGCCAGCCACTCAGGAGGAAGTCACATGCTTCCTGTAAGTGCCCTTTGACCTAAATGTCTCCTTTGACCTGAATGTGAACCTTCCCCAGGGAAGCGTGCAAGCTGACACCTTGCACAGTTCCCATCATTTTTCAATAAATTCCAACATATAAAATATGAACACCTTCCCATGTCCTATTTTATCAGCGGCCAGACTTCCTGGTTTATGTTAAAAAATGACTCTAATACCGCAGCTGTAAGTGCACATAGCGCAGCTCTCACAAGCAGATTACCCAGTAAGATAAACTACACTGAGGATTAGGGCCCTACTGATCTCTAAATGCCCTGTGATGGACTGACCAGCGTGTTCCCTGCCTCATGTGCCTCTCCTGCCGCCATGAGCTCCCACTGACCCTGTACTGGCTAACCAGCTAGGAAATGGATAGATTCATGGTGTATAATTACACTAGCAGGGGCGGGAGCGCAGTGCTGCAGGATTTTCATGCTTAACGTCTCCGTCCTTGATGGTTCTCTCACCAGTCACAGCCTGTCCAGGTCGGTGTGCATAGATAGGCCTGCCCTCTCATTTTTATCTGGATAAAGGTACACTTTCAGTAACAAAAAAATGTGACACATTCATGTCACAAATAGGTAGGGTTACCGTACGACCAGATTTCCCCAGACATGCCAGTGATAGAGAGTCTTCTTTTTCATCTCACCTAATATACTAACCCAGCTTCTAGGGATGAAACGGTTACCAGTTTCATGGTAAACCACAGTAAAATTTCCAAAGGTTAGTATTATCATCTCAAATTTAAATTATCGGTAAAATTGTCACGGATTAGCTCGCGTTAAATACTGTCCAGCATCAACCAAAGTTAGCAACAATCCCCCAGATGTAGGCGCACAGACCCAGCATGCAACATGGGTTTGTCTTGTGTCCATGAAAACATGGCGGAAGGTAGTGACAGTGCTCCAGAGATTTTTAATGTTATTGCACATTTGAGATGGTTTTTCTTATGTTTACACAAGGTGTTAGCTATGTTATTGTTAATATTTATGCAAACAAAAACTGTGTAACTGTATAATGCTGCTAATTTTATTCGTGGTTTCAATATAAAACTTGGTGAAATCATTTCAGTTTGTGTATCAGTGCTTTTTGAACATTTTTACAATACTGCATTAATTTTGGTCACTATCATGCTGTGTTACCTCTAGTCTCTACAATCCCTCCCCCCTACCCCCAATTGCATTTATCTAGCAAACATCTTTATCCAAAGCAATACTGTGGTACCTTGGAACACAAATGTAATTCTTTCCAGAAGGCTGGTCGAGTTGCAATTTGGTTGAGGTCCAAGTCAAATTTCCCCATAAGAAATAATGTAAATGAATTTAATCCGTTCCAGACCCCCAAATGACTGCCTATTTAAACTTATCAGCCTACCTAACTAATGACGAAAAGGATTAACAAGCAATATAAAACTAATACACACATGAAAGAGCACACAAACAAAAGCAATAAACATGATTAAATGACAATCCCGTACTCCGCAGCGAGAGCAGACACACATGCAGCGCCTTCAACTCTAGCTATAATTTCCTTTTTAAGTTCTGCAGTTGCTCTCACTACTTTCCTCTTTGATTTGCTGCTACCTCTGCTCACTTTCTTAGGGGCCATAAATACTGTATCACTAAATGTACTGTACATAAAGCAACAAAAATTCACACTTAACACAGGAACACAGCTTTCACACGGCGAATTCAGTGGAGAGGCACCGTGACACTGACTGCGGATCATAGGCATCGACATCCAAGTAGGTCGGTGTGCCTTTGTTTCAGCCCATGAGAGACCGTATAAGTTTTAGCAGGTCTGTTTTGTTATGTTGTTTTCTGAGTTATCGGTTGAGTTGAGGTTACATTTTTCTCAACAGACCCATTCAAGGTCTGTATTGCTAGAACTGAACGCATCTCGACCCATACAAGTTTTAGAAAGAATGGTCGAGTTCCAAGTACAAGTTGAAAAAAAATCAACAGACTCATTTGATGTCCGAGCTGGTCTAGTTCAGAGTTCCAAGGTTCTATTGTATACACCTGAGAGAGCAGTGTCAGCCAGTCCCTGTAGATATTGGCATTAAGGGTTCTGCTTAAGTGCCCGAAGGGGAGACTGTTCTGCTAACCACAGGATTTGAACCAATGACCTTCTCAGCAGAGGGATGGAGTCCTAACCTGCTGAGCCACACGCAGCATGAAGCAGCCAAACAAAAACAGACAGAAGTCCACAGTAACGTAGCGCAGACGTCTTAACACAGGCTCGTTTGCAAAGGTAGAAATCAGGTGGGCAGAGGGGAGTAAAATTCTGAGCGTTCTCTATGCGTTAAAAAATGATTTTCCAGAACTAATGTTAAGAGCTAAAATACATGGCTAATTATACAGCCATTCTTTCACTGTAATGTGAGAGAGGAATGAAGTGGTTCTCCAGCGGTAGTGGGCCAGTCACTTGTCTCTCAGAAATGTCCTGCATGGTATAATAACAGAGACATGCAAACAAGCTGAACTAAGTATTCGAGCCCGAAGGAAGGGAACAGAGAATCACTGTAGGTGCAGTGAGTACGTTTAATAACAGTATGTAAATGATTTTTCACATGTGTCACATACTTGTCACTCCTCTCCCAGCTTCTCAGTCATCAATTTAACCTTTTTGTGAATTTAAAAACAAACCTGCAAAATGATTTTTATTTGTAATGCAATGACATGACCAACGAAGGCAGTTTGCCATCATCATGCTCCTGTATTGTATCACACACTGCTTCTGTTACTGCAGCACAACATTCTTACATCTTTACAAAGCATTTCTGTATAACCTGCTGGGATAAAAATAACTTACAGTTTAATATACTTGCTCTGCTGTTTTTTGCAAAATTGGTTCGCGTCTATGGGAAGGGGCTGTCACAGTCTTTAATTACCGACATCTCTCTCCAGCTGTGGCACATAGCAACCGTAAGTGACAGTCATGAAGTAAGATGAAAAAAGTTAATCATATATAAATAGGGAATAAAAGGCTGTAATGCTAAAGAAATCCAAATAGTACAGGCCATCCAAAATATTAAACAAGAGAAAGTCCTTTTTAAATGTCTCAGTCAAGCAAGTCCAAACAATTTTATTAATAGACCAAACGGATACCTAGTGCACATCTGGTGAAGACATGGAACACGCTGGTTCATGAGGTGGGGACATGAGTACTCAGGCGAATGGGATGTCCAGAACAATTCAAACTGCACACCAAGACCAAAGCTATATGGACAGGGTGATAACTTCCAAGCTCCTTACATACGGGGTAGGATTCAAACCCGCGATCCTAAGGTGGCAAGGCTGCCCACTGCGATGCCTGATGGATTTTAATAAATATTCATTGTGTGGCAATAAATAAATGCCTATTGAGTTCATGCAAAACAGGCAGTGCGTTACCAGTTTCATTGATGTGCCCCAACGATTCCTCCGTAATCATCGACTTTATGGAAACTGTTCTGGATGGTGCCATTCATCCTTCTGCTCCACGTCCTGGAAAACAGGGCAAAGCAACAGAGCCAGGTTCGTAATTATACATCATGAAACAACAGATTAGGATTTGTTAAGGCTATTGTCTGGTTTGATTTATAATGTCTGATAAATCTATTTTGGTACAACTGCAGCCATTGAGGTATGTATAGAATTATTGCATTTTTTATGTCACTATAATATATAATCCTAGTTCATCGCTATATTATGTACTATACAATCTTGAATATTTAATATTGTTTTTGTATGACCATAATATTAATCACAGCACAAATCATGTCTAATTGTAGCTGATCTCAAACAGGCAGTACATTTACATGTATTTTGTCCAAAGCAACATGAGTCAGCCAGACAGCTGGGTTGTGACCACAGCACAGCTCTGCTGTTTTAAATTTAACAGAAGTTTCATTCCTCATTCTTACATTCAGTCTAGAAGATAAATGGTTTTCAGATTCATAAATCTCCGAATAACAATGTCTTATTCAGCACATGTGTCTGCATTGAAAGTACACTGTATGTAATGTCAAGATAAACAGCACAGTTGTTCAGCATCCTTAGCCCCAGAGTACATTCAATACAATCCACTAAAATAAAAATAAATTTAAAAAACATGTTTTTGTTAAAAAACAATAGACGTATTTTTAGACTTACTTCACAATAAAGTCTTGCTGGGTGTGACTGTCAGTTAGATGTCTGTATGTGGGATTTGTAATCTGTAATATGCATCTTTGGTTTGGAAACCAATTCACTGGCACCGCTAGCTGTTCCATAAAAACCGCAGCCTGTTTCTTTTCTCCGCAGCTGGGTTTACAATAGAAAATTCACACAAAGCAATCCGCCACATCTTTAGCTGTCTGTGACTGTCACACAGTTAAGACTCCACACTACAACTGTACTCTTATTGAATATCGCACTGATATCCCTTTTGCCCACATAACAGCCTCAGTTCGTCAGGTAGGGATTCAACTGAGAGTCCAAAAATGCCCCACAGGGATGCTGGCCTTCATTGGCTTCCAGCTGGACCATTTTCTGGACCATTCTAACTACACTGCTGAGTTTGAAAATCTTGATATACCCAAACCAACATAACCAACATACCTGGCACCACAGATAGTGACCCTGTTTTTGTGCTTTGACACCCCCGTATCACCCCCAATCATCAATCACTGGTGGACCTGCGGTTGGGGGTGGGGGGCAGTATTTCTTCAGGGCACAGAGTCCTCCTGAGGGTCAAATCCTAGAATTACCCCTGACTCAAGCCTTAGGAATCTTATAAATAAACCTGCCACCTTCCTTGAATCTAGACTGATCAAACTGGATCTAATAGGTGAAATTGATTAGTGTTCATGGCTTTCACCAAGGATTTATCAGGTCAGTCTGTTTCAGGGAAGAAACCAGCATCCCTAACACTCAGTGGAAGATCCCAGTAGAGACCTAGTTTACCAAGGCGTCCAAAAACCAAGTGGTCAAAGGGGCAGGTCTTTAGGTTATCAGTTTCACACAAGGGTTATGGTTCTGGCATTTCAGGTGCGGCACATAGAATTAGGTGGCTCGTGTTTTTGACGGGGGAGTGCTGAGGTATGGCTCCAGTTGGCTGGACTGTGTTAAGAACTGCAGTGCTGCTGTGCCTTTATAGAAGCATTAGCCCTATCCCACACATGACTGATGCTGTTTGTGGACAAAGTGTTCAGTCACCCCGCTATTAAGAGGAATAATAGTATAGGTCACCTCACCTCACAGCATAATTCAGTGACTATGTATTCTGGCAAAGGGGGTCCAGAGGCAGAGACTCTTTCTGCATGCACACACGTGTGGCCCTGTTTCCCCCACCGGCAGCCTGTTGCCATCTGACACCTCAGGCTGGGGACACGAGGAGACACGGCTCTCAGGAAGTGCATGTGTGAGAGAGAGAGGCACAGGGCGCTGAGCATCATGGGATATATGGCAAACTGCATAAGATGGAACAGAAGAAGGTTTGGAGGTTTGTCATCAATGTGGACAACGAGATGTTTCATCATGGTGCCTGTGATGAAATCCATGCGGAAGAAGGAGTGTATAGCTAACACACACAGACACGTGCGTACAATGGGCCCCAAGGCAGCAGCGATTCTAAAAGACAGATAGTTAACCAATATTTAATGGTTACCAATCACTTCTAGTTAAACACATATACAGTACCACAGTAAAAATGCCCTAAATCCACTTAACTAAACAGTTCATTAACTCTGACATCACATCTTCCTTTCCCTAATGAAGTCGTGTTTTTCCTTAGCTGAAGACGGACGTCGCGGTGGTCACATGACCACACCTTCCTCTGTCATTCGTCAAGGCCTCATCGCTCTGAAGCTACCTGGGGCTTCAGCAGTCTGCTGGAAAGACGCGGATGCTGGAGAGGCAAGGCGTCTGAAACGGGTTTCAGTCGCTCCACTAGCAGCATTTTAAAGCTTTTTTTCTCAGGGCAAGAAGAACTTCCACAGTGGGAGAGAGAGAGCATGTGTGTGAGTGTATCTGATAGAGAGAGAGCTGGCAGTGAGCACAGTGACGCATGATGATGAGGGAGGAGCTGTCTTCCCCCAATGCAGGGTTGTGTCATTCGAACCCCAGCATCAAAGTCCTGGCTGCAGTCGGGGGGCCCCCCCCCCCCCCCCCCGCCCCGCCGGCCCGCAACAAAACAAACAAAACACCAAACACCCCCGCAGGGGGGGGAGCAGAGAAGGAACGGAG
>JAODKC010000095.1:26782088-26804769 GCA_026777985.1 Mormyrops attenuatus | reverse complement strand
GAGGAGCTGTCTTCCCCCAATGCTGGTTTGTTTAATTCTAACCCCACAATAAATTTCGTGGCTGCAGTCGCCCCCCCCCCCCCCCGCAGTCCATCCTCAGAAAAAAAAATCAACCACAGCTATCCCAGTGGGACAGGTGAGATGAAAGCACAGATCACAGGTAAAGGTGTGAGATCCAGCTGTTGTCTGTTTGTCTGCCCAAACCGTTGCTAATGTCACAATTAGCGGTTCAGTAGCTGAGGAAACATGTTCCAGAAAATGTCCACTTGCATAAAGGAAATACAATATGACGCTTGTACACACTGCTCAATGAACACAGAAAGATACCAGCTTCAAGGGTGAAGCTGGGATAGTCTAGTGAATGAAAATGACCCTGAAATGAAGCCTTTCAGATTTTTCCAATGCAGGGAGGAAAGGATATTTCCCTAGGTTATGTCATAATGTTAAATCAACAAGAATAACGGCATAAGGTCATGCTGTGGTACAGGCTGCCTGATTCTGAAGTCTGTTATTGGAGAAGGACTGAAATTTCCAGTTTGCTCGCAACAAAAAATTGTAGTTTTTCCATCAGTGAACAGGATTTCCAATAGCTCTGCTCCCCATCAGTGTATATGCAGTGTCCCCACACAGTGTCATGTGATAGTAACCAGGGTGCAGTGTGATAATGAAGCCTGAAATCGTGTTTCCTTTGCTCTTGCTCCTGCTTTGGTAATAGTCCATGAATATAAGGCGTGTGCTATGCTCACCGAGCGTATATATATCAATCTGCAGCTATGTTGAGCGTCAAATCAACAGGTGAGTCTTCCTAAGATCCTATCTGGTGGTGTCTGTGAAGAGGGACTTCGGCCGGCACTGGAGAGCTGCTCAGCCAGATGGATTGGTGTGTTACAGGAGGCCTACACGGGGTCAGCCTTAAAGTGTCTGCACGGATAAGGGCTGGGAATTCGGAGTCTCCCGGGACTTGCCTGATTCGTGCCGGTCGCGTCTCAGGGCAGCGTGTGGACCTGACCCACTTACGGCTGTTTATCAAAGTGACAGACACTGCAGGCTGAGCCGTCAATCCTCCCCCACCTTTCCCCCTGCCAAGTGCACCCTCCCTATTACACAGGAAGACCCTTCCTGGCTTCACACCCCCCACTGCATGCAGCGTACGTCCCAGCCAGTGCTGCTCGGCATGCAGAGGGTATGGGACACCCCAAACAGGGGGAGCCACGGGGGGGCTGAGAAAATATAGCCAACCGGTGTCCTGGCTGCGAGCGAGAGCCCCCAAAGGGTCTTTACTTACCTCTGTTTGTTTTGCAGGCAAACAAGCATTTTGACATTTGTTTTGAGCAGGCGGGGTGGGGGAGGGGTAGTGCTCGGGGTGGATGTCTGTAATTACCTATCGATTTCTGCCACGCTCCTCCCCAGCCACTGGGCAGGGGCTGCGCATAAATCATTTTGCTCTATGATATCCACGCATTCCTTCCCTTAAATTCTGCTCATGCAGCTCCTGATTCACGGTCCATTTCTCCAGTACTGCTGCTGTTCGGTGATGGGGGGGCGGGCACGTTTCAGCATTGCTTTATTTTATACAGCCTGTGCGCTGGGAAGCATAGCTCAAACTAAACCTCAGAAATTATACCCCAGCAACGCGAGTGCCTTGGGAATTCAGGGCTGTATGCATTCGGTGATCCCTATCCTATTTTCAAAGTTTGTTTTGTTTAACTTTTCAAGGTGCTGATTTAAATGCACATTACATTTTGCCCTTTAAGGCACAGACACACACACTTCCTTTAAGTTGTGTCACCCGGGTTGTGAAGTCAGGAGCCTCAGTGTTGTCACGCTTACTGAGAAGCGGTGTTGGGAATGGCAGGTGCCATATTCAGGGAAGTGCAGGGCATATCTGAAAAGCGGCTGACAGGCCCAGCCCATGGAACCCCCCCAGCCAGAGAACTCTAATCTCATCATCTAAACTTTCAAAAAAGCACACACAGAGGTCATCTTATATCTTAGGAAAACAAATTTTGCCTTCAGAAAAACACATCAATCAATACTTTTTTTGTGCAGTGTATAAGGTTCTAGTGCAGGAGATTATTAATAGTGTGACCAGAAAGGTTCCATACAAGGCGAACGGAGAGTCTCGTCTTTGTGGGCCCGTCGCATCTGTCAGGTCCGAAATGTGGCGGCGCTGCTCTTCCTGTCTGCCCGGCTCCTCAGGCCACCCCGTGGGTGCAGAGACTGACAGCTTTATTCCAGCACACCACACACCTACATCTGCAGATAGCTGACCTGCCGCTGGCCTCGGTAACATCATCACTTCACGGGAAATCTGCACATTGTGTGTGTCATAGAGATGAAATCTGAACAGGGATATCCACCAACCTACCCTTAAAATGAACATTCTCAACTATTAACTTCTAAATCAGTCTGTTTTTCATAACATACTTTCAGCAAAGCATTCTACAGGAAATCAAAAAGTCTCACTATCAATACAAACGGCATGGGGATATGGGGGGTTAAGATGATCAAGCGATACTCCAGAAAAACCTCCTTAAATATCTGGAGGAAAAGAGCCCCGGAACATACACTGTGTTTTCCACAACTCGCCAAACCGAGACTTATCTGATCGCAGTGTGACGGGGGCATTGGGGGTGGGGCACAGCCTCGCTCCCGAATTCGATCATGATGGAGATACTACCAGAGGCTCCATTAGTATGATTTATAGTTTCGTTATGGTTTCTACGGCAACCGAGCCTTAGCATGACTGAGTGCGACGACTTGAGTTACTCTCACACATGTGGTTCAGCAGGGAATCGCTCACCATGAGTCACCCCCCACACTGCAACTCATTGCACCGTAAACACCGGCAGGAGCGTGCGGAGGATCACACAGCCTGTACACACAAACAGCCTGTACACACGCACACACACACACATACACACAGAGACTTGCAGAAGCCTTGTAATGGTCCTTCTGGTAATTCAAAGATTCATTATTGGGGTCAGGGTGTCTCGCATTAGGCTCTTTAGGAGCTGTGATTTAAGCCCCAGCATCTCCTCCCAGTGTCCTCCTTTTGTGCTTTTCGAACACATTGACACGAAGGTGAATGTGGCACAGAAGTCAGTCCACGTCCGTTTAAAGTCCCTCGTGACTCCCAGCTGCTGCAGGTGTGGTTTAACTCTAAAGGGGTGAGAATGTTCACTTTCATAGAGCAGGCGGTGTTTGTAAAAGATTGTAAAAGTGAGACATGACTCCTTCGGTGACTTATCATTGTCATGTCAAGCCCCAGAACATCGCCACCTCCTGGTGAGAGAAAACACCGACTTTACAGCACATCTCATGTGGTGATTTTCTCAGGGGACAATGGAGCCTGGAGGGTTGGCTTCATGAACACCATGTTCCTGCATAGCCGTGCCTAACCTCGTTAGTTCTCTTCTCCTCGCTGAAGCCGATGGCCAGTCAGCTGTTCAGTCTTGTTCACCTGACCTCTCGTCTTTACGCCATCCAAAGCCACCAATCAGTGCTGCTCCCCGCCACAGATCGCTCATTAATAATCCCCTTCTGTGAACACCATCCATCATCCTGTCTGTCTATCCATCTCCCCCTGCTTCCATAAACCCTGTAAGCCAATGAGGCTGTTCTCTTAATACGCTGGCAATATCATTCCGTTTGGAGATTTAACACCCCCCCCCCCCCCACAGGATATTTGGTTTGGAACCCTTACCGTGTCTTTCCACACCCAGAGGTGACTTGTGATCTGCAGCAGGCCCTTAGCCGCTTGCTCACCTTCGGCTCTGGAGTTGGTTTTATAGTTTTAGATCCAGCTAAATTGTATTCTGCAAAGCCACTCTGTGTTGGGTCTATTTAATTAGCTTACAAATAAACCAGCGTGCGAGTCACCCCTTCACCGAGATTTTCACTTGTAATGTGCACACTAGTATACATGGTGGTTGACAGGGCCAGACCCTCAGGGAATTGGAATCAGGAAGCCACAAGCCAGCAAGGATATGAATGGCTGCTCGTTAGAATGAGCCGCGATTCATTTCAAATGTGATTTTTTTTCTTCTGCTTCTCTTTCCGCATGGGAGCTCATATGACACATGTGAACTTTATAAGGAGACTCCTTTATAAAACTACTATGATTTAGCATAACAAACAGCACATTGCTAGTGTGCCAGATGGGTTATACTCCATTGCAGGGCACACACACACACATACATACGTGCACGCACACACACAGATGCGTGCACACACACACACAGACACACACACGTTCGCATTCATGGCTCATTTCTACAGGAAATACTCTAATCCCAACAATGACAACCCTTCCTCCTACCCAACTATAATCTTAACCATAAGTAACCAAACAAAATACAAGTCTTTTGGCATTTTTAGTTTTTTTTATTGCAGTCACAAATTATTAGAAAATTCAGTTTTCTCTTGTGGGGACTGAAAAAATGGTCCCCACAATGGGAAGATTACAGTTTTTTCTTACATTTTGGGGACACACACCCAGACCCCACAGTCCCAACACACCTAACTGTGTGAGGAAACCCAGGAAGGGGACCATGCAAACTCCACACACACATTGGTGATGGGATTTGAATCATCAACCCCACAGACGAACAGCAGCACTGCTATGCACTGAGCCACCACAGGTAACTGGCACAAAAAGGCATTTTGACACTGGAAAGATTCTCGGTTTGTTTGGCTGGAAAAAAACAAGCGTTTCTGTTTTTGCGACATGCCACAGATCACTTCCTCCATCTTACTGCTGTGGCCAGCTGCAGTGTTCTGGGTATGATTGATGGTTTTTCTTGTACCTGATTGTGACAAATAGTCACTGTTAATGAGAACAACAGGCCAGACTTATCTGCTTTACCAACTCAAAGACAACCACTGCTGACCCATCACATCACATTACATCACGGCAGGAGTGCCAAGGCCCTGGCGGTGTCATACTACAAATAGCGTGTGACGTACTCTATGGCGCCCCCACTATGTGATTCAGTGCTACTGCCTCATTTCTGTTTGTTAGGAGAGGCCAGAGCACTGGGGCACAAGGAGGCATGAAAGTGCTGATGTGCATGAGCAGAGGCTGGAAGGCAGGCCTGGAATATTCCAGACTCAATGGAGGAAGGTTCTGCCAACTAATTTTCAGGAAAGAATACCCATTGATTCTGACCAGATTTTTTATATTGTCTCCGATATGACCGATATAAACTTGCATGAAACAAGGATCTCATTTGTTTTTTACTGATAAATATGTGTTGTGCACATTACTGCATATATACTTCTGAGGAAGTGACAGTTACCAAGATGGATTACACTGCACACATTAAGCTGCATAAATAGACAGCTTATTCAACTCATTCCCAGTTCTGTCATGACTGAATATATCACCAAAAACACATGTTTAGTCTTTATATAAAAGGGTGTTCCCTGCCATTGGGATTCTGATAAGCCGAGATAATCAATGTGAATGTTGATGTGAGCTGGAAAACCAGGAGACCTGTGCTTCAAACCGAAAAAGTTGGCGATATCTTCTATAAGAAATTAGTATTTTGAGATTCAGGGGCACAGTTATGCCTTATCTTTCAACTTTGGCTTAAGTGGCTGATAGCTTATCAAATAGCCTTAGCAGAAAGAGACTTGTGCAGTGTTCCATTTGAACTGGGAAGTCAGAATTTACAAGTTACTAGTCGGAAATTTCAACTGGAACACCCCTGAAGTCGGAGTTCCGGCTCAGAAATTCGGAGGAACCTCTGCAACCCCGACCTCAGAATCCAAGATGGCTGCACCCCTCATCAACAGAAGTGAAAGCTGTGGTTGTACAGGCCTACTGTTTATTAGCACTTATGTCTTATTTGTGTCTCATTAAATCACTCGTACACACAGTAAAGTCCAACCGCTACCTGTGGACATGTTGCTATGGTGTTTGCATGCACCAGATACTGCATAATGCGTTGTTATCAACTGGTATTGCTAACAATGGCTAACAGTGAACCTGGCTGGAACTGGTTTTACTAAATGGGTTTCTGACTGGTACTAGAATACGGTTAACTCAGGTGTTAAATCATTCCCAGCTTGGACCTCCAACCTCCGAGGTAAGCAAAACGCGGCATTAGCCAGGTACCTCAAAATAAACTGATAAGATATGTGGCATAATTTTAAGTAGCTGAAGAACTGCCAAGTGCAGACTATTGCAGTACCATAAACAATACAATAAAACTGATTCATGAATGCTCTGGACCTGTCCATTAGAGATGTAATACCAGAGAGAAATGGGACAATTAAACCACACAAAAACAGTTTCCTAAGAAATAACTAAATAATCATAACATTACCAGACTTACCGTGAGAAACATTCGTCTCACTTACATGCAGTGTGGAGATACAAGCTCCAGTCCTGGCTTTGGATACAGATTCATAGCAGACTCGATAACGACTAACAATTAATCCATTCAACTTTTCATGCCTGAAAAGTTGTGTTCATTGCTTCGAAGTGGACAGATTTTTTTTGATTAGTGGTCCTGGGCAATGACGGTGTGCTACTCCTAGTGGTCGCTTATTTAATGCATTTCTGAAGACAGTACAGATATCAGAGTACTAAGGAGAATAATTAGTATGGTGAGGAATGGGAAAGCAGGAGCAGCTGGGCCATCAGCCTACAGTGTGTACAGCCTTCTGTAAAATAATAAAAATGCACTTTCAGGACTCACACTGAGTTTCCTACAGACTGCGCATCTCCACACACTTCAGCTTTAAACACATTCTTTGAACATTACTCAGTGAAGGCGATATTTTTCAGTTAACAAGTCTTGTCGCTCATTTGAAAGACCTCTGTGCTAATGTACTCATCTCTTTATGAAATTAGTATCACTTATTATCATAACACATGGCACTACAATACTGTGTCACACTAAACTGCAGAATTTGATGTGATTTATCATGCGTGTTTTGTAATACATGTAATTAATAAATGTGAAAACCCAGTTCCTTGACTGGTACCACACACAGCTGCCCCTTTGCTATTGATTTGTTTATTGCACAATAAACTTGATAAATAAACGTATTAAAACTAATTTGATAATGCTAAGACCTGCCAATTTGTCATGTCTATATGCAAGGCCACTGTCTCCATTTCTTATTCTTGGGAGAACAACACATGCATGCACACACACACACACACACACACACACACACACACACACACACACACACGTACGTCGTGTAAACATATCTTTATGGGGACCGCTCCTTCATTTCTATGGGAAAAATGCTAACGCTAACTATGACAACCTTAACCCCTACCCAGCCCTAACCATAACCATAAGTAACCAAGTAAAATACAAGAGTTTTTGCATTTTTAGTTTTTTCATTGCAGTCACAGATTTTTATTAAATAGAGTTTTCCCTTATGTGTCGACATGTAAGACGATGTACTTCCTACAGATATCTCACAGTCACTGACAGGTGTCGCCTGTTTAACTTTAAACTTTTTTCTCAAAAGTTTATTTCGACTTTAATCTCAAAATTCTTAAATGTATTTTCCCTTTTAGGTGGCTTGTACTTTTTTTCTATGAAAAGCAGAATTTTTTTTTCCATTATAGAAGGTGATTGAGTAGTATTCTTGGAAAGCAAAAAACCACAAATACCAAAATAAGGAGAATATATAACAACTGAATCACTGAGGCAAGCCAGTAGTAGATCTGATGATCCAATTGTTGCAGATGTCTGTATCACTTCACTGGATCTAGCCAATACATGGACTGACTTTTGAAAGACTGTGGGAGGCTGACCGTCTGGGTTCAGCTGATTATCTCTTAGTTTGGGGACAGATGGACCAGAGCAGGAGGCAGAAGGGGGGGCGGGTAAAGGGGCTGGGTGTTTGCAGTGTTCACTGGCTACTCTCTTAATAAATATCTAAGAATATCTACAGAAGTGGAGGTAATGAGATGTAATAGGAAATTGCCTCAGTGAAGGACAGCAGCATAACAATGTGGTGAGGACATACAGACCCTAACACCTGGGACCTTTTACACCAAATCATAGTGTCACATGGTGGGACATCAACTGTGTGCTCAGAACCAACTCTCTCCTCAGCACCTTGAGCTACAAGAAAGACTCTGGCTTTTACTCTAGACCAGAATGCAAAGGGTGTTTTTAGATTCCTGATGCTAGTCCCTGAAATATGAGCTCAGTTCTGGTGCCTCCTCTGCTTGTAATTTTTGGTACAACAAGATGAGCAGCATCTTGTGGATAAAGTAATGGGGCTCGGTTTTATGGGAGAGGTAGATCTCTGAGATACATGGTTGCTGGTCTGTATGGGGCTTTAAGGTGAGAAGCATTACTTTATATTCTACACTAAATTTCAAAGCTGGTCAGGAGTGGTGAGGCTATACAACTAATATGTATATGTATTTTAGTTCTATAAAGTACTTCTGTAGCTATATTTTATAGCAGCTGAAGACACTTCAGGGAACCGTGTCAGATAGTCAGATAGCAGAGTGTTATCTAGCTCCAACATAATGAATGCATGGATAAGCTTTGCAGCATCATTCATAGACACTTGCAGCGTTTTCTTGGCCTTGGCTGCACTCCAAGGATGAAATAAAGTCACTTTAGATACACTGTGAGTGTCGCCTCTTGGCTAATCATCAATCCAGAATCAGACTGAGATTTAGCCTAAGGATCAACGGCTGAGTAACGAATGTCATTTCTGAATTACCAGAGTTTAGCAGGATGAAGTTCCTAATGACCTTCTTATAGCTTCAAGCTTAAGTATCTCAGTCTGTTTGACAGCTACATGGAGCTGTGTGCCACCAGCATAGTAGTAATCTTTCCTGCCATGTTTGTGAGTGACATGCCAAAGGGCAGCATGCAGAGAGTACAGTGGGCCAGACACAGGGCCTTGAGGAACCCCACACCAACTGAATAAAATTGAAACTGAGACCACAGCAATAAACTGGAATGACTTATAATAGACTTAAAGCATGAGCAAGTCCTGCTATTCGGAGCACCGAAACCAGCCCTTGCTCATCACATGTTCTTTCTCTATACATGTGTGTTTCCTGCTACCTTCCATGTACAAGGGATCAGAAATTAATTAAGGGCCTTTATTAGACACCTTTTCAGATGCTTTCCTAAAATGGGCTGGCATTCCTTCCAGGAAGTGACCTGCTTAAACATACTGTGATCAGCAGAATGGGCTTTGGATATACATTCTGTTGGAATTAAATGCCTGTACGGCAAACATAAAAAGCAATACTAAATGCAGGTAATCAAGCAGAAACTAGCTTTATTAAAATATTGTAAATACAACCAAGAGTGTGAATGACTGAGCTATAACTACAATATGCAATTATGAACTCTATGTCATTATTTAGCACGATTAATTAACAGTTATTCTATTTATCATATAACCATGAGTTTCACTTAACTGGACAAACAGAACATTAAATGGATGGAGCTCTTCACAATTTCAATATTACATAAACATGTTTGTAGTCTGTTTTTGCCCTGTAGCATAGCTGTATTCTTGTTTAAGGAGTAATGTATTTGAAAGACTGGTAGAGACAGGTCGGTCATCATTCCAACAACGGTACCTTAAATTTACCAAAGACCCATATGCACAGTCTCCAAATGCACAAGGCAATTTCGGCACCTTTGCACATCTTTACCTTGTATGAGTATATTCCATCACAGTAGATATTCTTTTCCCATTTCCCTTGTTGCTCTTTGAGTAATAACTAATTTAATAACAAGTTGCAATATTGAATTAAACTTCAAGTCTTCCGGTGGAGCACCAAAATCCATTTATTCATCACTTCCATAAATATTGTTCCTATTGCTAAGGAAATGGTTGAGGGAGAATTAAGCTGAAATCAATGGCATTTTAATGGTGTGATTTAGCACCCGCCGGAAATTATACGTCGGCTTCTTCAATGAAGCCTGACACTCAAATTAACTCTAACATTAGAGCTGGCGCCAAAGAGGAGATTATGAAGATGGCGTTGGACTAAATATGGATTTTATTTTCAGACTGTTTCCTTCTTTGACGTGCGCTATGGGTCGGCCTCTTCACTAAGACAGTACATAAATGCTGTTTTCAGAATCATTTTTAATGGGAATGTAAAGGCTTTGTAAATAAGGCTTTTTTCAACCTTCCCTTTCGCTTCCCATTTTCACCCCGATATAGCTGAAGTTGAGAAAAAGATACTTGGTGAAAATGGGTGAAAATAAAAAAGTCACACTTGTTCGCTTGGTTAGTAAAATTTAAGGACCAGGGGGCTAGAGGGTGGATTGATTGAGCGCTTCAGCGTTACTTCCACCTCAGTGGTATCAGTGCCCCCATTATTCTCACTGGCGACCCGCTCACTTCCCTGCACTGTGACAGAGCCCACCGCTCAGGGACCCACTAGACAGGAACGGTCACACCGCCACCTGACACAAACCTACAAGCAGCAGCACCTGATGGGCCCCCGTGGAATTTCTCTGCCTCTACGGCGTCGGCATCAACCGGGAGCTGCCCGGATTACATAAATACAGAGCACCGGATTCTCAGGGGTACAGGCCGAGGCATTATCATCGGGCTTGATTAAAACAGAAGGTCAAACAGACAATAGCAGAGATTGGAGCTGACGTCTCTACAGCCCTACCTGTAGGGTAATCGTAATAGGTCCCTAAAGGCTCGATACCCCAAGAGAGCAACGCACTGACTGGTCCATTTTGAGAGAAAAATGGGTTCGGTCAAACCCCAAGTGAGACGATAAAAGCCTTGTCTTATCTCTTCACCTGTCAGACACCTTGATGCTGAACATCGGCCAAACTCCTCCCCCAACGCCGTGCTGCTCTCTCCCAGGCACGGCCAGCATTGTGCGGCTGGGGGGGAGGGGGGGGCTTGATCTCTGGACCGCCGATGAAGGCCAGATGGAGAATCGATCGCCCCCGGTCATCTCACTGCACATGTTCATAAAGAAAAACAGAGGCTCTGCTCCCCACTCTACCTTCACTACCTGACTGGACTCTCAGACTTATGGAGCAACGGGGAAAATAAGAGGAGAATTTTCCCTGGGACATATCATAGCGACAGTAGGAAGGGGACTGTCTGAACACCAACTCCCAGCTTCTATGGACCATCAAACATTCACTCAGCATCTGAAATCACCACAGGTGACATAAAAGGAATAGAGGAACATCAAGAAAAGCAGCACCTTTACCAAGCAAAGCCATTTTAGGGTGTCAGTGTAGCCTAAAATGGATATTGTCCATATCCCTGTCCCACGTTCACTTTGTAATGGGAACAACAGCTTTGAACTCCTGTGGCTCGCGGGACACCCTTTAGCCATCCACCAGAGGTGTTGCCGTGCAAAGCTACTGCTTTTGTTGAGCTGTAGTGCCAGAAGCAGTGATCAGCAACCGCTCGTCCGACTGCAGCCAGCAGTTTAATCCAAAAGAACATCCATAAGGCGCTAATGTAAAGATGCCACTGACTCGGAGTCTTATTAACTGTGGAAGGCCCCTCGGGCACAGCTGACCTGTAATCCTTCTCGCTTTGCTTTCAGTGGAATCATCCATCTCCCCCTCTGTGGGGGGGGGGAGGGGGGTTTGCTTGTCATACTGCCATACATTCTTGGGAGCGATAAATATATCTTTTCACCAACACCTGCCGTTGTTAAATGTTTAGCTAGAATTATAAAGAGGTACTAGGGATGGAAATTCAAATTGCTTCGTGATCAACAGGCCCTAAAGCTACATTATTGTATTGCAGAAACCATTTCAAGTGAGTCAATTAAAATTTCATTTCATCTTTCAATACGTACAATGAAAAGGAAAAGGGTAAAGTCAGGAAAAGCATCGGAGTCTGTAAAATGTTATGGATACGCTTTTCAAGTCTGCAGGTAATGACATAAATGTATTATTTATACGTATACATTAGGATTCCATTTATTCGCCCATAGCCTCTATAATAAATTATAGCAGGGAGTTGCGTGCTTCATGCCCTGTAGAGGTACAGACCTATAGCATCCCGAACACTGCTGTATGCTGTATGTCTCACAGGATCCTCTAAGTCTCTTGGGTATCTAGCATAGAAGTATGAGGACAATAGGCTGGCATGTCTCCTCAAGCCTTCCTGCAGACAGATCTGAAGGTCTTTTTAACATTCTCTCTATGTCAGACAAGCACAGGCCTGGGGACCATTATTCTCAGTCTCTATATAACACAGTCACCAGGTTACACTCCAAGAAATCATTTACATATACTCTTTTTTTATATTTCTCGTATTATTTACCTTTATTGGCTGTCATCTCATTCAGAATGGGCCCCAGCTTTGTACCCTATGCTGCCTGGGACAGACTCCTGGCCTCCAGTTACATGATCAGCAGATGGATGGATAGATAGCATTATTTTCAGTTTTTACAAAAAGTAAATGTTAAATTATTATTAATAATAATATTTTCTAATATTTTTTAAGCACAACTTTTTCTTAATAGATAAAAAGCTTTTCATGTACAATGAATAATCAACACTAATTAAATTATAATTAAGTCCATGGAAAAATAAGTACTTCTAGTGTAAAGACGGCATTATTAAATATACATCTCTACCATACTCCAACTGTCCTGCACAGCTGTCCTGCTGAAAAGTAATTGAGGTTCCAGGTTTATTCCAATTATTGAATAACAGGTCAGACTAAAGGCAGTCACAGCTCTCTGCTGGTACATCTTCATATCCTGGATCACTAGGATGGTCCCACTGCTACCCTGAAGGCTGTCAAATTTAAAAGGGTAGTTTCTTTCGATTCTGAGCCATGGGGCATCATGTTACAGGGGTCGCTGTAAATTAGCATGACCGCTTCATCACGAGAATCGATCGGCTTCACCGAGACGTGTGGCCACCGGGCCAGGAACGCATCTGCGGCCCAAGAGAGGTGCCAGCTTCCTAGCAAGACGTTTGCTTCGTCGCTGTTCCCTTCACGGTTGGCTTATCTGGCAGATACGTTCAATGAAATCAGCCAATTGCATGCTGCACTTCAAAGGCTGAAAGGACATAGACATTGGCGTGAAGATAAAATAAGAGACCTCAGAGAAAGTGTGTGTTTGGCGCATCAGGCTCAGCACAAGCCTGCAGGCATGTTTCCCAGCAAGGCAGAACCATCCATGGGCCTCATGCCCAGTAAAGACGATCCCCCCATCAAACTGCTCGAGGAACCTCATCCACTCAGCCGCAGTTTTGGAAAAAGCGTCCTGTGAACGACCCCATCTTGGAGATATCTGAATAACTTCTGTGATACGAGTCGAATGATAAAATCAACGGAGTGGCCGGCAGCGAGATGAGCCGGTTGACCTCCCATGAGAAGGATCGCTGAGCCAAATTTAGAAATCATGTGATCTTTCAGACTTGTGGGTAGGAATGAAAAATGGGGTATCTCTATCCTCTTTCCTGCAGAAGGCAGTCTTAAGACTTAAGCTGGGATTTTAGCCGCAACAGAAATAGACACCCTAAACAGAAGAATGCTGACCATTAAAAACAACCAATTTTTGACAATTTCTATCAAAGATCCAAAAATGAAGAAGGCTACAAATAAGTGTGATCCACTGAAATCTGTTCAACTAAGACAGACCCAACTGTACACAATTGATGAGCATTTTTATGTAAAACCTACTAAAATATTCTGTTCACGGTAATATTTGTGGACATTTCAGTGCCACTACAGGGTCTTTTTGTGTACTAGTTTTTAATCAGTTAACAGGACACATGTGAGAGGTGAGGGTGTAGTCATTTAAGTGAGTATTTAAAGTATGTTTGAAGAATTCTAATTCAGAAAGTTTTTTTACCTTAAGTTTGGATAGTTTACTTCGAGGGAGGGGGTTTCATGATATTATTATTATTTTTTTGTTAAGATTTACTTGGCTTCCCTGTACATTTCCCTGTACATTCATAATTTGAAACTAAAAATTGCTGGTTATCTCAAATTGTAACTATAAAAACGCCACATTCCATTGTAATGATTTAGGATACATCAAGGAATAGTTTATATCCCCAGAAACCATAAACATTCAGCTGTTTCAACGAGCTGATATACTCCAAGTACCTCTCAATCTTGACTATATATATTTTTAATAATAGCTTCCTGCTGGGTCTATTAGTCAATAAGATGTTGTCTTCCTTTGTGCACCTACCTAAATGTTCTCTCTCTCAAAACACCATTTTATAACTTTTCAAATTACACAGCTGGGGCTCAAAATCAATAGCATTGATGATTTTGTCTTTCGTCGCAAAAGGAATGGCCTGCAAATGGTGTCTTTAGGAGAAAAAAAGTGACCCCAGAAGATCAGATGTATAAGCGAGTTCCTAGATACAATCTGATTCTCACGTACTGCATATATACATGCATACATATAAGACAAATGTATGTATATATATATATATAATATTAATTCCTACAACAGGAACTGGAATTTCCAGCAAATTGAGTGCATACTTGCTGAGAATATGGATACAGAAAACCGTTTTTTCCAGAAAGCTGGACAAGGCTCTCTCTACTGCACATATCAAATTTGTTGCTTCTGACATTTTCTTTCCATGAAGGGAAGTCTTCGTAATGCGTGACTGCAGAATTAGTCTTCATGTTAAAACCATTTTTGTTTGTTTGTCCTTCATTTCCAAAAAGTGCTGCCACACAATGCACACTCCCCCAAGGGGACACGCAGCACCGCTGAGGATTCATCCCTGAGCCAGACACCCATTGGCTGATGGCTGTAGCTCCTCCCCCTTGGCAGCTTCCATCCCGCGGTCTCCTGCTCCGTCTCCTTTACCCTTGTTGTCATTCTGACTTCCCCCAGCGTAATTCCACACTAGGCCACAAGTTTATTTACAAGTCACTCAATTCCCCAAACAGCACCGGCTGATACCCAAAGCAAGGGCGAGAGTGCTGCTCTCTGTCTGCGAGGGGGAATTTACTTCCAGTCACAAATGAGGGCCGGTGTGTGCGGAGCCCTGTCAGCGAGTGGTGCAGGAAGAGACCGGCTAAAGAGCACGTCCAGTCGACCTCCCGCTGCCTGACATTTGCCAAGCATCTGTCAGGAGCGGATGTATTGTCATTGGGATGAAGTTACAAGGTCACCATAATGATCTCAGTGTGTAGAGAAGATGGTGACATGGGGGTGGGATGGAGGGGGGTGGACTTTAAGACTCAAACATTATCTTTTCAAACTAATTTTCTCAGGTCATGGCAAACGTTGAATTTATCATGAAGAACATTAATGTTCCACATTAGTATATTAAAGGCAAACTCTACTTTCTGTACCAATGGAGATGAAGGATATACTGGCAATGTTCTTATAGAAAATTGAGGCTTATATGTTTAGAAACAGAGAAAAGTAAATAAAATACCAGTGTCTACTACACAGTCGGTATCCATTCAGAGCCTAATAAGCTTGGATATTCTGCAAATGGTGAGTAGTGGAGGAACCAAAGTAGAGGCCAGTAGTTCAGAGCCTGCAGCCCCGCAGCTGCTCTTTGTTGTCTTTCAAAGCACTTAAGCACTAATCAGACTCATTATTGTCATAATGTAACTAATTTTGCCATCATTACTGGGCTGGTTAGCAGTATAAAGATGGCTGAAAAAACAACAAACAAAACAGGATGGGATCCAGCAAACTGTTCTGTCATCCCGTCTTATCCTGCTTTTTTTGGCAGCAGATAATGATCCGATCCCGCTGTTAAAAAAAGACCCAGCGTTTGTTTGCATTTTCTAAAGTTTTTAAATGTGTCCTGAGCTGATGTACAATGCCATTCAAACGTATGAGAAAACTTGCTGGAAACTAGGTTTTTAAAAATGTTGCACATCATATATTTTGCTGTAAATACTTGACAGGAAATTACATTACAATATACAAAATAAAATGGAAGGAGTTCCAAAGCAGTGTTCAAGGAAATTGAAAAAATGTCTCTAAATCTTAGATTCTGCAAAGCAACCAGCATTTGTTTTGATAGCACCTTCACAAACACACCACATTTGGTTGACAAGTTTCAGCAGGAAATCCCCCAACCCGCCTTCCCAGCTCCTCTGCAGCAGCTCACAGAGATCCAGGCTGCTTCAATTGTCTCTTCGCTTCCATGGGAATGAGGTCTGGGAACTGGCCAGGGCAGGTCATTCCTTTGCCACATAGGTCATGCTAAATATGGAGGTGTGTATTGGGTTGTTATTTCAGTGTGACACTAACCTAAGTTTTGGAAAGATCACCAGATTTGCCATCAGCAAACCAACCTCAGACCCTAACGCTGCCTCCTCCATGCCTGACTGTAGGAACCACAGAACTCAAGTCTCAACCTCTCCATGCCAAATACATGATGGTTCAACTGAAAAGTTTCAAATTTCCATGACTTCCACCCCTGTCGGTGGACACATGAAAGCATAGATAACTATGGCTTTAGGCAGGTCTGCACAGACTGGTGCGGTACAAACATGCTGTCACCTTAACGCGATGATGTTTCAATGTCCACCCAGGGGTGATACTTCCATAAACAGAATTCACGGACGGTCATTTTAGCGCAAATTGCATTTTCTGTCCGTATCAATGTCCGTGAAATAACAGCAGCAGGCGGAGACTGGAGATGTAAAGCGATATGGATTTCAGCACACGGTGGAACCATGCTGGACTCCGGCCTGCTGGAGGACGATTAGAATAACATGCGTCCGGGGTCCATCTCACAGCCGGCTCCTGCTCCTTATCCGCCCAAAATATTGCATTAAATCGCATCCATTAGGACTCAGCTTTCCAGTTTTCTCTGCCTACCATGGTTTGCCTCTCTCTGGAATGTTCTATTATCAAACAGGAAGCATTGCTTGGTGATTTGAGGGAATTCCGATTTGTGCTGTATGCCCAAGCATCAGTTACTAATTAGCTAATAGTTTAATACTGGTGACACACGAGCTTCACCCTGAGCTGGAATTAGCAGGGGTTACGCACACATGGGGGGCTAGCGGAGGTGATAACATACTACGAAGAGGATAGCTGGCTTGCTGCAGTACTCACAGGGTTATATGAATGCGGTTTTATAAAAAGACACGCGGTTCTATAAGCTAACCTGATCAAAACATAAAGGATTCAGGGTGAGTGGAGTTGAGCGTCCGCACTGTCTGTGTTTACCTCACAGAGAGCCACTTACCCAGCATGGAGCTTTTCAGGATTTTTCAGCAGAATCTTGGCAGGTTTCCCCCTAGTCGTCAGAAGCGGAATGAAATTGGACAGCTAGGTAGTGGCTGCACGACTTTTTACAGTTGACATGTCGTGAAAGCCAAGTTGAGGTCGACTGACTGACGTCATTAATAAAACCACAGGAGGATGGAATGCTTTGCAGAAGCCGCATTCTGCTTTCACAAGACTTAATGCACACGCTGACAACAGACAGCTTATACACATACTCTTTACGCAGAAATGAAACAAGTAGAAACAACTGCAGCAACAATTTATGCCACAATGATACTTGCTACAACTTCGATTTTAGTTTGAAAGACTGAAATGAAATATCAGTATAACATTGGGGAGAAGAAAACTCACCGTAGTTCAGGAACCTAATTCCTGGTTCTGAGTTCCTGGGCCGTCGTGATTGGGAACTTTTGTAGCTCCTGTGCTAAATAAGCACGGGATTTCCTACGAAACTATCCCGCCACGCCAACACAATGGAGTCTAAACAAGTCATTTTGTTAATTATTTGTTAGATATTGGGCGGATTGACCGCGATCAAAACGAGACACATCCTTTTATTTTTTATTTCATTTATACAACCTGCAACATGTTTATAATTCAGTATTAAATCTGGCCCGCAGATCGAACTTTCATTTTCTACAGAATTAAAAACGATGTAACGTTATCCCGCTAATAAGCGCTGGCAAGTTTCGCCATCAGTATCGGTGATATTAGGCAAAACTGCAGTATATCGGTTATTGATCAAATTTTCCGAGGCAGAAATATGGAGACGCAAGTAAAAAGGTATTCATTAATGCAATGTAAAATCTAATTAAGGTATAAAAACAATTCCATTTGCCTCATTTTTGCTCTTTTCCCCACACTGGTATTCTCTGTGATGTTAGTGCTGTTCGGGCCATAATCACGTGATCGGCGACTAGTCGACGTCAAGCTTAAAGCGTCATCGCAGAGCAATAAAGTAGACCTGTCAACTAGTTCGAGCAACCCCTGCACCTTGGCTTCTGTTTACTGGATACGCTGGGGGACAATGAAGCAACTAACTAGACTGCAGGGAGGTTTAGAGGCTCTAAGGGCACAGTGGGCTGAGAGGGCTTTCCAGAGCGCCTAGGGTTACATCATTCACCTATAGGGTGGGCTGTTTTAAGGCGCCACCTAGAAAGAATGCTCATTTTCCCGCTGATGTCTCTGTACGTCTACAACAGCAAAGACTATGCAATGTTTTACTGTTAATACTTTGTGACACATCCGGACTACCAGCCTTTAAATAAACCGTATGCAGCAATATATCTTTCTTTGTGAGTTTTGTAACTCCACAGTGAGGATTTCTTTTAGTTTTCAGTATTCTTCCATATCCCATATCTGAAAGGATGTGTCCATTTTGTGCTTTAAAGCACAGTTTCACAATTGCAAGGAACCACAGGAACCAAGAAAGGGGAAATTCCGAACCCTACAGTGAACGGGCCAATGCGTTCGTTAGCAGGAAATCAGGAGAACATGCACTTCCAACCAGGACATTTTTGAATTTCACAGCCCAAAAAAGGCTAGGCTGCCTGATGACCCAGTTAGTGTTATCAGATCCAAGCAAATACGGCGGTTGTCAATTCTCAGTATGTTTGGTCACCTTTCCATGACATTGCCGTCCCTCAGGGACACAGTATGGTGACCCAGCCTCACAGCACTGTGCAAAAAAATTACGTATGGCCTCATGATCCATCTGTTCTGCAAGTTTCCACAGTGTGAAGTATGGTTAAATCATTTACGTGCTAGTGTTCGGGACGCCACGTCCTCTCTGTGTGTACGTGTCTTAACTTGGACCTTCAAACCACTGCCCTGAAACTACACGCTCCATTTGATCCTTCACTTGTGTCCCCAGGGGGAGAAGCGATATCAGGACTGCATATCCATAGGAACACAATGTCCATTTAATGCAGACATGGCAGGAAAGGCATTTTCATATTTAATACATTTCCGTACAGTGTATGCTCTTCTAACAGAGGATGTCGTACAGTCACCCACAAAATGAAGTGTGACGTTATCTGCCAAACGTAGGTAATTCATATACACCCAGCTTGCACACCACACAGCAGCCTGTGTGCCCTAGGAGATTACAGACATTATATTTTCTCATGGGACAGGAATGGGCTGTTTGTGAATTATTCATGAGTAGTAGCTTATTGCCAGGTCAGTCAAATAGCATCTAATATAATGAAATTTGAGTACGGACTGGAAATGAAGGGAGAAATACAGGTGCTTGATTGACAAATACATAATTACATAACAATACTTTTCAATGTTTCAATGTTGGAGGCTAGATTCTCATCCCCAGCATTGTGTTTTCATCTTCTCCCTGCGTTTGCATTGGATTACTGCTGCTGTACATTTTAGCCGAAAAGGTGCCTATGAATTGCTTATTGTGTCAGACGCTGCGGGTGTCCTCTGCCTCATACCCTGTATGTTTTCTGATAGTTTCCAGGCTCAGCACAACCCTGGACTTGCTAAGTGGTTATGGAAGATGGATGCATCCATCACACATACACGTTCACAATGCAGACAATGTAGATATGCCAACTAGTCTAATTGCATGGCTTTGGGCTGCAGGAGGAACCTGGAGAATAGAGAGGATACCCATGCGACGTGGGAAAAGCACGCAAACTTCACACACGCTGTGCAGGATTCAGACCCTGGGGGTATGAGGTGACAGTGCTACCCACTGAGCCACAGTGCAACCTGAGAGAGATGGATGGGTATAATACGTACGTGTAAAAAGAAGCACATCGTGAACTTTACTTAAAAACCCCAACAGGGATTCTCCTAACAGCTTGGATGGAGGCCAGCCGTATTATTTATTTATTTTATAGCCTTTTTACAGCATGTTAAATGTGTTTAAGTGACTCTTCAGGTCCGCATTATGACAAACTGTTATAATTTAATGTTGTGAAAGCACCCCGTGAGGAAGAGTGTCCTCTTCACACTGCTCTTTCATTCGTCCCTGAGAGGTGCCCCCCCCCCATCCCCCCAACTTCGCACCAGCCGCATGGGGCTGCATTTCGGCCTTTCCCCGAAGGTCCTCCACCTGAGTGCCCGTCGAACTCAACCCTGCCTGACTTCAGCTAATGGCGGCACGAGCGCCTCGTTCAACTCCCAACTAAGTGAAGAGGTGCACTTTAAAAAGCCCACAGTGATCCATCCATTTTCCAGCTTTCCTTCTCAGAGAGCAAAGGGCACCCCTCAATGCAGGGGCATGGAGACCCTGATGGATTCAGGGGGCCCAGCACTGTACTGATTTCACCCACTCCCGGTAAAATCTACCGGGGGACTCTGGCGAGGTGACATTTTGTCAGGGGTTCCAGAATTTCTAGCCATGTCCCTACCTGACTGGGATGCCTGTTCATCACAGGGCACAAACACCGACTTACAGTCAGATACTCTACCTACTAACAACGTGTTCAGCGAAGAGAAACCCACATGGATACAGGGTTAATTCCCCAATTCAAGCCCCCAACCCTGAAGCTGCCCCGTCATGCTGAACTATGTTATTATTATGTTTTTGATGATTTGTAAGAACAGCTACCATAACTTACAAGCGACATGTCCTTCAGGGTGGTGTGTGGCTCTTTGGGTTGGGAAGGTCTATCTGGAACTGGAAGGGTGTTAGTTCAAATTCTATCATTGGGATCTTGAGCAAGGCCCTTAATCCCAATTTCTCCAGGGACCTGTTGACCCTACTTTGTCAGTTGTATGTTACTTTGGATAAAGGTGTCTGCTAAATTAATAAAACGAGTCCTCTTCGGGCAGCGTGTGCTTTACTTGGGTGGACGCCACTATTGCTTCCTCACTTGGCAGATAGAATTAAGCTCATCTTGTTTAGTTAAACGCCTCCTGCTGATGATGAATCATTTCCTCTTGGCCCCCAGAATGGGAAATTAGTTCGACATTAGCTTTATGTCATTAGGAGCAGGAATGATCAGTAAATCGTGCTCAATTCTTCACACGATGCTTCCCAATGAATGCATGAAGGAGCCATTCGCGGCGCTCGCCTGCGGCTGCAGTATGAGCAGATATGCCTGAGCTCCGTCACGACAGGTGACGCTGCACCAACATGCCAGCGGAGAACTTCGACTGGGTGAGGGAAAGAGAGCTTCCCTCGGTACCCCACGCAAAGAGATTTATCAGCAGCAGGGAGTAATTAACATGGTTTTTCCATGCATGAAGTGGAGGAGCTCTCCAAGCGGAATGGGGGGGTCGAGGAGCGGGACCCGTCCGCCACGTGTCTGAGGAAGATGTTTTAATTATTTCCCAGAGATTTATATCAGCCCTATGTTATGGTGACCACTGCCTGTAGTGACAAGGAGAAGATCAGGTGATAAACATGAGCAGAGCACAAGGACAGTGTGCAAAGACACTCCTCTGTTTTACTGGACTGAGGTCAAAGGAACAAGAGCATTGCTGGTCTCCCCTGATGCATTACCCTCTCGAGACCTTTCCAGTGCACAAATTCAATAAGTCGTCGTCCATTCCATCTTTGTCAGGGAGGACCTTAGTGCTGGTCGCACCTTCAACTCCTAATGCAAGACTTCGATAAAAATAAAGAGAACAAAATCACTGTTGCATTAGCTGCTTATGTTGTCTCCAGTGGCGGATGGTGTTTTTCTAAATGGGGGTAGCACACTGGACACTTGGCAGTGTGACCAAAAAGGGGGCTTTTTGTTTTAGTCAGTCAGCTATATATACATGTAAATCCTGCTCTCCTTTATCAAAGAACTTCTTTAGAATGAAGTTAGCAACATTAGCTACAGTGTCTGCCGTGCTGCTTCAAAGCTACAAAATCAGCTTGAATACACACCCAAGTTAATTAGCAAGGTAACTACCAGACTAGTCTACTATAAATCCCTGAACTCAAAAATTAAACTCGAATAACAACTTTATTTACAATATTTACAAATGCCAATGGCGAAAGATAATACTGTATACAAATCGATAAACAATCACTCTGAGTTTCAACGAAATGCTTCTGCGTACCTGCATGTGACAATGAATACTGCAAGCCAACAACACAGGCACCATGTGAAAGTCGTGAGGATCAATATTATTGGTAGTTAATCCTGTCTTGTTAAGACGTCTTCCAATCACCATGCAGGGAAGACTTCCTCCCAGGCGGGTCTAAAATATCTGACTGCAAGTCTATCTGTCCAATCAATGTTGCCTAAGCAAAAACTATGTATGAAGCTCTCAGACACCCAGTGAAGTATGGTGTCTGGGCAGGCCCCAAAGACATGAAATCAGTGCATATTCACTAATAAGCTTTAATCTATTTTCCATGTAAACAACGTGCACAAGAATCTTCCATAGACTTCCAGTGAAACACGTATCAGTGGGCATCTCTGGCCTGTATTTTTTCTGGCTTTCAGTTAGTAAGATGGATTACATTTTAATCACAAAATTAATTTACATTGACTAAGTCGATTCGTTTGCTAATTT
>JAODKC010000095.1:26753843-26778262 GCA_026777985.1 Mormyrops attenuatus | reverse complement strand
TTATGCTCAGCTGGTTGGTTGAAACAAAATCCTGGTCTGGATTTTTACTTTCTGGACCTGAAATTGCCACCTCTGCCCATAGGTTTTACCTATGAAATCCTGCATGCTAACTAACATTACAATAATTTTGGTATATGGGATACTGTCTTACCATTGAAAATTAAAAAGAGTTTCTATTTCACACGACACAAATAACATCCAGTGTTTCTTCATTCCACAGATAATCATGTGCTTAGAGTACATAAAACAGGCAACGAGTGATCTCCCTTGTTTTTGTTTCACTGAATCTTGACATCTCCTCAGTTCACTCAAGAAAAAAAGACAATAAGCCAAAGGCAAAATGTCCATCACAGCAGGATGAATCATTTTATGTTCACCTCAAGGAGTTTCAAGGGGCCTCGCTATAGATTCCACAGAAGCCGGTTTTTAAAGGAGCCACTGGTACAGAGGCATGCAGAGTCACACAAAAATAGTCAGAGAGCCTGTGTTTACTCAGAACCTCATTTTGTGTAAAGGCAATTAGTTAAACTTCCAATCTCTCTCCAGGAAAATGACCTTCTTTTATCAGAGGTACCATTTTTTACATGTTGTTCTTATTTAATTATCCATATTTAGACATACTCGGAGGTCCTAGATCCTAAGTTAAAAATAAATGAATAAACAAATAAATAAATAAATGCACATTAGCAGTCTAATGTTGCCATTAGAATGGAATAGGAGGGCAACGGTGAAATGGTGACTTATCAGAGAGCCCCCCAAGACTTCTGTAAGCTTTTGTTTGGATGTGGACTCCCCGCACGCATCACGGAGCTGTATAACGCTCGGGGAAAGGCTTAATGCATAGCAGCGTGCTTTAACACAATGTGATTGCAGCTAGGTGGCCGGCCGTCGATGCCAGCCAGGCACATATGCAAATGAGGCATCTGGCATTCATCCGGGATAGAAAAGACGCCGCTGTGAGACAATGCTGCTGAAAACACTCTCCCTGTCTCACACCATAGCATGGCCACAGACCGCCGAGATCGCGCTGTACCACCTCCCACCACCAGGGAGAATAACCAGACCCAGGGCAGACTTAACCCTTCAAACATCAGCCTATTAAACAAAAAACCAAGGATAGTAAAATTAAACACATGTATAGATTAAGGAGACTAAATGCACAGCAAACAATGCAATTCAAGCTTCTGTCATTAGCTACTATCATTATACACCATAATTGGATAAAATAAGAAAAGCCGCCACGATGCAAGAACATTTCAGTTCATTCCTAAATGCAGAAAGCAGCACATCAGCTTGTCTGAAATCAGGCCCACTAATGACACACCATTTCCATATACTTCACAGCCAAGCGAGGATTAGCATTTGAATGTGCCAGGAGGTAGCAGACTCTGTGTATCTGTAACTGAGGAGAATAGCTATTAATGCAGACATGCGATATACCTGCAGGGTGTCTCTGTGTAACTAACTGTCATATTTCTCATGATTTTGCTGTTTCATTTAATCTGACGAGGGGCGTTGAATCTGTGTGATCACATCAGGGAAGTCAGCGCTCTGTTGATCTTCATTCGACACCGTCTTTGCAGAAGGAAGAAAGGTTCTAGGTTCTGCTCTTACAACTTATTGGACGGGGCTCTTTCGACTCCCTGGCACCCTAACCCCTAACCCTAGTGCCGTTCTTCCTCCCTGCTAAAATGAAAGGCCTGGTATGTCGGTAGATGCGACGTGGTGCTGAGCCTTGCTGGGATCTGCCTGGTTCAACATCCACCTGGAGTAAACGGTGAAGCTTCCAGGCATCAGCACAAATGATCTGCGATACCTCAGGGAGGCAGCCACTGCCCACATGACGTGCTGCAGCGGGGAGGAAACTGCGGCGCCTCGCCCGTCAACACGGGGGTGTACCGGGGCTAACGAGGCTGCCCTGAGGTGTGGCTGTGGCGGGGGGCATGGGGTGTGGCCTAGCCATATGAGGGGGGGGGATTTGGGGCGTGGCCTGTGTATGTGTGCATTGGGGGAACTCGGGGTGTGGTCTGGCTGTGTATGTGGGGGGGCGGATCTCAGTGTTTGGCCTAGCTGTGGCAGGTGGCCCAGTAAATCACACCATTGTCTAGATCTCCATCCCAATATGAAATTAATATTTAAATGATTCTTTGTCCCTCGGTATCAGCAACTGTTACAATATCAAACCGCACTCATATTTCCAACAAACTAATTCTTACAGCGTGTTTGTTTAAGACTCATTCTAACAGCAGCAGATCTGTGGTACAAACCTGGGGTGAATTTCCCGAAGCCTTCTTAACGTTACGTCTTTCGTAAGTTCTATCTTTTAACATGAAACTTACGAACGGCGCAGCGTTAAGGAGGCTTCGGGAAACTCACCCCTGGAAGATGTTGACAGTGACTCTCACACACTTTGCATAAACTCCTCAGCCTGCATCGAACAGAGGGTGAGCACAGGGGGGCGTGGCAATCGGGCTGAATCACCCCATCTCAGGGGGCCAAAACCGGATGATATACGCCCCAATAGCGGATAGATTCTCTGCTGCTATATCAGATGACTGTGATTTCCTGGATTCATGAGATGACCAGCCATCCTCAGCGGAGACGGAAGATCGGGAATGGCTGTCCACGGCATGAGCCTAAGCCAGAGGAACAGAGGCAGGATGTCTATGGGGGTCTGGCCATCCGCTCACGCTGTTAGCGCTCGTATGGAGATTTTATTGGGCACGGCATTACAGTGTCCCTGAAAGGCACAGGCCTTCAAATCAGGATAAATGTAAAGAGGCAAGAACATGCAGAACGGTCAACTTCGCTCTGACAGCACTGAGGTGAATAACACAAGCCTTTATTTGCCTTGCAATGCTTCTTTTAGTATATCTCATCACACTCTTATATTTGTGTGTGTGTCAGATACATGAACATGATTGCACTGCATCCACCAGGCTGACCTGTTACATCCGAACGGCTCAGTGCCACATGCGGTTTCAGGCATAGCTGCAAACTTTCCTGTTTCTCTGCGACAGGCTTCACAACTAAGCTGATCTGCATCAGACCTATGGGGGCGGATATTAAAAGCTGAGCATCACTTGGTGTTGTGCTGCACTAGGGCCTCTCCTGTTAGCATGTTGCACCTTTGGGGGTAACCCAGTGCCATTGCCATTTAGACTCTTCATTAGCGCCGCCCCCCCTCTCCCGACACCTTCGGCGTCCCTAGGACTTGACCGTTCCTTTAATCACAGCACGGTCATCCTCAGTGTGACCACCGCATTTATAAATGTGACTCCGGATTCCTTCGGGCTGACAGCGGCCTAATTTGACACTGGCCTGTTTGGCTCCATGCTCATTAATGCGTGACCCTGAGGCCTGGCTGGGCATAAGCGCAGCTTAGAGAGCAGATGCAGAACAAAAGCAGAACCAGGCCGGGGCATGTGTGTGTGTGTGTGTGTGTGTGTGTGTGTGAGCGCGATGCCAGCACGTGCCAGCGTGAGGCACCACTAAGAGCTGGAGAATCAGAAGGACATGTGCGTAACAGCTGGCACTAATGCAGAGTCCCTTATGATGGGCTCAGCCTCCATATACTTTTATAAAGGGCGAAACCAAAGTTGATTCTCAAATTAGTCATGCGCACGTGTCATTAAGTAGCAGAAAATGAGGTTAACTTATATTTATTTATTTATCAGATGCTTTTATCCAAAGCAACGTACAATTGAGAGAGCAGGGTCATCCAGTGCTGGGAGTGATTGGGGTTAAGTGCCTTGCTCAAGGCCCCAACAGTCACATCACTCTGTTGAGCCTGGGATTTGAACTGGTGACCTTCTGATCACAGGTACAGAATCCAAGCCACTGAGCCGTACACCACTCAATGGGTAACAACCATTTAACCATTAAAAAAAAACACTAAAACTAAAGCTAAATTCAGGGTTTTTAAATACCTGGCTTAGACCCCACCGAGCGGCTGTCTACATGCTGAGATAAGATAAACCTTAATGGCAAAAAACAAACTTTGCTTTCTCCACACAGAGCATGAAAGCTGCAATTTGTACATCTGTCAAAAAAATTATACAAATCCGCCTCACAGGGTCCGTTTTAGTAAAATATTTGAACAACCATCATGCAACCTTTCATCTGAAAAGCAAAAGGCAAAAATGCAGCACGTGAGATAAACCCAGGAAAAGCAGAGGTGCACATGAAGGGAGTGCCTGTGAAGTTGGACGTTCACGGCTGTGAAGCTGGCCGTCCACGCCTGTGACGCACTGCACAATAGCACAAAAATTGCAGTATTTCATTCTGTTGTTAGATTTATCGGATTTATAATTTATTTACGACATATTCTTTTACAAAACCATTAAAAATGTATGAGTTTTTTGGCACAAGGATAGTTTTTCTTTATTTCCCCTTAGAGGGACAGAGTGAAGGTAAACTGATGTTCATTCAACGTCAGCGCTGTATTTATTACCTGAAACTGAAAGCATATAAAAATAAAACTTCACAACAACTGAAACAAGGTCAATATATGAAGCATGCACACATGAGCCAGATATAATAATTCCTGATCAAATTTATTTATTCCACTGCCATGTACCATTCAATACTAATCAACAGAGTCACAGAATAAGATGAGTAATATATACAGTATTGGTATGAAGAGCTGAGGCCAATGAACAGAGCTCTCGGGGATGAGAATGTCCTCAGTAGTGGTCAATAAACTGCATACCTATTTTATCTTGTCTCATGGCATGATATCGGTCTATATTGTGATGTAGACGTGAACTTCCAGTTGCTTCAGAGACAATAATGATGCACAATAACCTTCCGTGAAAGATCACAGCACGTCCCCTGTGCAGAAGATCTCTTTGACAATCACTGTAGGGGCTCTTGGGCAAGTGACTGACCCCAACAGGAGCCGCTCGGTCTGATTAAGGGTTCGTGTTGCTCTTGTACTGTCAAAGTGCGATGGGCCGATACGTTTTTTGTAGAGCATGTAGGAGAAAATATTGCTGATGAGATGTTTTAGGCTCTAACACCAAGGTTAGAAAAGTCTGCCTTCAGAAACACTTCACATAAAATCACACTTAATAATTCCTACTGATTGTCAATGACTTCAGAAAAGATAAAAAAAAACCAACAAAAAAAGGTGTATCACTTTCACAAGTTAAAATGTGCTTTCATCAAAATCGTTCACAGTGTCCATTTCTTTTTATTCAGCAGACACTTCTGTCCAAAGTGATGTACAAGTGAGGCAAATAGCACATTACAAATATTTGTGCTGTTGAGGAGTTGGTTAGGCATAAGTGCATTGAGCTTCCAATGAATGCCCAGGTACAAGCGTAAGCAGTATTGGAGCAAGAGCTGCACAACATCTACCAACAAAGCAAGAACCTAATAAGACTATGCAATGACCAGAAGTGCAATGCTAATAACTTTGAAATTATGGACAGTGCATCCTTACGACACACTTTACCTAGGACAAACATAGCGGAGATCCTGTGACTCAGCTATACTAAGCTATACAAATGCCCCTGAAAGCAGAGAAATGTGCACTATAATTTAATGTGACACAATATCGATGAGCCACACACATGTTCATGCGCTCCAGCCACACGAACCTCAACCAACCACAACAGCCAGAAAGGCCTGGTCAATCTACATTAATCCTAATAAAGCTCAGTGGTGAGGAAGGAAATGAATGATGGCGAAGGGGGTATGAATTATTCAGCAGTAACAGGATTATGATGAAAGATCATCATCTGGGTCTTCGCTGTGGGTTCCGCTGCCCTATATACATTTATATCACTTCCCGAAGGGACCTGGAGGTGGGGGCACAGCACTTCGGGTCCCATAAATGTTAAATTAAAAATTAATTAATGTTGAATAATTGGTACATAACCCCAAAGCCAAACAGCAGCCAGCCAGCCGCAGTTCCTATTATCCAGTTTACGAGAGCTGACGTGCTATTACACTTTTCATACAATCTATTTTGCTGCACCATGTGATGTGTGCCTTTAGTCATGCGTGTCTATAGAATAGACTACTAAGATCACACATGTTGCGTGACAATGGCCATGAAGAGGACAGAGAGGTTTAGCTGTGTTACTTTGAGGTGCAGATTTTAACATGGATCCCTTGTCATTAACGCATAATCATGGTGTACGCTGGTTTGCAGCTGCAATAGTCTTGCATTGTTTGAAACGTTTCTGTGCAGCTGTTATCTAACTCCATTAGTTATCAGTCAGCTTCTGTTGTATTTTTGGATTTTTTATATATACATAACTGGTCTATGCACAAAATGTTTACTTTCATGTTTTACTAAAAGTTGAGTCAACGGCACTGTTAAATTGCTCCTATAATTAATGCAACGCTATGACAGAGAAGCCTTTGTCAGAAATGCTGCTGGAATAAACACAATTTATATTTTTCTAAAACCTAAACTGTCCAGATGAATTAAGAGTAGAAATTCAGTCATGATGGTGACCACCTTGCTTGCGGCAGGATGCTCCCTCGGCAGACATCATCTCCTTCTCCACCAGACTGCCATGCTCAGGTCTGGATCCCGCAGGTTTGTCACAGGGGTGTTCATGGGATTTAGTCAGGAACTCAGGAGAGCGTCCTCAGTCCAGGGGCCTGCAAACTGCTCTAAGCCTGAGAGCTGACGTAGGATTGTGTGAGTTCCCTTGACAAACGGGCTCCATATCAACTACATGAAAGTGAATCTGTGTTATTTCTTAAGTGGTTATTGATAATGGATGCATCTCTTTACATTTTATCAGCTACTCTGATATGAATTTATTAAAATGTAGATGAAGTAAAGACGCATCAGATTAAATACTGAACTAAAATGAAGTCTCCTCTGTTATTATGTCACTCTTCATATCTTCCCTGTTCCCCGTTTCATGCACCATTATTCTATATAAAAGATGTAATAATGAATTACCTCACACCCTTGTCAAGCGCCTTGGGGGCACTCTGTTGTGAAAGGCGCTATATAAAAATAAACCGAATTGAAAACCTTATGAAGGCTGAAACATTCCTCAGACTGAAGAGGCACATTAACAATCCCGCAAACTTACAGTACAGCAAGGTTCAGGAGTCCTGCTGTGTGCCAGATGAGAAGCATCTCATAGACAGGGGTAGGAAGATCACATGATGCATTCTGTGCTGAGAGGCAGACCCACGAGTGATGCAAATGCGGCCAGCCCCAGTATTTATTACCCGGTTACTGGAGTTGGTCACCTTTAACATACTGTACTAGCTAATTCAATGAACCGGTCATAATGTTCACAAACTCTCAGCTTTAACAATGAGACTCCAAGGTTACAGATTTTATGAAACTGAGTCCCATTAAATACCTTACATGACCCATTGTACTTGTAAGCACATAAGTTTGCCTTGTGAAGCAATTTTGCCTGCGGATGCTTAGGGAAGAATACATCTGAATTTGCCATAAGAACAAAAAGAACAGGATACAAACATCCCAGGGTGAAATTTAAGAAGTTTAGAAACTAGCGCCCACGCAGAGAAGCACCCACACAGAGAAGATACCACATGGAAGGTTGAGTCAATGGAGGGATAATTAGGCGCACAGTAAACCGTCTCTCACAGCCGACTAAATCCTGATCAAACAGCTGACCTGACAAGAGGCCTCCTCTATTTTCTGAGCAGCAGCCTCAACTTTTCAATCGACTGAGTTTGCACTCGATGCAGCAGGACAACACCGGCCTCTTCTCCTGCAATACCTGCACCCACAGAGCATACAGCAACTCTACACACCACCGCTACTAATTACAAACATGGTAACTGTGATAGAGCTAGACAAGGAAATGCCATGCGTACAGTCAGATCCAGATCTTTGTACTCGACAGGTACTGTGAAGAAATATCATGAACGTCTACAGAGAACCTTCAGGCTCTGTGATGCCAGGTTTCGAGATGCGCTTCCAAAAAGTGACGTGCATGGAAACCAGCGAGGGGCCTGAAAAATGTTTCGCACGGAACCTCCAGATAACACAGACTGGGGATTCTCACAGCTAAACACAAAGCTAATCAGGCACGGCTTCCGTTGGATCTCTGGGTGGTGCCTTCACCACAAAGCAACGGTCAGCCCACTGACTGTCAGAAGCACAGATGAAAAACAACAGCAGCCTCCCTCCCGTGGCCGGGAACACATCTGCCAAAAAACGGGCTTAGTTTAGCGAGCGTGGAGCAGCCTGGCGACTCCTTCGCAGTAATTAAACATTAAGAGTAATTAACAGTAAAAGCTGCTTCAGCTGTGAATTCAGCAATTTCAGCCATTCCACGTGAAATGAAAGGCCCAGCAGACAGGCACGTTAAAAATAACTCGACACAACTCGTGTAATTAGGCAACGTCAATAAAAGTAGTAATAATCCCACAAACAGCCCTCCCAAAGGCACCTTTGGTGGGGAAACAGTGATGAAACGTATTAAAAGTAAGTGGGCAGCTGGCTCTGCGGGGGGGTATGAGGAGAAAGAACATTTAGTGCCTCTTATAAGGACATTTTTTTAAATACAAAACTGCAACAATAACAAGCAGCACATGGCTCCTGCATGGCAATTTTTATGAGCTTGTGTACATAGTCAAAACCAGTATTGTTCCAACAAAGATATGGGGGTCCGACTCCTAATGACAGCCAGGCCCTAGGGGTTTGTGTAAAGAAGTGAATCAGCTTGTTAACGGTATGTTCTACTAATACCACCATAGGAAATCCAGCAAATGGGCTCACGTTTTCCATAAAACCATACCTGATTCCATGGACTGGCCTAGCTGTTCACTGTGCATCCCTGCCTTGCATCCCTTGTGGCCATGACACTGTCCTGGGCTCCCCCCCCAAGGACGCTGCACTGGTAACTATTTAAGATGATACAGGAGCCTAGAGACGACACTGCAATACACGAGATGAGATCAGATATACTTTACTAAACATCTCCCCATCAACACAAAGCAGTCATCAAGCGTACTAGCCTTTACCGCAGTCACATTTTCAAATTGGTAAAATACAACCAGAGAAACAAATGTGGAACATCCTGGAAGATGAAAAGCAAGGAAATGGAAAGGAAAGCAATTGCGAAATAATCTAACTGCAGACAAAAACTTGATAAGAAACATAGCAATTAAATCCGAGAAAGGAAATAAGAAATAAGGGGAGGGGGGCAGGGGGCATAAACAGGCTGGATTCATTTCTCACTGTTTCCATGACAGCAAATAAATTCATCGCAGCATGGAAAGAGGTGACCAAATTGAAGGAAAACAATAATGAATAAACAGCCCTGAAAGAGATTAATATTCAAGGGCATAGTTTTCTGTGAAGGCAGATGGTGACATTTTCAGGAATTATTTCATCAAACAGGCCCATCTAGGTTCACAGGGGTCATGCACAGCAGGCTTTACAGCAGACAGGAGACTTCCTTGTTCCCAGAGGGCCGCCTTCATCGTCTGCTCCTTGCTGCGCATCCTTTAGTTCAGCTTGTTGGTACAAGATGAAGTCAAGTGTTTAATGACATTAACTTTGTTATCACCTAATAAGGGCCACACATCATTTCCTCCAAGACATCTCTGCCTCTGACATGTCTCTATCCCCCAAGAAGTTCACATGTGGAGTGGAGCAAGGATCAGACGTAATGATGGACACCTACCCTGGTAATCGTGTGACCTTTGCAGAGTTGATATTCACCTTCCCGTAATCCAGAAGGGCTGAAATATTCTAGAATAAACACATCTAGTACACAGAAGATATCTAAAGTCCTTAGCAGTACTCATTAGCAGACTTGGTGACACAGCTTGTTAACTGATCCAAATACAATGAAATACACAAACAAACTGATCTGGTGACTGGGCAGGGAGGGGAAGAGAAGATGCATTCATGAAGCACCAGGCTGATGCCATCCGAGGGCTGCTCTCTTCACAAAGGCGTTCTGGGCGGTGTGCTCAAGCAGAATGACCTTTGGGTGTCTTCAGCTTCCCCTGACTGATAAACGATCACAGCCACTTTCCCCCTTTCCACTCCAGCTGGACTACACAGTATCTGCAACTTCTCCTATAACAAACGGCATGAATAATGTGGATATCCCAGAGCGCAGAGGGAACACAGCTGGGGAATACACAGCTCAGTCCATCACAGGGCAACTAACTCTTCAGTTGGTAAATACAGCACACAATCAGGTGAGTATATTAAATACCATAAAATGTACGACGATCAAATGGAAAAAGTATTTGGACGACCATTTCATCAATTAGTATAACTGTTTTCAATTAAATGGCTGAGTTGCAGTTTGCTTAATGGGTCTATGTGTTACGATCCCTGACAATTCAGCACAGCACTTGCGTCAAGTAGGGTTGGAGATCTATTGGTGGAATTATCACTAATTGGTCATCATCAAAGTCACCCCATCGAAGAAGACGACATCATCAGTTGTGCACCCCGGCCTCACTGGGCATTTCGGCACACTTGTCATACTGGGTACTTGGAAAAATCCATGTAAATATACAGTATTCACATGATGCCAGATACAGAGTATTGATCCTACAGTAAATTCCGTAGTACTGAATAGACGTGGTTTCTGATAATTTATTGTTTAAACAAGATGGTGAATGTAAATTACACAGCATGCAAAGAAAAATAACTTCATACAAGAGCGATGGGCCCCATATGGGAAGTGACATACTGCATGTGCCCACAGTCAGCGGATGGGTGTTAACTCATCCTGGTGGGGGGGCTTCTTTATGATTCTGATTCTGGTTGAGGTCATGAGGTCACCATGAGCCCAGTGATATTTATCACACCTGTTTCAGCCAGATAATATACACAAAGCACACGTGGGCAGGCTTTGTGTCTGGCCTTTGAGAAGCCTGAATCGGTTAGGGATCAAAAAAAACACCCAGAGCTTTAGACATGAACCTCCAAGTGTTGCAGTAAAAGCAGAAACATGTGTTAAGGACATGAGAGATGTAACTCACACATGGATTCCTCTCCGAGTGCTGTATTCCATACAGAGCATATCTCTGAGAATCAGATGCTGGAGCCTGGGACCTGAGATTACAGACAAACCAGTCAAAGCTACTTCAGATCCTTAAAGACCACACCTCGGAGATCAAATGTAGTGACAAATGCAATAACTGCTCCATTTACCCAGAGTCCCACCACTTCCACACATACACTCCTGGAATAGTAAGCTCAGTCCTTCCATCAATCAGTATTTTTGATGTGAAGTTGATCTTGCAGGACGATTATTGAATCTTCAGTTTGTCAGACATCTTGAAGATACTTCTTTTGTTTGATCCACCTAAAGACTGGTGTTCAGGATATATTCTCGAAGCTGGGGATGAGCAGAAACATAAGAGTAGCAGTTGTATTTTGACTCCAGCTTCCTAACCCCTAATCCATCGCATTGTCCTGGAACAAACATCGTTTCTCAGAGAGATCACCAACAGATCTGGTTCTTTGTGCTGTTTGCCTAACAATAAGTGTACTACAAATGCACAAGCTGCACTGTGCAAGAGCAGGCAGGCAGGAAAGTGTGAGCAAAAGAGGAACACTGCTGTTTTGTAGACAGAAGATCTATTCTGCTCCACATAGTATATGTAGATACTGGAACAAGAGCAGGGTCACAGATGAACCATTACAGTTAACACATTACAATGTGGACAGGAAGACTCTTTGCCTAAGAAGATTACACTTAAGGCTGTGCTATTAGCTCCCAATTCTCACTGGCTGTAAAACAGCAGCACCTTGACCTTTTTAATATATTGACAGCTCTTTTCTGGCTGTGAGGAACTATAAAAGGAAACACCTTAAAGTCTGATCTCATCCACCAGAGAGCACCAGTACAGCTCCAAACTCTCCCCCAGAGCAGATTCAGTTTTACCTCATTTATGCATGCCTTTCCTTATCCCACCTCACCTGAAATACTAATTGCATGTTTAGTTGCTTTCAGGATGAATATGATTGCGGAAATGCGCTTTTTTTTTTCCCCAGAGAGGATTAACCTACCTGTCAGTTTGCTGAATGTTATGCAGAAATGCTCAGAGATGAAAACCATCCATTTACTAGACATCGTTTGGACACTTTTAATTAAAATTCTGTAGCCTTATCCACTACGGAAATTAAAATGATAGAAAAGTAAAACCTGCTCTGCAAACTGAAGTTTCAATCTGGTTTTAAAATAAAGCTGATCCTGCAGCCCCCACACTGACCCCCCCTTATACGGTTTAGACTAAACCGTTATATTAGACTTATGGGTAAAATGTGTTCACTGGTGAACAGGATAAACGCAAAATGACACATTCCAGTCAAAAGCAGCCACTTAGAGAGGCAGAGTCACCGTGAAGATATGTTTTAAAACGGAGGACCACTCTGTGAGCCATAAACATGTGTTCTTGTAGCCTGCAAACGTTAAGATGTCAGCAAATTCCAAAATGAAGGTAATATTTTCAGAAGGAACAGCCCCGGAATGCTATGCTCTAAAATATAGCTGTGATACTTTCTATTTTTTTTTTTTTTTAACGCCACCATTAAATTCATTCTTGCATTAGAAGGCATTCATCATTTTTAAGATTGATGTGACTCAGTCTGAAATGGACCCTTTCAGTTACCATCCCTGTTCATTTAGTGCAATAAATATGACGTAAAAAATTGTGGTTATTTGAAGGAAGAATATTTATTGATAAAATATCACCATGTTCTGTAAAGCTGATTTACTAGATTATACATATATTTTAAAATATAAATGAAGTCGCTGCAGAAAACATTTGGTTCAAAGATACTGTGGTAGCTCTGCTGTAGCAACTTTTACGGTGCACACTGTCAGTAAACATGTATAATGTTCATTAATAACTGTATTATTATTGTGCAACCACTGGACCTCCAAGGTCCCTGCATGGTCACCAGGTCACTGTTAACCAGGGAACAGGTGAACTTCATGCCCACTTCTGACATTTTGGACAGATGAGATATGAAAAGCAATCAAAAACCAAAGAATGTGTTTTCCCGAAATAACAGAGTGCTAGACAAAGGTCAGGGCTATAATGGTGAATCGTCACATCTTGAAAATCACTCACAATTCGTCTTGAAAGAAAGCAGGGTGAGATGTACGAGACTGATAAAGGGCTGCCCTCAGCCCCCTTCGTCTGTACCCTTTCACAGCTGGATTTAAGCTTCGAAGTCTAGCAGTGAAATGAAATCTTGAAGAGAATGGTCCTGCTGCAGTGTTTTCACGAGGGCCAAGCAGATGACAGGTTTGCTTTCAGATGAGTATTTACATCACGGTGCTTTCATTCCGCTCGCCTTAAAGTTGGACAGCCACCAGAGCTTCAGAGGCAGGGATCTGGAGAGACCCGGAGCCGAGGCCCCGCTCAGCACTTTTCTCCTGAATCGATCCATCGCGCCCTGCAACCTGCATCGAGCATCGCTCTGTCCCTCTGATGGAACGGTCCTCTGAGCTGCTAGGATCCAGCACACCTGGCATTTTCTGCTCGGCTCCAGACTCTGAGTATCAATAGTGTGAGCACCTGCAGTTTGCAAAGGTGGCGCTGTCCCATTCACTGTCCTCCCCAGAGCCCCGACAACATTAAACTCTGAGCTGAATACCTGGACATGGCTTAGTGGAGTGCCCTGCAGTGTGCCCTGCGGCGTACCCTGTAGACTGCCTTGCGGTGTGCCCTGCGGCCTGCCCTGTAGACTGCCTTGCAGTGTGCCCTGCGGCGTGCCCTGTAGACTGCCTTGCGGTGTACCCTGCGGCATGCTCTGCAGAGTGCCCTGTGGCGCGTTCTGCAGAATGCCCTGCAAAATGTCCTGTGGTGTAACTAGTAGAGTGTCCTGCAGCATGCTCAGCAGAGTGCCCTGTGGCATGCCCTGTAGACTACCCTGCGGCATGTCCTGCAGAGAGTTCTGCACCGTGTCCTGCAGAGTGCCCTGCAGTGTGGTCTGCATAGTTCCCTGCGGTGTGCCCTGTAGACTACCCTGCGGCGTGCCCTGCAGAGTGCCTTGCGGCATGTCCTGCAGAGAGTCCTGCACCGCGTCCTGCAGAGTGCCCTGCAGTGTGGTCTGCATAGTTCCCTGCGGCGTGCCCTGTAGACTGCCCTGAGACATGCTTTATAGAGTGCTGTGACATGCCTTGTGGCATACCCTGTTGGGGCCTTGTGGCACAGTTATCCCCTATAGGCGATGGTCCGCCATTTTGCTCCCTTGTAGAGTGCCCTGCGGCATATTCTGTAGCATACCCTGTGGGGGCCTTGTGGCACAGTTATCCCCTATAGGTGATAGTCCACCTTTTTGCTCCCTCTCAGCTCCCGGCCAGACAGTCCAAATTTTGCAAATAAGTCCTGTTTGCAAATCACTGCTTTAAAGTACATTCAACAAAGAACAGCCATGGACCCTGGGATGGCAGGACAGGCATATTGTAAACATTAAGTCTCTCTAGCTTTAGACAAACCGCTGGGATGTGGGCAACAGCCTCTGAGAAGAACAAACAAGTCAAACCTGCAAAAACCCGATGACTAGAGAGACTTTGGAGACCAGTAGATATGAGAGCGATATGTGGAGTTTTGGTATAACACTCATGGGGCTGTATCAGTCTCATTTTCAACACTGAAGAATTTTAGATGGAACGTGCAGACGTGGAAGATGGACTGCATGGCTTATCTACTTCGTAATATTTCCTTATGGCCTCTCCTTTAAACATTTTCCCTGGCTAATGTTGGATCACAGACATCCAGGCCTGCCTCATTCCCGCAAACTTCCCACTGCGTCACTTTCTTCCTCACTGCCAGACGCACAGACGTTCATCTGAATCCACGCATGCAAACCTTAATGAAGCCCCAGCTGTTAAGGATGCAAGGAGACTCAGTGGCTGACATTGATCATGACTCCCATTTCGGGAAAATACCCTATTTAAGATAAAAGTCATTGTGAAAAGGTGTAATAAAATTCAGCAAGACACTGTATTTCCCTCTAAAAGATAATGCACAAACATTTACAGCCTTATTATTTGATGTCTTTTCTGCCCATACATACAGCATTGATTTCATCTCGGAGAACACTAGAGAATTAAAAACATAAACCACTTTGGTTAAACTTAGCCGCAAAGATGCTATGAGTACAGAAAATGAGAACATTTTGTTTCTTTGTTTTGAAATGCCCTGCTGCTCCAATCAATTTTTCATTTTAAACTATCAATTTGAAATTATCCAACATTGTATTTAAAATTTCAAGTGGCTTCTAGGCTAAAACTAAGGACTATACTTTTAGCAACGTAAAGCTGCCATCTTTTTGACCTTAAAATGTTACAACAGGAACACCATGCTATATGTTTTCCCCCCCCCATGAATCCTATAAGAAAAATAACCACCAAAAGGCAGATGTAAGTACTAACCTGCATTATGAATTTGGTTAGCTTTTTGATAAGCTCATTTTCTATCTTAATCAGTTAGACATTGCTTTGACGGATGTTGGAATACTTAAAATGTTCAATCCAATGCAGGTTTTCCTCATGTTTACACATCACCTTGAAAAAAATTAATACGCGTTTCATGATTTACATCCAAGTCGGCATCCTAAGCCACAAAGCAGGATGATAAGACTTATGTCTTTTATCGCATCTATCTATAATAATATCATGTCCTGGCAGTTTTTATGCAAATTCGACAGACTCATATCGATATTCCTGGAGAAAATAGCAACAATTTAATGTCCATCAATTACAGTAACAATAATCACTAGAGTTAAGTAACAATAAACATCTAATTTAATTTGGATCATAATTAAAATATAACATTAAGCGGCAAGGGAGTGAAGTCCCCCTCATTCCAAGCACACACACTGGGCCGCTGAGACTGAAAGTGCAGGATTTTGAAACGTTGACGTGAGACGTGTGGATTTTCTTTATGGTGATTCCATGTGATTTAGGAGCTGTGAGTGTATCTGTCAGGAGACAGGATCAGTCAGGCTGATAGTGTGATTTATAGGCCCACTGCGCATTCATTTCAGAACGAGGAAAAGCGATTAAGTCAAAGCGGCCTTTTCTATCAGCACGTCCCCCGCACGGCCGGACCAACTCGCGCTGCAGCGGTTCCACCTCGGCCATTAAGGCAGACACTAGCGTGGCGTTTCCCATTCCGGGCCTTAACTCGAAATAAAAACAAAGATTAAAGCGAGAATGCATGGTGGGACTCCAAGCAGACACAGCCGGGGGGGGGCTGTGGTGGCGTTGGAGCGTGTCGGGAGACGCGGTAAAGCAGCAGCTGCGCCCAACGCGCCTCCTTCCGGCAGCTTGCCGCTGACCGCATGCCGTGACTTATCAAGCTGTCCCACCTTCCCCTGCATCCCCCCCCACGGCGGCTGGCAATTAGCAGCCCACTCACACGAACTCTGCCCCAGGCCACTCCCCCAGGGATGGGCCAGTTTGGCCCCCAGAGGCACCGGGCCAACAGCATAACGGTGTGCTGATCAGGGGGCGTCGACCTACATGGACATGCCTCGGAAAACCCAACAAAGGGGGCAGGGGACACCTCGCCGAAGTTACGTCATGTTTAGTAAGGCTCACCCAAAATGAGCCAAGTAAAATTACCTACAGCAATCCAAATACTTACATAAAGGCATTAAATCCCCAAAAAACATTACAGCATTTCTTTACCTCATTCTTTTCTTCAGTGGAGACTGAAAACATTTAGGTGGGGTTTGAATCGTTTGATGCTTGGCTCTCAGAAGAGAAAGACGTGCTGTCAGAAGCAGTCACTAAATTTTATTTTGAAATTAAACATGTAGAACTTGGCTATTTATTAATGTAAGTTGGATCACAGTTAGTTGAGGGGCAATAATTGACACTCAGTCTAATTTCTGGACCAGCATAAGCAGAGCTCTCCGAAACCCATGGGCTTTTCAAACACAGGAGCTTCAATTATGGACCAGAAGTTGGAATAAAGAGCAACAGGCAAGGCTGCAGATAAATGTGTTATATATCCTCAGGAAATAAATACATATTTATTTCCTCTTAGCTGTGGACATTTCGGCTTACAAACAGAAGCACCCAGAGAGATAAGAATTGTTTTGAGAGAAAAGGGAAGGAAGGAAGCAGAAAAGAGACACAAGCAGGGAAGTGTGCAGACGAGAAAACGAGGACTCAGACAGACAACAAAAGCCAAGTACACCTGTGACTCGATTTAGGGACCCGATTCTTGACCTAAAACCAGCTTGAAAGGTGAACACTTGTAAATGAAAAATGCTGTTCCCCGACATCGTATAGGAGAAACAACATATGGGTGTTCACTCAAAAATCTGCCTCAGAATACACAACCACTGCTTGGAAAAGAGGGTCATCCCCATAATAGCAGCTGACCAGAGAAAAAAAAATGACAAAAAGCATAAATAATTGTGTTATCTTTACAAATCAGATGACGATACTGGTGATACATTATTATATGTTACTATATAATATACAGTAGCACCTCGGCTCATGAACTTAATTTGTTCAAGGGCTCAGTTCGCGACCCGAATCAATTTTTCACATTTAAAATAATGTAAATACAAATAATTAGTTCAAATAATACGTTTACGGAAGGGGGACCAATACACAACTGAGCATACGCTTGTTGGCGGGCTGGTCACTCGAAAGACGCCAAAAGAACCACAGAACATCCCCCCAAAAAAACTAAACAATTAGCATTAAAAGACTGAGTAACAGTCAAAAACAATACAGTCATTTCGAAAATGTGATTTTCTTTTATTATACTGTACATTATTTTCATATGCCTAAAATTTTTATGTAGATTTCGTGATGCCACGTGTTGTATGGCGATGAACTTCTTTGTTCGTACTGTAAACAATATGCAGTTGCCACTATGTGTGAATGGAGAATATAACACTTAAATAGGAGTTACTTAATAATTTATGTTATTAATGAAGTACTGTAATTTTATGTATAGATATGTGACAGTTAAACCATCACAAACATGTTTATTAATCACTGAAAGGTACCGCTATAACAGAATGTTCTGTATCTCTCATTTTTTTTTTAACTTTTTTTCAGATATTCGACCTCTGAAGAGATGCAGTAAAGACATACATCTACAACAAGTTTTTTATACATTCCACAACCGTTCTTGGCATAATGTACACTTTCTTTGTGTTTCGGGTGGTTCTTTGAGGCACTTTTGTTTGCGTGTTCGCTGCCTGAACCGGCACAAAAATATTTTTCGAACATCTGATTCGTAACCCGATTTGTTCGTGAACAGGCCTGTTCGTGGGTCGAGGTACCACTGTATATCAATTACACTTACAAAAAGAAATTACAAAACCTATCAATCAGTAATTCATTAAAATAAGACTAAAAATGCAGAAAGGATGAAAGTGATATGAAGGTGAGGGAGTGAAAAAATCTGAAAGCATTTGGCAAAGTGGAAATGACAGCCAGAAACGCAAGAGCTGGATAGTAATTCATCAGGTCTGGAGATGTGAAAATTCCCCGCGATCATGTCAGCTTACAGTAATCAGGGGGACATTCCCTTCTTCTCCTCCACAAGACGCTCAGCCAAACGGGTTTAAAACACCTGCTGGTATCAGCCACGAACATCCTTCCAGTGTCACCTGCCTAGTCTCTCCTTATCCTGAATCATTTCCTGACACTTACTATAGAACACACACTCACTCGCTTCCATTTACCAAGTTGCCAAAGTTCATGGAGGCAATAAAGCCTCACATGGATTATATCAGCTCTCTAATTAAGCATGTCGAGCCATTCTGGATATGGAAGTGGGGTGAAATCCATTCTAATACCTTAACCCTCATATCCCCATGTGGCAAAACATCAGACCAAACCCTGTCAATAAACACCAGGATTCTCTTCAGGATAGACAGCAGAATAGCCCCGAATACAGACATACCTCAGTGCCGCTTACAGCCAGCGAGCTCAATAGATATCTCCAGTGATTGCAGTTAATTAAAAGTAAGCCAATTGCCTCCCTGTCTCCTGCTGTTAGTTAAGCCTAATGTTTGCCAGATCAGATGAAAGGAACTAAACCGGCAGATTTGCTGTCAGTCAGTGCACGCAGCCCAGACTTCTTCATTTAAAGGGGCTTAAATCTGATCAGATAAGCTTTAATTCAGGTGTAATTCGTTCAACTACAAGTTCCCCGCTGAGGAACGCGAGCAGACATTCACTCTTCATTAATGACAGCCTGCGCCCATTAATGTCCGTGAGGAGCAGAAAGACGCGGGAGGGTGGAGCTCTGCCGAAGCAAGGCCGTGTCCTGATAGGTGATCTACACACAGGGAAGCTCCTGCTTCATCGGGATGAGTCACATGCAGAAGAGCAACACGAGCACGCATGTGGGAGCCCAACACAGCACAGCACATGTGTGTGAGCCTGACGTGGCACCCGTGCGCTTTACAACATGACACTTCTCCAGCCATGAGCCCTTAAACCTTCTGCAGCCTGCATAGATGACAAGACTGAGGACCCAGACCCATAATGGCCAGAACAGAGTGAGGAGTGGCAAGAGCGCCCCCAGCAGGAAGGCATTAGGAGAGAACTGAAGACCTAATACCCCAATGGCCAGTACAAAGCGTGCACCCCCAACAGGGAGGCATTTAGACAGGCAGACAATCCAGACACCTGATGGCCAGTACAGCGTGTGGAAGGGCAAGAGCGCCCCCTGCAGGATGGCACTGAGAGAAAGCTGAGAACCCAATACCCTGATGACCAGTGCAGAGTGTGGAAGGGCAAGAGCGCCCCCTGCAGGAGGGCATTGAGAGAAGGCTGAGAACCCAATACCCTGATGACCAGTGCAGAGTGTGGAAGGGCAAAGGTGCCCCCAGCAGGAGGGCATGAAGAGAGGCTAAAAGAGGTGAGCTAAATCACAGATTTCATTCAGTCTCTCCCCACACAGAGCAGCTCATGTCTGACAAATCCAATTAGCGCACGCTGCCGCTAGCCTACGCCTGCCAGGCTGCTGCTGCCGGGGGCTTCCAGTCTGCTCCGGCTCCTTGGGAACGCATCAGCACGTGCAGGAGCGCTTGCCGAGACGACCTGCAGCCTGCCTCACCGTGTGGGCACATTAGGGACAGAGTCTCCCCCTCAAGGCTGCTGTGCTGAAGGCGGGGTTGACAGGGCAGCGATGTCACTATCTCAGTAAAATGGGGGTGGAGATGTTTCACCTTCCCGGCCAAACAAGAAAAGATGGGTGAGTTTCTGCACAGTGGAGGGCACATTTGGTACAGGATGGAGGAAGGAGTGCGACCCGGGGCCGGGGCTTAGAGCACGGGGGGGTTCACACCTCGGAGGCGAGGACAGACCTGGCTGCGGATCGCGGGCCCCTTCGACTCGTCTAACCATCTATTGTTCGCGGAAATGGAGCAAACGGCTCTCAGCCGCTCTGAATTTCACCCAATTTATTTTAGACCTAACAGGCTTCACTTAATGAGCTGAAGCTAAGTGCCCCCTCCATCCTGCCAGTGACTGTCGGCCGCACCAATTACTCCCCCCGCTCCCTGTCGGCTCCTTTTCCTCTCCTGATGTCTGCCATGAACATACTGAGAAGTTCAGGGAGCCAAAGGGCCGCTCGCGGCGTGCCAAAGCAGACTCGGGCACTCCGAGGACACCTCTGTCGATGATGTCACATGCATGGCTGCACAGGACAGTCACTGTGGCACATTTCTCCAAACTATGTACTAAAATAAAAACTAAGGAATATTTTCCTTAGTGTCCATATGATCACCCAATTATCATAATGAGTGCTATTGCTCACAGAGATGTGGAAAATCATACTTACGTCACATTTATTTATTTGGCAGATGCCTTTACCCAAAGTGATGTACAGGACCAGCCAGTTCATGGAGCAAATGGGGTTAAGGGTGTTGATCAAGGGGCCAATGATATGGTTCCTCTGCTGACCGCAGGATTTGAAGCCATGACCTTTCAATCACAGACAGAAGGTCCAAACCCACTAAGTCATACACCAAATTACAGTATTAAAAAATCCTGGAAAAGTGTGGCCAAGATTCCCAACAAGGAATGAAAAAAACAACAGAAATAGGTGCATAGTGTGAGCAAGCCCACGTGAAACCAGGAGAGCGTGAAAACGCCACACAAACAGCGTCAATAACAAAGAAAAATAAATCTGTTTCCACAGGAGAAAAGTGTCGCTCGTGTCGAGATTTCCCAAAAGATCAACTGGATGATCCAGGGGGTTATTGGAAAAATCTTCTGAATAGATGTAATAGAAGTGGAACATTTTGGCATTGATTTAAAAATGTCAAAAGAATGAAATAGCACAAACCAGCAGAATGACCTCATTCTAACCAGGCCACATGGTTGTGGGAATCACATGGTTAGCAGCCCCAAGACTCAAACAGCTTGCAGTTATTGATGGAACAATGACTAGTGGATTATAACAAGGAAATCTGCAGCAGAATGTCAGGGGATCTGCCCGTTAGCAGGGCGCTAACAGAAAGTGGGTCATGCAGCCTGACAAAAGATCCTAAGTACAAAAGTAAGTCTGCAGCACAATAGCTGAGGAAGATGGAATTTGCCTTTTCAAAAGCCCTAAACTTAAACCAATTCAAATATTGAGACATAGCCCCAAGTGAGAAGCTCACAGGAGACAGCCAAGAGTGTCAAGGAGTTAAAGCAGACCCGAAAAGAGGAAAAGGTCGATATCCCTACAAGGCACCACGCAGGACTGATGAACAGTGATGGGGTCATTGTGACACCAATGGCTCCTCAAAGCAAAGCTTCACCTCATTTTCTGAAAAAAAGAAGATCAGGAAGGTTTGTGTTGGATCAGTGGGGTTATGGTGGTTGGGCCATAAAGCTGGTAGACCATGCTACCTCTCCCCATCTGTAGAGCTATGTGCTGATGCTGCCCAGCACCCAACCAGATTACATACAATTCATCCATCCATCCATCTATCCACCCATCCATCCATCCATTTTAGGAGACAGGGGCATATCAGGGAGGCACCATATATGCAGAAAGGGGGTGCAAGAAAACCGAAATAGAATGGTCTAACTGAAAGAGTTTCATGTCAATATTGGGGGGAAAAAAAAAATCAATATTATTCAGGAAATTACGGGTTCAGCATATAAGGGATGTGTAAAATAGGCTTGTTTACCATCTGGAATTCATAGCATTACTAAGACCCGAAGGCACAGGAAATAAGAGGTCCTCACCATCTGGGTACATGCATTACGTTACGCTATGTACGTTATATCAGCACTTACACAATTCTGAAATAAAACAAAATATTACAAAAACTGTGGAAATCTTATTTGCCTCCAATGAGTCATTTTCCATTTATTTTCAAATCACTCAAAATCCTTTTCGTGATTAAATATACAAAAATATACAAAATTCATTCTAACGTACCGTTTTTGTAAAACATGTATAAGAACAAAGAGCAGACCGTAGTATAATTACCCTGACATAAAATGCCTTTGCATCCAAAGCAATGAGATGATGGAAACATCTATGCATTTTAAGGGCAGAGCGGTTTGTTGGGCTCATTCTGCCATAAGCGTGATTGTTTACATTTTAATTGCTGGGCCATTAGATGGGACACAAGAGCAGTGCAAATGATAGCAGAGTGTGAATGCCCCCCACGTGGGTTTGTTCACCATGATTCACCACATTATAATGAGCAATAGTGAGCACATCCTATCAGGCCTTTCTGACAAACACACACTTCCTGAGTAATCAAGAGTCAAAGTTAACCTGACACTTTTCTGTTATTTTTATTGTAGTTTGGATGATTTTGTTCCAGTCAGGGTGCAATAAATTCCTGTCCGCCACAGAAATCAATAAAAAAGGTTTGTGTCTTAAGCAGAACAGCACTGGAATTTTAATTTGTAATTAAAAAACACTGCATGAATGTTATATGGAATGATGAAACAACAGAAAGTAAATGGCTTTCTTGAATTTGGAAAGAGTGGGGAAGAAGGGCTGGCATAGCTACCCAGAATGAGAGCTCAGTAAGTAAAATAGCCACCAGACCAAGGTCACCATACATCATGGAGTCCGCATGGGGGGTGCCATCATAATGCTCATTCTAATTGATTAGTATAACTACAACATGGCCCATATAGCTCATGGGACTTTAATGTGCACAAAAATGTTCTGAGGGCAGAACAAAAAATGATTGGTTATCTCTTTGAATCAATCAGATTGTAGAGGAGGCGGGACCAACAATCAGATCTCTTATTTCTACGTCTTATAGTTGCTTGGATAGGGTTAGACTTAACCATGCCAAAAGAGGAACAACTGCCCCGGGACGGGCTGGTCACGTGACTACGCTCAGCAAATCACATGGCACTATGAACGGAGGCCAGACCAGAGGAACCAGCAGAGGAGACTCTTTTTACTGGTAATGAAATACATAAAACAATGTGAAATAAGTATGTATCAGTGGTTGGTGTCCAATAGGGGCTTGGAGGGGAAGAAGTAGGTCAAATACAACTTAACCAGATAATGGACTGCAAATCTGAACCAAACAGAAATATGGGAATGTAAGTAGGTTGTGGAAAATCAGATTTAAAAACTGTCTATTCCCACAACCCAGGGAATGCATCTATGACAAGGTTTAAGAGGAATTAGGCTCTAAGTACTTAAGACTTGCAGAATTATTAAATTATGCCTTTGCATTCATGTTACCATCATTTATATACGATATTGAAAGCAACATGCGTGGCTTAGGATTTTACATCCATCCATCTTCCAGTTGCTTATCCAGTACAGGCTCGCGGTGGTGGCGTAGAGCCATTGCCAGGCAGCAGAGGGCGCCAGGTGGGGGTTCTCCCTGGACAGGAATACGGTTTTACACTGCTCATTTATACGGCAGAATTTTCTCAAGATGAGTTACTGCAGAACCCTTCATGGGACAAATCCACAAGGACTTGGCCTTATTAGCGCTGTGCTAACTACAATCAAACACATATATGAAACAACAGAAGGCACTGGAGCTAAAGGACGAAACAAGCAGGCCTGGAACTCATCACAGAAGCCTTTGAGCCATCCGCCATGTGACCACAAATCCCGGTCAGGGTCGCCAGGAAAAGGCTCTGATGATCCAGCAAATTTAGACCAGCAGCTTTGCAAGGTCTATGCCAGCAGTACTGGATGTTGTCTTTCCGAATCCCAGATGAAGTATATAATTTGATCTGTCTCACAGTTAATTACAAGGTCACTGACGTTTCAGATTTAGTGACAGAGAGCCTGTGCCACTCTATGGATTAAATCTCTGTATTGATTCTGCTGCCTACAGAAAAGGCAGGCTTGGGATTGACTGAAACACACTGGGCATAAAACGCAGGCTTGGGATTGGCTATGGCATATTGGGTGGAAACTGCTGGCTTGGGATTGGCTATGGCATATTGGGTGGAAACTGCTGGCTTGGGATTGGCTATGGCATATTGGGTGGAAACTGC
>JAODKC010000095.1:26728750-26745327 GCA_026777985.1 Mormyrops attenuatus | reverse complement strand
CTGTTTAAATTCTCTACCGGCGTTCTACCAACCTTTATACCCCCAAAAATTGGGGATTGTAACATACCAAATACTTCTTCGAATTCCCCCCCCCCCCCCCCAGGATGCAGTTACCCCCACGGATCCGTCTTCGGGAAAACCGCTTTGCTTTGGCCCTCGGCCCCATAACCGAAGAGCCGCCTTCCTGCGAAGATGATCAATTCGGCCTGTTAAACAGGGCTGCGGTCCCACAGCAAATTTACACAACCTTATTTGTTTAGGAGCGCAGCGTAAATATAAATTAATCATAAATTTGCTTTGTACTTCAGGGGTATGGTGTGACAAGTCGCCATCTGCAGGATGTAAATTAGCGGGATTCAATTAAGGCGGATTTTCCCATCTGACACTGCTGAAGCCGAGGCAATGGGGGGGGGGGGCACTCATCAGGTTGTCTTATTAGGGCTGTTTGCTGCTCAGCTCGTCAAAAAGGATTAGAGCTCCCCTCTCTGGTTTGGTTGCTTGCGGAGAGATACCCCAGTGTATTCACACGCGTGCATCCATGCACACATGCACAAACACACGGACACACGCACAACTCCAACTCCTGGCTAGCAAATGAGGTCAGGGACTAGTGATCCCATGCGTCTAACCATCTCAAATCAGCAGTTACCGAGACCGTCTATTAGACTAGCCATCGCTCTCTGGAAATAGTGCCCTCTACAGGACGAGGCATAATAGACTGCTTGCAGCTGTGCTTGTTTGGTTCCACTGTGCATTTGTACGTTTTGTATGTGATTCTTACATACAAAAGCTGGGTCTTTGGATGTAAAAGGAAACCCTTCATCAGTAATCCTAAATGGGTAACTATAGGAGGCCACGGATCACCTTCTTGCTCAAAAATAAATTACTCATCTGTGTCCATATTCCCATACAGCTTTCTCAGTGTATACAGGTGTTCAAAGCCAGAAGGACTGTTTGCAGTAATTATTACTTATCACCTGACAACATACGAATTAAATGACAAATTAACACATGGCACCGTATTTAGGAGCGTGCTAATAACAGCTATATCACAGTGAAGAGAATAATTATAAAATTATAAAAACAGTCTTAGATATCGGCATCTTACACTCCTCTGGGGTGGTTCTTTATTAAAGTCTTTATGACCAGATATGTTGTGAAATTTGGTGATTATTGGTCGCTGTTTTGGTACATTAAACCACATTAGGCTTTTTCACGTTAAGTGTTTTAGAATGTCCCGGCCCCCCGCCACCCCTAGTGTAGTGACTGTTTGTGGCCAACAGGGGCCACATTAATGAGTGATTTTAGTGACGGTAAACACCAGCAATGGGCAGACTCTTGCTAAATGTCATACGACATGCCAGTAAGCTAGTTTTACAACGACAGAGAACCAGTTGCTCTATTAAAGAGTTCAGAAATACACTGACAATGACCAACTCTGAAGAACATATACCATCGCTTCTCTTTTTATTCACACACTTAATAATAAAGTTTACATTGAAAAACTTCAAATAAATCAACACCATATTCAGAGCAATTAATTTAAGCAACTTCCATCAGCATCTATGCTTAAGTCAGCTGACTTTACATTTGGCAACAATTCCCAGTTTCCCAAGGGTTTAGAAGTGAGCATTGTGAGCCATCGGAATAGTGAAAGGCAGCCTAAAAACTGCAGGGAAAAGGCTAACCTCCACAGATAAAGGGAAAAGCAAAAAGGTACAGCTTCCAAATAGTTGTGTCGATTAGTTTTGAGGCACAGAAAGAGAGACGAAAACTCAAGAGCGACCATGCACAACGTTTCCCGAGATAACTGTGAAACTTTGGGCTTGTTTTGCTGGTGAACTGCACCCACCGGTCCCGTAGCCTCCATCAAAATGACAGAATGATAAACTCCAGCAAGTACCAAGAGAACATTGCCAACAAATCTGATCATAAACATACAACAGAATCAGTCAGCAAATGGGCCCTGACTGCAAGAATTACACCAGTAACTAGCCACCCTGAATTACGGAACAGAATCTAGAGATTATCTGTAGTACAATGTGAAACAGAGCCTAAAAGTGAATCCAAGAGGTCCAATCTAGAAGGATTATGCATGGAGGAATGGCCAAATTCCAAGGCAGGATTCCAGGCCAGAAGAAAGTGGGCCAGAAGATAGATGTTGTGATGGCAAAGGGCGGGCGGCGGGAAAAACAGCCACCATATGGGTGCGAATTCTGTGACTCAATTGTTATTTCCAAAAATAATACCTAGGGATATGTTACTATATTCAGTCCCATCACTGTTATTATTAAAATACATAATTTAACAAGAGCATAAAGTAGAGACTTTCTGCAAGGGTTTCAGCACAAAAAGTAAATGTATGAAACTGCATTTCCCAATGAGCTCCATGTGAGTCTTACTGCCAAACCTCAAACTCAGAGCACCTTTGAAGATGGTTAAGAAAATGAATAATAATTTTGCCCGGATGTCTGTCTTACACCTCATGAATCCCAAGTACATTAAAGAGATTCCTTTAAATACTGGGAAAATTCAGTAAAACAATCTCACCTCATCCTTCATGCTGAGTCGCTCCCTTCCAGTGATGCTCACAAAGTCAACATCACCTAAATCTATCTGGCTCTGAGTCCAGCATACAGCAGCTGTGTCTGTGTGTGTCGGGGGGGAGGAGGCATGCTCGAACTCCAAACTCGGACTGACAGAGAGGCCAATGTGCTGACTGTCCGGTTTATTGTTGAGCACTTGCAATAAATATTTGCCTGCCCTGACGCCGTAAGTAATAACTCAAGCCATCCAGCCTGACAAATTATACAGCCAGAAGATTTCAAAGCACGAGCTGGCCCAGTCATGCGCGCGTCCTGCACAGTCAAACGGATAAATCTAATGGACACCCCCTTCACGCATGCACTCACGCACGCGTGCACTCTCACACGCTGCCCCCACTCCACAACATGTGTCATTAACCACCAGATTCAAAGTCACTGGGCAGGGATAAGCGCCGGGGCCGGGGTGTTTATCGAACCCTGACAGCCTGGAGGGGGCTGTGAGACACATCCTACTGCCTTTCCTTTCAGCGCTGACCTCTAACTGACAGCAAGCTCCTCTAAGCTCCTCTCTGGAAATAAATTCACACTATACCAACCACATCCGGCAGAGACTGCACACAGCTGCTCTGAGAGGGCTGCCATCTTACCTCCTAACTCCAAACTAGGCATGAGAACCAGGAACTGGCCAAGGGCCCCCAGTCCCCACAGGAGTGAAACACCATCAACAAGAGCTCTTTAGGACAACCTGTACCTACAAATCCCACTATAAAACCTATTAACGGTACAGTTTTCCTTCTTAAAATTAAGATTTGTCTCTCTTCCCCTTTGTATTCGTCAGTCGGTAACAAAAAAAGCACAAGGACTTCCATGCTATCAGCAGTAACTCATGCCTGGTACACGGTAAGAAAAGAGCCGGCATTATAAATGTCACAGTAACTACTCTGCGTGCGGTTACCGGCCATAATAGTAAAATATCGGCGTATTAAGGGGATCGCTGGAAGTGGAGTTATTTTAAATGCCCGATGATTCACTTCTGACGAAGAAAATACATGTACAACGAGAAAAAGATTGATACAAATATATCAGGTCCAGGTGCTGCTTTTGTTTTCATTCTCGAAAAGGACAGAATGGCATTCGCCGACGGGGAATCTGGCTTGTTTGTTACACTGACAAAGGCAGCTGTTTGGAGAGCACAGTCGTGCAGATGCAAACCGGATGACCAAATGTCAGGTTCTCTTCTATTTTCTAATATTATTGTTAACTATTTGAGTTTTATGAGTTTTTCCAAAGACTGGGTGGACAGACGCTGCCAGAAAGGAGCGCTCATCAGGTGGCGCTCCTGGGAAAGTCGCCGAGACCCATCGGATGCCGAGATCTTCAGTCCGTCGGCTTTTTTATTGACGTTTCTTTTCTTAGGCGCAGAAAATCTTTAACAAATCGGAGCAAGGCAACTACCGAAACCCCTCTGAATTACACCGGGCCCTTATCGGCTGCACTAGGCTGGCTTCGGCGTGGGCATGGCTCGCTTACCTGGGCAGCTTAAGCACCGTGACGGAAATAATGGTAAAAAACCACGAAGCGGCCGCCGGCTCCGTGTCCCTGAGCCCGGAGCTCGGATCAGTCACGCTAGAGCACAGATAATGAACTAGAGGTGAGGGATGAGGCAGCCGGGGGCTGTTTTACCTGGCGCAGTGACCCATGGAGCTATCGGCCTCACCTGGACTGCAATCGGGAGCCGGCTGGTGATCCGGCCGCTGGCGTGGACAACCACCCGGAGCCCCAGAACGACCTCATCCATGCACACGGCTCAGTAGCGCTGACCGGCTGCGGACACATGCAATATTTATTATCCTGAATTGCGGGTTTGACAGGCAAGATGCTGCATTTGACCTCCAACATCTCATCAAAGCAGATGTACATCCCGCCTCCCAATGAAACATTCACTCTCCCGTAACACTGATGAATAGGGAATAATCTTTAGCAGGACATAAGAGTATTTTATTCGAGGCTGGCGGGTTATCAACAACGCCGTGCTACTCAATCACAACCTTGAGTTGCGGCTGAATTGCTGCGCATTTCAAGTTGCGGCGGAATAAAGAGACCGCAACGGACAGGGCGACCGCAGCATCATGTCGGGAAGGGAAAGTGGAAGGATCGCTCCATGAGATAATTAGGCCTACATGTGGGCATCGTTCCTGCTTGGATTTCACTGCGGTAACATAACTCGTTACCTGAACTTCATCTATCCTGATACAGCGCTGTCAGGTCTCAATCTAGCGCCTCATCTCGCCCTGGTGGCTCCAATCTCCATCCAGAAGCAGTAGATACAATTACCTATTCTGATCGGGTTTTAGCGCACTAAAATAACCGCCCTGCCCCCGTTATGCCATTAATATTTCATGAATCATTTTCTCCCACGGTGTTCTCAGTGCCTGGTAATAAGGTTTCAGTGTTTTCTGCTCCCCCCTCTTGGTTGATTTGTGTCTTCGCTGACAAGTCGTGACTGACTGGGTGATTCAGCCGGCAGTGCTGAACATCGCGCAAAAACGGTGGCGCAACACAAACAAAATAATAGTAAATCCGCGTTCATAGGCATACAAACAAAAAACTATAGTAAATCGGTGTTCGTAGACACACGGTAAAACCATAGGCGTAGCTTTAGGGGCGAGGGGACACGTCCCCTCCCTATTGTTGAGAAGAGGGGGAATCATCCCCCTCAATAATATTACATATGATGCCTGGTTTACAAAAAAAACACATATTTGATTAACCCTTCTCGTTACATAACCTAATTTAAAGTCTTTTTCTCACAGTTTTTATTTGGAAACCCCCTACCCTCCGTTAAAACGGTTTATTCTCAACTACAGCTCTGGCAGGCAGACGCTCCGCTCCCAGACCTGCGAATAAAGAACACAACATAGGGAGCGATGAACGCGGACGAACGTACGGTACGGCTTTGCATGTGAACGTAACTCACTGGAGACCTTGTATCATAACTAACAATTAATCAATAAAGGGTTATGTGAAATGGTGGAATTTAATCGTCTCGTGAACATTATAAGTTTCATAAAGATTATCTTATTTGATTGTGCAAGCTGAGACTAGCTTGGTTAGTTAACAGCTTAGCACAAACAACAAATAGCCTTTGTGTCAGTTGCTGTTCTCATCCCACTGTGTTTGCTGTCAGGGCATAAGAATGAATAAGAAGCCCGTCAAAAACGGAGTCAGAGCGGGTTTATTTGGGAAACACCGTATAGTAAGCTATTCGGATACTAGTAACTCAGAATCATTTAGTTCATAAACAATGCTGGCAGAACGTTCTGTTAATTCCTAAGAAGAGATTCGATAAATCCTGTGTATTTACTTAGATAAACCTACTATAGTCGCTATTTCATGTGTTGTGTTTTTGAATTAGTGATTCCGGAAAGTTAGGATGTGTTTGTGAGAGATACGATGTGAACGACAGGGGCATCAATAGTGGACTCTGAGGTGAAGTCATTTTCCCAAAAGGAATGGCCTGACTTTCGTTCCGGAGTCTCGCAAATTGCGCATAATTTTAATAATTCCCACAAATTCAGTGTACCTGATGCGGGACTAAACGCACTTAAACTACCATATTAGTTAAGATGAATAACAGTAAAACTGAAATATAAACTTCAGTTCATATACTGTAACTATAACAGCAATAGTTTACGAAAAAATACGAACCGTATATACAGCGCAACTACAGAATCGCCTTATAAGGCGACGTGACGTCACACATCTGACCCAGATATAAACATTATTAAATCTGCTAAAGGTTCCTGCGTCCCATAGGTATAGCAGAACACATTTTTGAAGCACAAAAGAGGACTAATACATGCATTAAGCGGTATAAGCTGCGTAGTGTTTAAAAATCTTGTTGACTTCGGGAAAAAACAAAGCAGTAACTGGGAGACAGTCTATTTTGTTTTCGTAATCCACAGTAAATTTTTCCCTAGCAAAATGACACATTTTAATCATACATAATGTTTCCTCAGTTTGACTATTATGGAACGGCGTCCCATCGAAAATTACGGCGCCGAGCCGTTGCCCTGTGCTTCCCGTGACAGCCTTCGGATCATCGTAGATAATCGGATAAAATGTTATTTTAAACGGATGGATGGGCGGATTAACAGGTATCTTCACCATATTCACGGAGTGAAATAACGGCATCTGTGTGCAGGGCGGAACCTAGGGCTTTCCTCAGCTAATACCCAGCTTGCATTTCCTTCTGCGGGGTCAGAGGCTGAACCAGGATGCCCGTGTCTGCGTCCCGCAGGTAGAAAGACTGCGCACGCCGATGCACTCCTATGTCCGTCTGAGAACGAAAGCTCTGCAAAACTGCTGAAAACTTTCAAAATCCAGCTGTGAACCATTCACGGTTAACGTCGCGTATTCTGGACCAGTGAGTGAAGGGGTGGCTGAGAAAAACATGTGGTGACCGGCGGTAGTTGCATAATGAGCAACATAATGAAAATACTGGACCAAGTGCATTAGCTGTTAATCGGCAGCTTCAAAAAACGGGTTCCTAAGATCAATTATTCAACTCCTTCGTTATTACGGTCAAAATCAGGGTGATTTTTACGTTACCATTTCTAGGGCACGTTTGAGATATGAATTCAGTTTCTCAGCTGAACGTGAATGTTATGTTTTCAAGTCACTACGAGTAAATGATGCACTCTCACAATTTGCTCAGCTACTGTTCAGCGGATCACAGCTTGATATTTAACTATGTAGCCAATATGAATAAGGGAGGGGAGGTAATCATGGAAGGGAATGTCAATCAATTAACCACGGGGCAATAAACCGCAGAGAAGAGAAACAATTTAAAATACAAAGGCAGTATGATGATAAAATGCTGAATTGTGTCACACCGGAAAAAAAAAAATCTGCTCCTTGCTAGCCACCATTTTCCTATTTGCAAGCATGCTGAATTTCTGAAGGAAACCAGAATGACCATCTCAGGAGGTGCATTAGGAGTCATTCGTTAGCGGCACAATAGCGCCACCCATTGATGATTCCTAGAGAAACATCGCAAGATTATTCCAGCAACAGTCTTTATTTTTAACTTGACTTGGTCAAGAAGTCAACATAAATTAAGATTGCATTGTCTGCTGCCTACTCTGGGGGAACAAAACATATAAAAACAATTTTATTGAGTAGCAGTGGGAAGGACAATGGGAAGTGGGAGACCAGTCTGCTGAGGAGCTTCAGATGCAGAGAGATGGTAAATCATGCTGACTAAGCCTCATGACCATCTGCCTGTGGCCTGATCATTGGATCCTCAGAGAGTCCAGCCACTCTTCACATTCCAAATCGCTTCCACCCTGAGACCATCAAACTCAATCCCCCGACCACACCTAAACATTTCACAGTGAAATTAGCTTCTCAAATCCCCTATCCCAAATTAACCCCGAATTAGTAGTTTTAAAGACATACAGCACCTGTTCCTGACCCCTGCCCCTTCAATATCCTTCAGAAACTGCAACCCACCCACACTAGCTGCACTGAGACCCCCTCCCCCCTTCTCCCAGATCATTTGCAGAAGCTAAAAAAAAAAAAAAAAAGTCATATTGACAGCATGGATTCTCCAGAACATGCTGGGTGGCTCTCATTCACAAAAGCCTGATGTGACAGAGGTCCTGCAGTGGGCATTATCATATTTGGCATTTCCTGGTCCATACAGAATCCATTTTGGCAATATCAGTCTGCCCCGCCCATTTTGGGAAGGGGGGAGGGGCTTGTAGGCCTGACTCTGTGGTCCTCAGGTACGTCTGGTCTTTTGCCTCTTTGCCTGCCGCTTGGCTTCATCCAGGGCGGCGCCATCCCCGCCAGCCTGGGCCAGCCCCCGCACCCCTTGCATCCGGCTCACCAATTGTACCAGCAGTGGAATTACCTGTAGGGGGCGCACACTCAACACTCAGTAATCTCACCTCAGCCCAGCGAGAAGGGCAAGCCAACGAGAGCCCAAAAACAGCCCTCATTAGAACCAGCCCATCTGGATCCAGCAGGTATCCCGTAGCGACGCTGAAATAATGAACCCATCCGCGGGTACATACATACATGAAAATGACTTTCGGTCTCCCCGAGAAGACGACACACTGGAGTAAAGGCATCAGGATTAGATGAGGGCTATCTGTGGGGTGGGGGCACTTTACCTTCTCGTGGTTGTACGCTGCCAGCAGCAGCAGCAGCGTCAGGGGCAGGGCGATATAGGAGCCCTGGGCAACATCTTGGTCGGGCACTCGGCGCTGAGGAGTAGACAAGGCAGGAACCGCTTCAAAACACCCAAATACCATGAAGGTCGACCCTCTACCCAAAATCACAACTACGGGGAAACAGCTTAAGCAACAGAGAGCCTCTCTGACAACCAGTGGAAAAGTTACCACTGGAAAGATACAGCTGATAGTCATATACATCAAACACGCCTACAAAAGAAACGATTACAGCCCAGAAATACGAGTCAAAAGCAGACAACCTACCCACCAAATCTGTATGTATGAGAGTATCTAGTCTTTCAGAAAGACAGGGAAAGGTGGATCTGAAATATTTCATCACAACCATGTGACTGCTGAGGATTCAGACAGAACGTGAACTCACGATGGGGTTAAAGGTCAACGTGACGTGCTTGTGGTATCCACTGGAGGTGAAGGAGACCTGGGGCAGTGTGTAGTCGTACTGAGTGCTGGGCAGGGTGGTGTGCAGCATCAGCACATAGCTCTGCAGATGGAGAGAGGCAGTGTTTTCAGCCAGCTTTACAGCCCAACCAGCATGAGCTTGGAACCGGGCAAGACTTATAGGAACTTCTCAGAGTAAGAAATGGGGTACCTCTCCGTCTCGGAGGAGAGGGCGGAAGTGGAAGAACAGCGACTGCCCCAGGGTCACTGTCTGGATGGGGTTGTCCAGATTGTCACTCTTGAAGAGCTTTACCTGTGGTTGGAGTGATGAGGAAGTTGAAGTTCGCATGAAAACAAGTCATTTTATTAGAGCACCTAACCTGATCCCAAGGCTGATTCTATGGCTTGAACAGGCAATGACCTCAAACAGAAATGAGCACTACAGGGAGGTTATGTAATCCTTACTCAAATGAGTAATGGGGTAAATGGTTAAAGGGTCAGCTCAAGGGAGGTGCCTGCGGTAAATCAGGCGAACTGGAGCAAAAACTGCCCCTGGATTTCCCTATGAGAAACTGGCCAGCTAGAATTAAGGGGCGATTGAGGATGACACAAGGAGCCCTTACAGAGAGGGAGGACAGGTGCTCTGGGGAGGTCAGGATGTTACCACTCAGGTCAAACTGATTAATCTGCCGGAAAGCGATGATGTGGATGCCATCGATGTCGCTGCTCCCGACCTGCAGGCACAGGCAGCCAGTCAGAGAGATGTTCCAGATGCAGACCGCTGGTTATGGTTAAGGCCGGTTCGAGGGCTCATTGAGTGACTCACTTCTATGGGTCTGTGCTGAGGCAGGGCTCTCTCGATGTGGTCGTTGCCTTCGGCCCTCAGCTGGATGAGATACCTGCACCCCGGCTACACGAGACACCAAAGGACTGTCAAAGCTCACAGCTGCGGAACATCACTTTATGATGAATCGGCTTTCATGGGAGCAGGGTAAGGCGCAGCAGGCCTCCTCACCAGCAGGCCACGCAGTCTGAAGCGGCCCTCCTCGTCGGTGACAGTGTCCTCGCTGTACAGGCTGCATTCACCCTGCCCCACGGCTTCCACCGCCACGCCCTGCTCAGCATCTCCGCTCAGGGACAGCACTGCACCATAGCAGCTGGGGGGATGGGGGGGAAAAAAAAAATTGGTGACAACAACCCACAATGCACTCTGATCAGTTACGGTATGGGCTATCGCCGGTCCATGCTGCCACGTGCAGCAAACGTTCTCCCCGTACCTGTACGCGGTTTTGAAGCCGGTGATGGAGATGCTCAGCATCTGACCCTCCTCCACCTCGATCATCTGGGATGCCGGCTCGAAGCGGTACTCCTTCATCATGGGCTTGTAATAGTACTGGCCGGGGCTCTGCACAGCGAGAGGAGGTCAGCGAGCTGGAGCCAGCCTCAGGACAGAGCACCCCCACGCCGGTGCTCTCATTCCAGCCAGAAACCTCTGGCTGACAGTAAGCCTATCCTGTGGCTCACAGCAAGTAGGTCATTGGTAATGTGCAGCACTAGCTTAGTCTAAACCCAATATCGCCCCCTCTCTGCCAGCCCTGGTAATGCCTGTTACAGTGACCAACAGCCTCTGTGTCCGGACATGGTGTTTGACTAGCAATGGAATCATACTGCCTGCTCAAGCAGACTGTCGGCATCGGCAGACATACAAATACGATACAGGAGGTTGATCGGGGAATTAAGAGCGGATGAGAAGGTACAGGGCAGCATGAGGGAGATGGCGTACCAGGTTGTTGAACGTGAGAAGGCCAGTGTCCTGGGTGAGGAGGTTGGAGCGGAACTGCGCCCCGCTGAGGGAGAGCAGCACCCCGGACAGCGGCTGGCCGTCATCCGACTTAATCTGAACACAGTGCACATGCCAGGGGACTCAGTAAGGACAAGGGGCCACCCAGCATGAGGGCAGAGAATCCGGGGTCTTGTCTCCATGGTTACCTCGAAAGTGACTCCTGCCAGGGCGAAGGCCTTGAAGTCGCCCTGCGTCCCCTCTACGGCCGTCAAGACAAAGCCTTCTTTGCGAGCGCTGACGTCATACTGCAGGTTACTATGCAGGGGCCCCACGCTGGGGTACCGCAAACGAGAAGTCTGTAAACAAAGGGGAAAGACAGGGCCCCCACATTCCCCAACACCCTGACGCCCACAGGAAAGACAGGGCCCCCCCAGCGAGGACGGATAAGCCCGCCTACTTGTAGGCTCCTCTCTCATTAGTGAGGACGGTGATTAGCGGAGTGTGGGCTCCCCTCTCGCTGATGGATATCTCCACGCCTTCCAGCCCCGGAGACACCTGGCCCTCCAGGAAGAGGCCGGCCCTCCCCATTATGTCCACCAGCCGGCCTGGGCAGCCCTCTGACAAAAAAACAAGATGGGTTCACATCACGTTGGTGGAGACAGGGCGATGCCATGGGTTGAGGGTCAGGGGAAACCTTACCGCCTGTGATGGTGGCTTCCACTTCGGGGGGGTAGAATAGCAGCTCCTTGGATGATGGGGTCACAGTGACCTTCTCCCCAGCCCTGAAACACAAGACGGGGGAAAAAAAGCCCGAATGGATAAGACCAGCCTTAAAATAAGGGGTGAGGGGGGTGGATGATCACTGTTATGCTTGCATTCATCCTTCACAGATAGAGGTATCTTTTATCCCTCCACCCTCTACAGGTGTCGCTGTCCAGATCCACACGGACACATTTCAGGACAGCGAGCTTGTCCCTGGGGTCCTGTTTTAGGGGCCCGCCATACCTGGCCCAGTAGGAGAACTCATAGTGGAAGGGCCCGCGCAGCTCCTCTGCCCGCTCCTGCACCGGGGGACTTTCCTTGGCACCAGGGTCCTCCTCCCCGCGTCGCTCCCTCTCCTGCCGCCGTAGCTCAATCTCCAGCAGCTGTTGCTCCTGCCGCTGCTCCTGCAGGGACCTCAGAGGCCCCAACACTAGGGCCGGCTCGCTCTCGATGGACGATCTGGGGCCGGAAGGTGGGGGGCAAGTGGTCTAGAAGACGTCTACACGCAAGGGCCGTGCCCGGATAGCTTTTATCCAGGTGCTGCATTACTGTGGTACTTCAAGAGCATCAATCTCATTTTAACAGCAGACCGGGCTGAGTGGTGACACACATAGCGACCATCGGGGGGCTTAGGACGTGACAGGCTGCAGGCAGCTCTGCTTCCACCCCACACGGTGCCCTGCCTGCGGGCTCCTCACGCTGCAATTATAAAGCACGCTGCTATGCTAATGAAGATCCGCAGCTCGTCTGTCATTACGGGAGTGAGTAATAACAGAGAAGCGGGATGAGGGCGTCTCTGCTCCACAGGGGGCACACAGATGGGCGACAGCCCTCCGGGATCACGGCACGGGGCGACACAAACAGCCACAGACACAGGGAAGCAACAGTACCTGTCATTAGCGGTGGCTCGCATGTGATTGGCTGCTGGTGCTCCTCCAATGAAAGGAGGACGTTGGACCAGCACACAGGCTGAACGCCAACCGGGGATTATTACATAGGCATCGCCCTGGGGATGCTCCACCCCATGGGGGTGCATCTCCTAACAGGCCTGACTGGGGATGTCTGGGTCACACGAGCCACTCACTTGATGGTGACAGTGACATCCATGATCTTGTCTGTGGTGATAAGGCCAGTCATGTGGTGTCTGACTGCCGTCAGCGTCAGGATGCTGGGGGCGGAGCTAAAATGAGAACCAAGAGCTCTCAGTGAGACAGGCTGTTTTTATTCGGGGACAGGGGTTTACAAATAACATTTTGAGTTACTATAGTTACTAATAAAACAATAAATAAATGATAAATTAAAAATTGCATCAAAAAAACCCACGTGTCATATGTATAATAATCTTGCTCAAACTGGTGGCAGGAACGAGGCGTCACCTTGTACACGCCTATATGGAAAGAAATTGGTTACTGGAACTGAAAACAGAATAGAATACGGTGGGTGGTCTGGGGTAATGGGTCTGGTCAATGTAGGAGGCAGTGCCTGGATAGTGGGGCGGTGCTTGGGTTCACACCTGGTTTGGAGAGGCAGAAACGGTTGACCCCCTTCGTAAGGTTGTAGACACCCACGTTCTCAGGCTTGCTGCCATCTTGGAAGAACTCCTGCCGAAAAAGAGAGAGAGTCAGTCTGGGGCCCCGGGGCAGGTGGGGTAAAGACAGGCAAAGCGTCACCCGGTACGGACCAGCGTGATGGCATGCGACAGGGCGCAGCGCAGCATGTAGCCCGTCTGCCGGAACTCCACCCCAAGCATGTCGGCCTGATGCACCTCCACCTCCATGGACTTGTGCTTCCAACACCACTCCTCGTGGGAGATGCTCACTGCCAGGGAAGCAGAGCAGGGGTTCACTTCTACAGGCTTACAGTCCCACAGAAAGTCTGAATCGTCACTGTTACATTAGAGCAAAGTGTCCCTAGTGCCCCATTTCCACAGTACAGTCTAGATACAATGAGTAATAAATAACACAACTGCAGAAGGCTATATGCATTCCCATTAATTCCCATGGAAAGTTTCCAACTTGGAATATTTCCAAAACTCCCCAGTTTAACTTCCCATGTAATGGAAAGTTTTTGGAAATTTTCCACCTCTATGCACCTCACAAAATGCACTAAACAAAAAGAGATGCCCAGGTTACAGGGACAGACAGTAAGTACACAATGAAAAACATAAGCGCACAGGGGTTTAGCCAGATGGCAAAGCTGCCTTTCAGAGCCTCACATTTGTATTTGCCGGGCAGGACGTCAACGAAGGAGAACATGAGTGAGTCGCCCCTCCCGGAGAGCTGCACGTTCACCCTGTCCCCAGGGCGGCTCACAGGCTGCAGGGTCACCGTCAGGTCCCCACAGGCCGCTAAACCGTGGTGGGGGGGGAAGACAGTCAAACCCAGGTCACATGTATAAGATAGAGGGCAGAGGGACAGGAACCAAGGCCACACCTACCCAGGCAGGAGACCTTGCCAGAAACGGAGGCCATGAACTGGGTGAAGAGAAGATTGGACAAAGGCTGGTCGACAAGCGAGACTTCAAGGGCCTGAGGTTGCAGGGCCAGGCCGGCCTTCACCTCAGCCTCGGGGAGAGAGACCTGTAAAGATGGAAAAGGTTATTCACAGAGGAAGAGATAAGAGGAAAACAAGACAAAACAATTTTTCATTTTGCTGGAAATGTATATTTTGTTATTCTACCTGAACACTGTAGTCCCCAGGTTTTGCCTGGAAGCAGAACTCCCCCTGCTGGTCAGACTCGACAGTACGGCTGGAAGCCTTATCCTGCCCGCGGGGCGTGAGAGTCACTCGGTAGCGGCCCTGCTGTTTCAGGCCTTCGGGAAGCCGGCTGATGGAGATCTGACCGCATATGCTGAACCTGGCCACAGAGAGAGGGAAACAACAATTTTTTCAGAACTGCCCATCGTGTGGCAGGCTGCTGCGAGTGTCGGCAAGCCCTAATGAGGCGGATGGGACTCCCTGCCTCTTCAGAACTCCGTGGGAAGCAGAGGTTACCCTGTAGTAATGATGTCGGGAAGCTGGGGCGTGTTGGGGGCGATCTTCACGGTGATGGGGTCGAAGAACATCAGCTCCTTGTGGGCGCGGATGGTGTAGGTACCTGCCGTCATGTTCTCCAACCGGAAAGATCCGTCTTCCTTGGTTACCACTGAAGACACATCTGTTAGTCAAAGCTCAGCCGGCTGAACAAACGGTACAATACTCACTTTAAAGTCCAAACTTTTAAAAAACAAGAAGGCAGAGCACGGGACGCAGCCACATCTGACATACAATCCACTGAGCATGTATATAAAAACTTGTCAAGACAGAGTCCACGTAATGGACATTTTCACTATAAATTTAAAAAAAAAAAAGTACAGAATGTAGAGACCCTGTTCTTCCTTCAGTAACTAAAAGCACAGACAGCTGACGCTGTTGGTCACAATATTCATCTACATTGTAGGACAAGAGTCACCAGGAACCGAAAACTGAGCACTAGGGGGCGCACTGCTCTGAGAGGCCACGTCGTCATGCTGACAGACCCTATACGCATAGATGCATTGAGACCAACATGGACACCAGGCCATGTCGATTTGCGCGTCCTGCTTAGGGACTCCAGTGAGACATTCCTGCTTACTTAGACTTCGTTGTCCAAGACTGAGGGATGAAGAGAAGCTCACCCTTTATCTGGTTGTTGAGAGTCACTGTGGCGCTGGGCACGCCCTCCCCCTCGGGCCGGTTCAACACCCTGCCGGTCACGGAGAAGCCCATCACACGGAAGATCGGCTGGGGCGGACACACAGGGGACAGAACTGTCAGCATTCACACGCCGCTGATGGGCCCTTATGAGCCTTAACACCGTCGAGCTGAGCACCACACCAAAAGGAGCACATGTCCTGCAGGTTGCGACTCGTGTGGGAAACCCACGGAGGTGCGAGGGGGTGCGCACCTCTAGCTGCAGGCTGTCATGCTCCACTCTGAAGACCATGCGAGAGGGAGCCACGTCAAAAGTGATCCTCTCTCCTCTGTAGTAGGGAACCTGAGAAGAGATAGAATAGCTCAGGGACAGTGACAGATATGAGCAGGTAGCTATCTAACTCTCCAACACTTAGCATAAATGCTGGCAGTTCCTGTTTATACTTTGCATGAACCATCAGCCACGACTGGCTGGTCGTCTGCTACCCCAAGGCACATGCCTCCAGATGATCGTGCCCACACGGTCGCGCATGTGCAGCAGAGACATGGAAGCCTCGACAGTCACATTTATGTGAAGAGGTCTGCTGCTACCTACATTCATACAGTCCATCCTTGGATAAAAACAAGAACGCCCAAATGTGCGCAAATTCTTGGCATGAAATCGGCCAAACGTAAAAGAAGAAACCTTCTGCAAAAAGAAGGGAAAAACCCAGAGAGGACACACAAAAATCGTACCCCTTTCCTCCACTGTAACTTGCTTTCGATAAAAGTGTCAGCTAGATCGGGGGTTCCCAAACTTTTCAGCTCACGACCCCCAAAATAACCGTGCCAGTGTCTCGTGACCCCCACTATCCTCGGAAGTGGTTAAAATATACAAATGTTGCGCACAACGATGCCCATGCGCCAATAGGCCTATCCAAACATGAGCGTGACAACACAAAAGAACACAACGCTCTAACAACCGTATAACTTTTTTTTAAATTGTTATTTACTCATTCGTTTAATTTCAACAAAAATAACATCCTAAGCATAAAGCGATGAAAATTACCTACACATGTTGGAATGTTTAACATGGTGCTGTAAATTCTGCTGCAACTGATGCTATTGATGTGTCGTTAATCTGTCGTAATCACCTCAGGGGTCGCGATCAAATGGAAAGAAATTTGAAAGGCTGATG
>JAODKC010000095.1:26710060-26722651 GCA_026777985.1 Mormyrops attenuatus | reverse complement strand
CAGAGAATAAAAGTCCAGACCAAGATTTTGTTTCAACCAACCAGTTGAGCATAAACAGTCACAGTTACAGAGTACTCAACTGCTTGGTTGAAACAAAATCCCGGTCTGGACTTTTACTCTCTGGACCCGAATTACCCAACTCTGTCCATGAGATACCCAAAAGTATTTCAAGGTTCTCATTAAGGAGTAGGATGACAGTAACAAAGACCAAATTACAAACGCTTTTGCATTCCCTTCTAAATCCCCAATTACAAGCAGCAGAAAACCCTCACCGGCATGTAAGACCTTTGGTGTGTGACAGTTTAATTTCTAAGTAGCAGCCAAACTGGTCGGGGAGCTGTACAACAAGTCAGTCAAGATCTGAAGTCAGGAGAGGATGTAAAGCCTGGAGACTGTAGAGAGCTCAGGACGAGCCCTCAATGCTGCACTCGCATTCGTCATTACTCCGTATGCAGTGCTGAAGAGAAGACGGTCACATGTTATGTTCTGCTTCATCTCTTTATAAATAAATTCTTCTCTCTAAAACCATCAGCACAAAATAATACTGAAAGTCTTTAATTAATTTGACAAATCACAAAAGAAAACTGCTTTTAATGTCAGTGGTTATTTTGAGTAGCACAAAACATGTAACAGTCAGTTACCAAATGACACAGGGGGGTGACACTAAAATTAAGCTACTTCTTCTAATAATGGTTTAATAGTATTTAATATTATATAATATTTATAAAAACAAAATATTTCCATTTCACGAAGACTACAGTAATTATAAAATTACAGTAGAGAAAATACTTTTAAAAGTTAAACAAGACTGGTAGGTTGATGACACTCTAGTGGCTAATTGTTAAATTAAGTGTTAAATTTGTATAAAAGTATATATTTTCTCTGTCAGAAATCAGCATCCTTCCTAAATCAATGTGTTTACACGATCCTTAGTCACTATCTGTATAATTTGTAGCAAGTGACTGAATATAACTTAATTCAGACTAACTTAAATGCTGTTTAAAAAAATGTCCTTCACTGAAGGAATTAAAGATCAGAACTCCCAATGAGGAAAAAAGAAACAAAGTACATAAAATAAACAGTACTGAAAAAGTAAACAGGGACAAAATATTCAAAAAGGCACCACACATGAGTCAAGTTATGAGAAGTGAATCCTATTGCACCTATTGATACTGGAGGAGACGTTTCCCCTTTAAGGCCACAGATCTGACCACCTGTTCCAATTTCCTGTTGGGCTGCAGGACAGGCGGGGAGACAAGTTGCTGCCTGAGACTGATCAGGCTAATTTCCCAGGAGTTCTGTGAGGCCTGTCTGTCAAAAGGACAGTGCAGACCTCCTCTGCATCAATCGGGGCTCACGGATGGGCCCATCTAGTTTACACGTTGGTTGCGGAGACGGGTGGCTCGATGAGGCAGAGCCCCTGGGAGGTGCTGCTCCGAGAGCCGTGCAGACCCGAGCTGCTCGAAGACGTCCCCCCCCGGGACCTCGCCGCCGATCTCTGTTCCTGCATCAGCTTCTCGATCAGGAAGCGCTTGTCCCGAGCCTCCTGAACGGGGAGAGAGCAAAACACATGGTCCGTTCTGGAAGCACCAGCCAAACATTTCATGGTGATTTTGAAGGAAGAAAACAACTGTAACACATGCTAAACTCCTCAATCTACCTCTATATGCTGCTGAACCACTAGGTATGAACAGCTCAGGAAATAATTAAGAGACCCCTTTAAACAAACCTGCATTTTTAAATCCTAGTTTAATCCTGCTTCTGCTGGCAGAAGGCAACGCTGACCAGCAGGTTGCTTCCAGGTACAAAATTTCTAAGACAACCGTACACAAGAACAAGGTGAAGACACTGGTAATGACCCAGAAACCAGCGAGGTAAAGGGCAGAAGCAACTTTCTAATGCCAGAGATGACCGTTAATTTATCTGACCATTTCTCATTAATTGGAGGATGACATCAAGTGACCTTCAAAAGGAATGGGAAACATTAAGTGCAGGTGTGAGTGCACTGCTAGGACAGTTCATATTGGGCTCCTAGAAGCAGGACTGAAGACCCATAAAGCAAGGAAGAAGCCCTTCATCACTGAGAAGCAGGGAAGAGCCATTATTATTCACAGACACACACCCATAAATTGAGAAAAGAGTGAAACAAAAAAATTGTGCTGCGGACTCAAAATTTTTTTCAAAGCTGTGATTAAGAGCTCAGTTATATCAACGATCTTTTCTTTTAAGGGTGTACTAACATACTGACTAGCATCCCACCCAGGGTGCCCCCAGCCTTGTGCCCTGTGCTTCCTGGGATAGCCTCCTCTCTGTCCTGCAACCCTGACCAGGACAAACAGCGTGAAGATGGATAGATGGATGGTTGGATGGAGAGGTAACACATTATTTTTATATTTAGTGTCTTTATTTGTAGTGTAAATTCTAATAAATCTCACTACACAGATGTTGTTAATACGTCACATCAACAGACCGGGAACATCTCACAAAGCTTCAGCTTTGCCTCCTGGAATGCCGTCGTGTCCCGTATCACCAGCACTCACCATGGCGAGTTGCTCCCGGAGCTGGTGGACCACACACTTGTAAGCTCCTGCCAGCGCGATGATGTAAAACATGGCCATGCTGTGGGGAGGCAGTGCGTTTGGACTTCAGCGTGCAAGCAGGGAACACATGGCACAGCTAAGGAGGAGATGGGGGAGGCTCACCAGGTAATGACGAAGAAGCACACCGCAAAGGCCTCCGAGGCAAGGCTATTGAAGATGGTACTTATTCCATAGGGCAGCTGCTTTACGCTAAGGGGTACCACCTCCCAGGAGGTCTTGTAGCCGACAAAGGGCCCACATGCCTGCGAGCAGCTGATCCTGAGAGATCCGCACACACAAGAGACGGTGCTCAGTGGCGCCCCCTTGTGTACACAAGAGGGTGGAGCACAGCACGATCACTCACTCTGCAATGCTGGCGATAATGGGGACCCAGGCCATGGCGAGGCCAATCAGCAGCACCCCCAGGAAGAAGAAGTTGGAGCTGGAGGCGCGGAAGGGGCGGGTAGCTGGGCGGCAGTTGTGTACTAAGGTCAGCTGCAAGATTTTCATCACACTGTTAATGCTGTTGATGTTGCACGTTTATGGTACTTAAAATAATGTCATTATTGGGTTACCTGGTATTTACTTAGCATAAGCAGACTGTGTACAGGAGTGTTTGGAATAAGACTGACTGCCATCCCAATCATTTCCACATTGATTTAAAGCCCTAAGGTAGAAAGCCCTGGTCAGTCAGGCGAGGCTCTGTACCTTCTTGATGTAGAAAATGATGAAATACTTGATGGTGCTGATGGCGGGCAGCAAAGGGCAGTAGAAGGTGCCGATCCAGCAGATAGTCTGCCCATAGACTATCTCCAGCACATTATGGGGGACGGCGAACTCCTGCTGCCCCCACCACTTGACTAGGCCGTATTCACAGTGAGTGACAATGAGCCTGGGAAGGGGAACGAGAAACAGCATCTCACGGTGGGTACAGTGAGCCATTCAGAGTCACAAGTCTGTCCCATCTTAATACTCCAGCCCAGAAAATGTGGCAGCTCGAGGGGTAGAGGAGACTCACTTCCTGGGGAACTCCACAAAGAGAGTAGTGGCGCCGATGATGAGGAAGTCGAATATCATGAGCTTGTACATCTCCTGCCCAACGCGAGACTCCCAGCACTGCAGTGGACAGCAATCATAACTACAGTGATACGCTGACAAAAGATGCTAATCTCATCTTTCACGCTCTAATGTTTGTCCCACATACAGGTGTCATTATACAGTAAGGGCTCCATTTTAACCCACCTTTCCCAAGGCTGACAAAACAGAGAACACAAATATATTTCAACCCTTTCCTCTATTCTAAGCTGCTTAGGATAAAAGTGTAAATGAGAAAATAATGTAGCTCCTATTTTACTGTTTTTGCCAGTACCGCTGCTCTACAAAACTTTGAATTAGACGATAAAATTATTTTTAAAATATCAAACAAAGCCTTGGATGGCATACATGAAATTCGATTCTTGCACTAATTGTGTCTTGACAAGGCAGCTATTGTGTAACGGTGAGAGAGAACACAGCCTTCAGTCTGTTTTGGGGAACAATGCAGCCAAACATCATTGAGCATGGTTTTAACAGTGGTTGTCTCTACACGCGTATATATATGGCTGCATAAATCATATACTGGGTCAGAAATGTGACAGGTAAGAATATTACCCAAACTTACCCCACTGGCATTTTCCCAGTACTGTCAGGAGGACCCAAAAATTCTTTTGTTACTTGAGCCAGTTTATCACTGGTACCAACTCTGCTCAATTAGTGTGCTTAAACCTTTAGTCTACCGCACTATATTCCTTTTATAGAAAACTCAATTCCTGCTAACTTGGACTACCCAGCCATCAGAGGCATGCCTCACTCTCCCCAAAGGCACTCACTGGATAGAGCTCATGGTTGTACCCACAGGGACAGCTGGCCTCCTCACAGGTTATCTGGGACCAGAGGGAGAAGAGCAGCACTCCAATACTGGCCAGACGCATGAAAACGCACCTGGACGAGGAGGATCGGCAAAGATGATTAATTACCACCAGATCCGTAAAGAACCTCAAATGCATGAGATTCATATTCGCAGGTTAGGAATGAATGGTTTTCCCTGGGTAGTGATGGAGATGAGGACCCATACCTCATAAGTGTGAAGCGGATCTCAAAAGCTGGGGAGTAGTCCTCAAACTGGATGATGAGCGAGAAGATGAGTGGAGTGATGAAGTTGGCCAAGGTGATCACGATGGAGGGTAGGTACTCAGAGAGCAATTCCAGTATGAAGATTTGGCTTTTCATCTGTGGACAGGAGAGTACCTTCATGTTCAGACCTTGACAACTCAAAGGTACATAACAGTGAGTCAGAATCATTCTCCTATGAGTCATGCTACCGCCTTGTTAATCCGGCTGTCAAATTCCACAACAAACACTCACTGGGCAACGAGGAAAACAAGATGCTTAAAATCTAGCCATGGCTGGGTGGTAACAAGTCCAGCAACCACAAGAAATGGCTGTCGGGTTATAGATAATTAGATGGTCAGTATTAAGTAACCCCAGCATTATGAAGTTCAGGAGAAGAGGGAAACACTGCAGCCAATCAGATGATCAGTATTACTTTGAAAAAACACCCACAAACCATTTATCTTAAAAATCATTTTCACATATATATTTTAGATAAATCCCAGAATTAGCCTTAAAGACTTTACTGATGCTGGAGCTGAGCCTGGAATTAATCAGACAAACAGAAACCAAACTGATGGATAACTAACAAACAGCTAAATGAACCAAAGCATGTGTGCAATTTATTCCTTGTTATTAACATGTGCCCTGCAACCCTGACTAAGCTTAAGCGGCTGTGAGATGGATGGATGAATGGATAGATGGAATGTTATCTTCTTTTTAAATTCACATTTTAAACACAATTTTCATATATTTACAAACTGTTCAGTTGTTGTATAGACAGCATCAATACCAGATCTCTATAATTTTTCAAATGTCATAAAAACTCAGTGGAGTTATCCTTTTCTCCAGTATAAACAAGGCTGTAAGTGTGATCCCCCCCCCCACCCCGGCAGCATTTTCAGCGATTTTCACTGATTTTCAAACCAGCAGAATGGATCAATAAAGCCTGCATTTAAAATGAATGCTGTCCCAGATCAGGGGTAAAGTCATACGATATAATCTCAACCTGAGTTCTAGAAAACTTGCAAACCCAAATCCTTCAACAGCAACAAAAGGCAATGACAAAAAACTGGTGCAAATACTGCATCCCACCTGGGATTCCTGGGAGTAGATGGTGGCCCTATAGATGCTGTAGAAGCAGGCAGCCAGCACGGACACCACAAACATGTTGAGGGCCAACCGTATTGTGTAGATCCGGCACTTCTCCCTGCGTGTGCGCCCCGCTATCTTCTGCTTTATTCTCTCCTCCTCCAGGTCCGTCTGGGTAGGGGGGACAGGATTCGAGTTAGAACGAGCAGCAGCGTCCCTCAGGCCCCCACCCCCATTTGTGAGCTCCGACCCACCTTTAGCTCATATAACAGGCTGCTCCTCTTTAGCTTGGCTGCGTTCTCGTTGGTGATGCAAAAGTCCCAGCCCGCGAAGATCTTGTTGCAGAAGCTCTGGAAGAGTTCTTCATCCTGGATGAGGTTTTGCTTAAAGCCAGCTGCAGATCTGTAGGTTACAGGGGATCTCAAACCAAAGCAAGGCCCCTGGAAAATCTCCTGTCATTTAATCTTACTCTGCAAACATTAGCTTTATCAGTGTTTCTCAATCCGGTCCTGGGGGACCCACAGTCGGTCCACATTTTTACTCCCTCCTAGCTCCGACTGTGGGTCCCCAAGGGCCGGGTCGGAAAACACCGAGCTATATAATCAGCAGGATAGTGATCAAGCTTTACTCTCTCTCCCTTTAATGCTTACGCAATTCGTAAAAATCGTAAAACGCAACATACCTTTTTACAATCCATATGAGGCTCAGAAACAGGTAAGCCATGGTGATAAGGACATAGGCCAGAGGAAGGTTGTAAGTGAATTCAGGAAAATTAATGCCGTCCACCTTGTAGTACCCATAAAACAAGTATGTTTCTTCCAAGAACCCCTGTATGACATAAAACAAACAAGAAGCTTTAAGGGCGCTATGCAGACATCTTCTGTATGGACTTACGGTATTCTCATAAATTCATTTACACCTTCTGTTAAATGTCAATAACACACCTGCATTTCCTGATGCTAAAGATATGCGAGAGGCCTGTGTTACACTAACCTTACAATTCAATTCAATTCAATTCAATTTTATTTATATAGCGCTTTTAACAACAGTCATTCTCACAAAGCACTTTACAAATAACTGGCCTGAACCCCCATCAAGCAAGCCTGAGACAATCAAAGATCATTTAGGATTCGGTATGGAAAACTAAGTCTGCAATGCAATGAGGAGTATATGCTGTGAAAGACAGATTTCAGGCCTGTTAGTACCCCCAGTGATGTGGTACTGCTGTACTTACTGTGCCAGACAGGAGGTCTGAGATGTACTGGTGAAATACGACCAGACCCTGCCTGGAGGTGCTGGGATAATCACTACATGTCTTTCCTGAAAAACAGAGCACAGCCTGCTGTCTCCTAAGAGCTCAATTATTTTCTCCATTTGGATATCAATGAAATGCATATAATCAATGTGTATTTTTTGTCAAGGCTGAGAATGGCTGTGAGGGAGGTTTGTCTGTATGAGGCAGGCAGGTATGTATGACAGCTGAGTGAGAGATCAGTCTGTATGAGGGAGGTGACGTCATTGCGTGAGAGGTCGGTCTGTATGAGGTGACGTTACTGCAGTAGAGGTCAGTATGTGTGAGGGAGGTGACATCACTGCGAGAGAGGTCAGTATGTGTGAGGGAGGTGACATCACTGCGAGAGAGGTCAGTATGTGTGAGGGAGGTGACATCACTGCGAGAGAGGTCAGTATGTGTGAGGGAGGTGACATCACTGCGGAAACTGTCAGTCTGTATGAGGGAGGTGATGTCACTGCGGGAGAGGCCAGTCTGTATGCAGGAGGTGACGTCACTGCGGGAGAGGTCAGTCCGTATAAGGGAGGTGATGTCACTGCGGGAGAGGTCATTCTGTGTGAGGGAGGTGACGTCACTGTGAGAGAGATCAGTCTGTGTTATGGAGGCACGACTGGGGGACATGCTGCGTCTCCAGGGGAAGTATGTCTGCATACCAGATGCGAGGCATGCGGAGAGAAGGCACAGGCTGGTACCCACCATTGTCCAGGCTGGAGGTGATGTTTCCCGAGGCGTGGGGCACGGCGATTATGGGCAGCATGACGAAGCCAAATATCAACAGGAAAATGACAATGTTGAGCAGGACCAGAAACCGCAGGAAGGAGAAGTAGGAGCGGATCCCTGTGCCAAACATCCCTACAGCGCAGAGAGAGGTGGCGTGAGGGAGAAAGTGCCACCTGCAGGGCAGCATGTGCACATGGGAAGGCTGCAGCTCTCACCCTCTATGACGTGGATGTCGGTCCTCCAGAGCTGAAGGGATGTCAGCAGATGCCCACCTTCCTCCCTCAGCCTCTTGAGGGAGTGCCGAGTCCCCTGCCACCACTGCTCCCAGCCAACCAGCTCCTTATCCTGCTCCATGTGCCGCTCCCTGGCAGGCAGACAGGCCACGATCACTCAAGGGGTATTCTGAGGATACCCCACGGCTGGGGTCACCAGGGTTAAGTGCCACTAAATCCCTGGGCTGTACATTAAAAAAAAATCTGCCAATGAGACCCAGGCGAAATACGAGTCGGTAACACAGGCCGCACACATTTAAGAGGGATAATGAGCCGTGTGTAACAGGACCTTACAGAAGAATACAGCATCAAGAGGCTGATATCTGTTTCACTTAGAGAAATGATAGTCCTCTGTTAAAATATATATGACTCTTTGGAGCACAGTTTCCACCCTTATTACACTTCCCTTTTACTTCCTGTTTTCTCTCCAGACCAGAATTTTGAATGTGTCTACAAATAAGCCGATACCTCAGTGACATGCATTACAAAACCGCTGCTTGCAGACTAAGCTCAAACAACACAAATTACAGCTCTTCCAATGCTGCTAAGTATACCTGCTTCGAATTTGATATATCCGTTTTACATAATGCTGTACATTTGTGTTTGTGATCTTTTAAGATGTTTTCACTAACATGTTTAAAACATTTTGATATCAATTCCCCTCCAATTTTCCTGAAGCCTTATCAATGTTATGATGTGATACAGGAATCACAATAACAGCAACAATAATAATAATAATCATAATAATTAGTACTAATTACATATAACATTATAGTTGATATTTAGCTGATCATAGCCAGGACAAGTGGTTGGAAGATGGATGGATGGATGGACAGATTTTTAGTTAATAAGTAAAGACTAAAACTTACAGACATTAACTGTCTAGATTTCACTGAAGCACTTGTTAGTACTTCATATAAAAGAAACATGTATTAATCTCCCATACACACGAGTGTATGGCAACGGCGACCAGATAACCCATGTCAGGGAGGACACTCTGAGCTAGGACAGGAATTGTAAATTACTATTTCAATTAATAGGACCCGGATTTCACTTTAGCACTGAGTTCTTGCTGTGTGCTTTTTGGTCAGTCTCCTATAATCATGAATGTGTCACTAATGCTAATGTGAAATACCTGGATGAGTCTTTCAGTCAAGGACACAAACCAGTCAAAGCAAGTCATAGTCAAACTATTCAGCCGAGCACAGGAGCCTTTCAGTTTGAAAGTAGTTTGTAAAACCTGAAGTAGCTCAAAGTGTCCTCCCTGACATGGATTATCTGGTCACCCTATGTACGGCCAACAGAGCTGATGGAATTGATCTCGTTTTCACAAAGTGTGCGTCTCGCGGACAGAAGGTCAGGTGACTGACTTGTGCCTGCGTTTCTCCACCATTGAGAGTGGCAGCTCACGGGCAGGTCTCCACAGTGGTGCCACCTTGGGCCTCTCTTCCAGCCTCTCCCCTTTCAGTTTCCAGCTGGAAGACGAGCCTAATCGCGTGCGCTGGCTGCTCCGCCTTTTCGAGCTGCCGGTGACGGACGGCTTCCGGCGGTACAGTAGGGACTGGTAGCTGGGCAGCTGGTCCAGCAACAGGTTACTGGAGGAACTGCTCGGGCCCATGAAGAAAACTGAAGGGAGGGGCAACAAGGCTGCTAAGATCCAAATGAGCAGTCCGGGGCACTGAGCCGCCTTATTTTATTACTGAGTTACATTAACACATCATTAATCTCACCATGTAGAGTTTAATACCAAAACAAAGATAGCAGTAGTTAATGCCACACATTTCGTTTTTCCAGGTATATGTCCAAGATAAGTCCAAGAATTATTATTATTGTTGTTGTTATTATTATTATTGTTGTTGTTTTGTTATTATTATTATTATTATTATTATCATTATGATAACAACAACAACAGCACTGCTTCCATAGTTTTTGTAACAAGCTTGATACACAGGAATTGTGTAATTTTGAGCTACAACAATGTTATTACAAGGAATATAAGGAATTCCGGAGATGTTCAGACACGTTACTGCTGCCAAACGGCGTAAACAGGGGCGCCCAACACCGACCTCTGTCCTTATGGTGCAATTTTAGCAAAAGTTCGCATTCACTTTCTGGGACAGGACTGCCAAATAACAGCCATTACATTACAGAACAAAACAATGACTAAAAAAAACATAGCTATCGAGTAGACGGTTGACAAGCTGTCCTGCCTTATCCAGAGTTTCAATTACTTGAATCTACTTGCAAATAAAAGACAAAAGAAGAAATAATACATACCCGAGTCGTTATGATTCATTTTGATAAACAGTCGCCGATCGTAAATTTAAACTGGATAGACTCCGTCCTGAACTTCCTTCCTCTGTCCCAAAAGCAGAGAGCTTCGCCTCCCACAAACCTACGCTCCGCCCCAGCCCTATGCGCTCCCTCTCACCGCGAGGAATGTCGGCAGCACTTGCTGATAATATGCGCGCTACAAAGCATGACTAACAAACTGTGTTGTATATGGGTCAACAACAACAACATTAATAATCCATCCTCTAACCACTTATAAGATTGGGAGCCACACATAGAACACAGGCAAGACTCAAACCCCCAACTCTGTTTGCTGTAGCGCAGCTAGAGATTTTGGCGTCATGTAAATATACACATCGGGCCCCCAACCCACACCAACCCAAATTTTTTAGAGCCCCTGTCATTCGGGGGTCCTTGAAATCGTCCCAATCCCCCTTTACGGCGCCCCTGTATCGAGGTATGAGGCAGCCCCAACTAGCCAACATACCAAGCTTTTTTTTTTGTTTTGAGGGCATTCGTTTTACACAGTTAAAATCAGAGACCACAAGGGGGCACAATAAACATTTATGCCAAACAGTGTTCATAAAATCTCCTGAAGTTTCACATCAGATTGCCGCACTTCTTCACAAGGATTTTTTTTTAAATCACAGAGCTTCTGTAATTGGTTGTGCAGTGGGAAACTAAAGACCTTTGAATCAGCCTGCATTTTACAGAAACTGGAATTATAGCAAGAAAATTTTTCTCATTAGTATAATGCACATTTATATGGTCTGCATAGCGATTAAAATTTGTGCTTGTAGTTGAAATCACATTCGTGGAAATAATACAAAACATTCAGAAATAATACGAAACAAACAATGCTATTTGTAATAACACAATAATGCAATGATTATGCAATTAACATTGATTATCCCTATGTATAGTACAGTATTATTTCCTAGAGGTTTTAAACCACATAACAGATTCAACAACAAAACAGCTTTTAAAACATTCATATTTTTGTTATAGTTAAATACTTCAGTCAAGCATATTGCATACACTGATCTGCCATAATATTAAACCACCTGCCTAATATTGTGTTGCGCCTTCCACCAAAACAACTCTGACCTATCAAGGCATGGACTCCACGAGACCTCTGAAGGTGACCTGTGGTATATGGCAACAAGACATTTGTGGCAGATCTTTTAAGTCCTGAACGTTATGAGGTGGAACTTCCATGGATTGGACTTGTTTGTCCAGCACATCCCACAGATGCTCAATCAGACAGAGACCTGGGAAATTTGGAGGCCAAATCACTTTAGCTTGAACTCTTTATCAAGTTCCATCACAACATTCCTCAACAATTTTGGATGTGGCAGCATGCATTATCCTCCTGAAAGAGGCCATCGGGAAATATGACTGCCATGAAAGAGTGTACTTAGTCTGAAATGATGTTTAGGTAGGCAGTATGTCTCAAAGTAACATCTACATGAATTCCAAGACCCAAGATTTCCCAGCAGAACATGGCTCAGAGCATCACACTACCTCCGCCAGCTTGCCTTCTTCCTGTAGTGCATCCTGGTGCCAGCTCTCCCCCAGGTACACTATGTACACAAACTCAACCATCCACGCGGTGTAACAGAAAATGTGACTCATAAGACCAGGCCATTTTCTTCTATTGCTCCATGGTGCAGTTCTGTTGCTCACCTGCCCATTTTAGCCACTTTTGGTGGTGGACTGGGGTCAGCATGGGCACTCTGACCAGTCTGTGGCTACACAATGGTGAGAAACAGCGACATTGTTTTTAAAGAAAAACAACATTCTATTAAGCTATTAAAAGCAGGAGGGTAGTATACACAATAACTAGAGACATGCGAGGATCGGACAGAGTTCACGTATGACAAAGAAAAGGGCGCCCACGACAATCTGGAATACAAGTATTAATAATAACACAAACAGGGGCTATTTACAGTTTACCCAGCATGCTCCTGAGATCTGTCACATGCGGAGTGCCGGCGCAACACGTTAAATACTGTGCAGCATTAAACAAAGTTATTATAGCAGGCTCAGCATGCAATGTGGATTTGTATAGTGTTGAAAACTAGGCACGACCGGTGGCCTGTACTACGAAGCGGGGTGAATTACTGGCTTATTGGGGTAACTTGTCAGATTTAAGGTAGTCTGGGCAAAATGTAAGTGAACGAATATGAAGTCCATT
>JAODKC010000095.1:26668748-26699152 GCA_026777985.1 Mormyrops attenuatus | reverse complement strand
ACTCCAGTAGGGAGGACATTGTAGGAACCGAAAGAAACACCTCAGCAACATAAGCACATGGTCACACTACACCTTACGACATAAAAGTCATGACTAGCAACAGGGGAGGGAAATGGGGAAGTGGAGGTAGTCCAGTATAGACAAACAGCCATCCGGTCCTGCAGCCAGTACAAGGCGCTGGTCACAGACCCGCCTGTCCACGCTGGGGGTATGAAGCGGCAAAGGCGTGGGATGGGGGGAGGATGAGGAGAGAGGAGGGGGGATTGGGGGAGAGGAATGCAAGAGAGTCTCACTGCCTTGTTCTTCCGGGGGAGTTGTTTGGGTTTCCAGGCGAGAAGCTGTAATTTCACAGCTCCTCTAATGTCTATGCTGGTCTCCGCCATCCAAAATCCTTTGCAAAGCCGTGAGCTTCTCCGTGATGTTATCCAATCTGCGATCAATAGTCACAGCCTGAGTGCCAAGAGCTCTGCCTATCAATCATTCCGGCCGGCCTAGTGGGGTTTTGAGTGGCTGACGCTGTTTTCTTCAGTTTTCGATAAACCAGGGCAATGCCTAATCCAATCAGCAGAAGACCTGTAATCATGGTTCCGAATAGGTAAATATCCTTGATGTCCTCCACGGAAAGAGCTGCCAGGCACACGACCCTCCATCTATCGTGTAGCCAGCTGCATACGTTCCTGCGGGACAGTCAGGTTCCCCCGAACCTGGGCTTCTCGTCGAGAAGATGGTGTCAATTGCGTGGAGATACCAGTTGATCAAATCCATGATTTTCTTAGTTTGGAGAGCAGGGCTGAGAGAGTCTCTCACAGTAACACAGACTAGACGAGACGAGACGAGATGAGAGGAGCAAGCAGGGAAGATAAGGGGAGGGAGAGAAGTGCGTCCGCCTCCGCTGAGAGCCAAGTGTGTAATCTTTAGCAAGAAATTGTACTTCTCCATAACCCCTCATCCCAACATAAATAATAATTACTATTATTACATAAATAAAATTGTGACTTGACATCTCAATGGAAACTACAGCTTTTATCTGGACTTTAATTTCGGGGTCTCATGGCGGTGCCTTTCTGTCTACCTGTCTCTCTCTCTCTCTCTCTCTCTCTCTCGCTCTCTCTCTCTCTCCTGCTCACTTCCCAACCTGAAGCATGGCCAGGTCGTTCCGGAGGAACTTTGTGCTCTCAGACCTGAGCTCGGGCAGCGCCTGGCGCCTCCTGTGCAGCTGGGATTTCAGCATGGTCAATGAGAGAGCTGTACGGCAGCGTAAGAATAACCTGCGCGTCCAGCTTAAGGTGATCGCTGGGCTCCGCCCCTCACGGTCAGCACTGCCGGTCCCTTTGCTGCTCAGTCTCCAGACCGCTTGTCTTCCAATCCACTTTCCTCCCAGGAGTCTCTTTCGGAAATTATGCAGACAAATTTCCTGCCGGTGTCAGAGAGAATGAAGCACTTTGGAATCCACCTGTGCACCTGGGTGGTGTCTGCAGGGCTTGCAGCCGGCTCCTGTGCTGCCGTATACTACCTATGTCAGTACAACCTCCAGGTGTGTTTAGCTCAAAGGACTGAGATACACCATCCTTTGACAGCCTGCGGATACACACATTTTACACATGCAGTATATTTACATCACATGCAGCGGCTCGGTGGGCAGAGTGGTGGCTGGTTTGAACCTCAATGAATGCCAGGAGTGATTCTACTCTGTTGGGCCCTTGAGCAAGAACCCCCTTAACCTGCAATTGCTTCATCCTGGGTATGACATTAATTTACATCCAGCCCTGCAAGCAGGTCCTCCAACTTTCAGGGAAAATTTGGGGGTTGGTGGCAGGAATGGCACTCTAGCTACTGGAATAAACTTCACTGTTCTGTTCCACTCAAACTAGTTTGGTGCTGAGGTATCACCCGCCACATGGTTGTACTCGGGTTCTCAGTCCTGAGGTGGTTTGTCATGTGGTCGGTGCGGCAACACTATCAGCATGCACTCCTTCCCTCTCCTTACAGTGGCTCAGGAGATAGACCTATAGATATTTGTAGTAGAGCTATACTTGACCACCATCCCTATCAAATTGGGGCTATCAGTCTAACATTCTGGCAGTCATTTGGTTAGTTGACCATGTGCTTTTCCCTACAGCAGATCAAAGTGTCTCAGAACCCTGGAAATCTGAAGGAAGAGGCCTCCACTCTACTTCTCCCATTCGTGGTGTCCCTATTCAACCTTGTCATCCCACTCCTCTACTCACTGCTCAGCAAGGTTGAGAATTACTCCAACCCCCGCTTTCAAATCTACGTCATCATCCTCAGGTTTGGAATAGGACCTACCAGATTCACAGCTTCTCCCTTGACTGCATAATGTCCTGTTAAAAAAAGACCTAGGCGATCATTAAGCTGAAAGCCTTTCAGTGCTTTCCTTGTAGATACTCAACGCAAAGGTTCTTTATGAAAGCTACTGATGCAAAACCACATTTATATACACAAAGTTTTACACAAAATGTTGCAACATATACTAGCAAACTTTTTTATGGTGCGTTAGTAGTACAGAACTCATTGTAAAATAATAAAAAGGATCAAAGAGGTGATTTGAGTACATCGAGATGTTGGAGATTAAACGGGACAGGCCTTAAATGGAAGAAGAAGGAAGGAACAGCCAGCTGAACAGCACTGGGATGGTACATGGAATGAGGAAGTTTGGCATTTAGAGACTGTTTAGTTAAAGGCAATGATGAAGTGAGTCAGAGTCAGAGTGATTCAAGACGAACTGTCCTGTAGCATTGGTACACTGCTGTGACCAAGACAGTTATTTTTGATATTACACATAAATTTATTTCATTTGCACATATACACAATTGAAACAAATGATTTTTAAGTCCTGCATTTTATATAAATGTTTGCACTGTGAACAGGGTGTTTTGATAGGATTATCCTGTAACTTAGTGTCAAATTTTAACCTTTACAAGAGAACTTGTCAGATGTTTGTAAAGTCTGAATTTTTGATACCTCTTCCTCCAGAAACGTCTTCTTAAAGATGTCTATTCTCGGCATCCTGTGCTATCATTGGGTGAACAATGTGACTACAAACGTATCAATGGTATGAAAGTGTCAATGGCTCATTTTTATCACCATTTTATACGTCTAAGACCTGGTATACTCTACATTAGTTTGGTATATGCATTTTGCATGGATGTGTGTAATCAGTAACACATTGCATTATTGTCAGTGTTGGGAATCTTATGTGGGACAAGACTTGTACCGGCTCGTGATTGTCGACTTCTTCTTCTCCATATTCGGCTCATTCTTCGGAGAGTTTCTGCGCAGGTCAGTCTCTCTAAAGAATGCTTACTGATACAGTTACTTAAAGCTATTTTTTATGATATGAATTCCCACATTTTGTTCCATTTGCTGACTCAGAATCGTCGGAACCAGATGTATGCCAAGCATTGGGATTCCAGAGTTTGATATTGCTACAAACGTTTTAGACCTGATCTATGCACAAACCGTGACATGGTACCTTTCTTCCAACTATACATCTGTTTGTATACATATATACGTAATCACATTTGGTATCTTTTCAATCCCTCACATCTGTCCATTATTTTTTCGCTTTAGGATTGGGATTTACTTTTCCCCACTTCTGCCACTTATACAGATGATAAAGTTATTTCTTCTGTTCTACTTGAAGAAGGTAAGGTACTAGACTCATCCTTAAAGTGACCTTCAAAAAAGCATTAAGTGCAGGTGTGAAGTGGACTGCTAGGACAGTTCGTACCAGGCTCCTGCAAGTAGAACTAAAGTCCCATAAAACAAGGAAGAAGCCCTTCATTAATGAGAAACAGGGAAGAACCAGGCTGCAGTTTGCCAAGAATATATATATATATATATTATTCACAAACACATACCCATAAATTGAGAAATGAGTGAAATGAAAAATGTGCTGCAGACTCTTAATTTTTCCAGAGCTGTATTTTTTACTATATGTTAGTTCTGTAAACCTTTGTGAACTACTAAGGAACTACTGAAGGATCAAGTAATGAATAACACAAGTTAAATACTGATCTCGTGTTTATTCATCATTAATGAATTGTGACGCGTCTATCGCAAGTAGCAACTATATTTGTTAATGATTTGTTCATAATTTGTGCTTCAGTAGTAACTGAGCTATTACATAGTATTTATGCCCCATCAAGTAAAGTATTAACAGTTTACTTTAATAATATTTCCTTGGTGGTGAATTTTAAAGAGTGATCAATTAATCCCACTGTCATGGGTGGATTGTTGATCCCTTTTCTAACAGTAAACAGCAGGTAAAATCCACTTGTGAAGCTTCTTTCTGTTCCACCCAGGTCAGCCTACACAGGAACTGCCAGCCCCCCCGCAGGTCTGGCCGTGCCGCTCAGATGCAGACCATCTATATTGCGCTGCTCTTCTTCCCCTCCTTTGTGGGGGCGCTGTCTCTGGTGGCGTACACAGTGTGGTGGTAAGAGAGAGCGGCAGATCAGTCAGCCCTTGTAACATTTGACAGCAACTTTAAAAATATCGTCTTTCTACCTCTGTCCTATTTCCTGACAGTCTGACGCCCTCAGACAGCTGCGGGCCCTTCCAGGGCCTCAACACCACCTTTGAGGCAGTGTCCCTTTGGATGGAGGACACGGCCATCATCTCACAATATTCCTGGGCCGTGTGGATCTACAGCCACATGATTAAGAGCGAGCTCTTCTTCTTCCTTCTTGCCCTGATCCTCCTGTGAGCACCTCCCAGTTACTTCTTTCTTACCACAACATCCCATTCGGACTGTAGTGTCAGATTTGTAAAGCGTTAAAGAACTCCTTCAGAAGTTTCAATGAATAGTATGTTATTGGTTGTATGTTGCCATCCGGCTTACAAGTTGCATTGCACTAATTTTCCTCTAGGTGTCCCCTGAGGCACCCTGTGTTCAGCAGTCATTCAACAATGAATAATTAGAGGACGAATTAATCTATGTAAAAACAATGACTTAGCTGCTGATGAAAGACATATATACTCAAAGCATCAAGACACAGCTTCATTAATGGCAGACTAAAGTGATATGTCACATTTCAAATTTTGGGAAAACATTTTCAGCACTTAAGTTTTTACTTTCTTTTTATCTGAAAAAGCAGTTTTGTTTTTCATTTGCCAGGTCTGCCAGCACCTCTTATGACCATTTAATCTTTTAGCAGTGTACTGCAGTGTAATGTGGGCATTGAGTTTGTCACATCTGACACACATAATTATTCATGACGATTGTCAGCTGACTCACTGCTAACTGTGAATAGGACATCTACATTAAATAAATAGCTGTATCAAGGACAGTCATTGAGCATATGTCAATATGTCAAGTACCTGATACAAAATGTACTATATTTTGTATTTAGCAGCACAGTAGCTAACTTGAGAGATTATCATGTCCAACTTCTTGTTTCCTCTCCAGTGTGCTGATATACATTTTTTGGCAAATAACTCAAGGACGCAAAATGTTGATTATTCTTCTCAAAGAACAGATCATTAATGTAAGTTCAGTTTCCTTTGCGTTATTATGAAAATAACAGTATTAAGTACAGCACAATTACTTAAAGCATCCATCCTTTATTGATCCATATAAACCTTTTTATTTCTCTGGAAGGAGGGCAAAGACAAAGCTTTTCTGTTAGAGAAGCTCAGGACTTCTCAGAATCTTTCCTTGGTTCCCCATCATGCAGAGAATGTGCATGGACCTCAGGTCAGTGATGTTATGCACAGTTTACTCTTACCTTCACATCACAGCAATGCATCAGAATGACTGCCGGGAAACTTAAAGTGTTTACATGATGATGATGGGCATGGACATCTAAAGGGTAGTAAACACACATAACAAGGTATCATTTTTTACTATGAAGTCACACCACCACTGACCAGTTGCTAACGATCAGCTGTTTCTCAATCGACCATCATCCTGGTTTTCAACATGTACAACTTGAGTATTGTTTTCAAATTGGGCTGTTTTTTCACCAGTACTTTGAGAAGACATATCAGACTGAATCAGATTACAGTGAAGGTGAGTTTTCCTTACTTCATGTTTTTAACCAAAAATAGGTATAAAAATAGTATGTCCAGTAATACTTTTAATCATCCATGTAGGTCGACTACTTAACTAAGGTACCATCATCTGTTTCTAAGGTTATCAAAGAGCGGCTCACCCTGAAGAGGACACCCCTCCTTTTGCTTCCAGTGCTCTGATCCAGGCTATGCTGGCTAGACGGCAAGCGGAGGAAGAAGATGAAGAGTATTAACAGCTTCGGTTCATTATATCATCTCTCCAATGATATTTATTAGTTTACTCCAGTTATAAATCAGGGGGTCTTTCTTGAACGATTTGCTATTTAAGTAACCCCCTTGCTAAATAGTGCACCAGTTCTTCTGCTGTGATTACTTGAAATGCTACCAGATGTCAAATGTGTTTTGTTCTCCCCACAAACAAATGCACTCCATTCCTGGTTGCCCAGCCTTTAAATATCAGAGTAAAAAAAGAGACAATTTGATACCTTCTTCTTTTATACCCTTCTTCTTCACAATTTCAGCTGTTATCATTTAACCTTATATTCCTGGCTCCTGTCTACCACAAGGAGGTTCCACACTGCAAAAAACCGGCATCACATTTCAGGTCTTGAGATCTGTGTAAAATAAGACACTCAAATCAACCTTGACAGCTGCGGGGATGCAATAAATCAAGCAATGCATGAAGGAATAAATCCCACTCTATTCAGTCACTGCATTACATTCTCTTTTAAGAGAATTAATTAATACAGTTGCTAGAGAAAAACAATGGCAGCCTTAAATGGTATGTCAGACAATGAACATTGGAGAGCACCTCGATTAAATCACTCAGTAGCCCAAGTAATTATTTCCAGAAAAGGTTAAAGGATGTAAAAGATAAATTGTCTGCGACGGGCATATTACTCCAATATAGATTAGATAAAATTGTCTGTTCATCTGTGGTCCTGCAACCTCTGATACAAGTAATGACATAAAAAACCTCAGTCTTGTAGTCCAGCATAAGAAGGTCGTATTCAGCCTAGTAATTAAAGATAGGTGTAGCTATATTCAGTACGTGCATTGTGGCTTTAATTATGTAGATCACGTCATTGTTTCGTATTCTTATTGTAAAATACATTCTATTGACCGTCCTGCACACTTACCTAAACAGTGTAGTAAACTGTAAATATTGTAGCATGAAAGTATGAAATTGAATAAAACGAATGTTAATACATTTTATGGTATCTTAGTACATCTAAATTATTATATTCAAGTTGCCTAAAATTACAAAAAGAATTCTTTTCGTGCAAATTTAAAGACAATAAAATACACAAAACCAAAAAAACTGATTCATTTTCCTGGCAGACAAAAAGCTAGGGGTATGTGGGAAAACATTTCTATCAAAATATATGATATTCCGGCAACGGCATGTGCTATCATTCGTCAGTTTCCATAACGCGACTATGAATTAATTCGATCAAACTATTTCAAGCCACGTGTTATGCACGTCATTACCAACGTCATCATAAAACATTACTTCCCATAAGGCAACGCGAATCTCTTACGACTTCCGGGGATTGGAAATAATAACAAAAACACTAGCACATTAAACGGGGAGGTGATCATACGGTGGGACCTTGCAGTATCCTGACCGCGGCGCAGGCTCCCTCTGGGTACGTGCAGGATGTTGTGTGCGGCGGCCGCCGAGAGGAACAAGGAGCCCATTCTCGCGGTGCTCCGGAGCTGTGTGGACCTGCGCAGGAAGCTCCGTGCGCTGGAGGTGTCGTCGGGCTCCGGCCAGCATGTGATGCACTTTGCTCAGGCACTGAGCAATGTCACATGGCAGCCATCCGATATAGACCAGCGGTCGATAGTCAGGTAAAGGGTGGCATAGGACACCGTAAGGCCGGAGGCAGCCGGCGGAACATTGAGCTGCGTAACGACCAGGCTGTCAGCTAGATGCTGGAATTATCACCCAGTAGTAAAGGTTTCAGTGTATCTGGTTTGGTAACGTCGTTACTTACATTTAATTATTGAGCTAATCATACTGCGGCTTTGACGTTATGTTTAAAATTATTATGATATTAAGAAAACATTTGTATCAAAGTCAGCGGGGGCATGGTTCAAAACGCCAGACTGCAACGTAGCACTGCAACGTGTTTTTCCCTCCATATTAGTATAGAAACGTACAGAGAGCTTCTGCGACTGGACAATGTGAAGCCCCCAATTCATCTGGATGCATCCCAAGGCTGGGAGCACTGGGGTGGCATACAGCCTGAATCGTATCATCTTGTTGTCAACATCAACATGATGCACATATCCCCACTGTGCTGCACCGAGGTGACCGGCTCATCCATCCATTTTAAACTTTTTCCATGCAGCTTCAGCTCAGTTAGACCTTTGAGAAGTCAGCTCTACAAAGAAATACCATCAGAGTAAATATTATTCACCTGACATGTGATATACAAATCGGTGACCCTCTATTGGATAGTCACTGGAAGATTAGTGGGTGTTGGGATGGATATGATAAATTTAGTGACTAATTTGTTCTGGCTTTACATCTTTTCGATTATGCAACAATGTTAGTCGGAAAGCATTTCAATTTTATTAACCACACTTGAACTAAAGTTTTGTTGAGGTGCACTTATGTTTCAATTTTAAACTTATGTTTTTCCATTTTAGGGTTTGTTCAAAGCTGCTGGGAAGATTCTGAAACCACATGGCTTACTGATCACATATGGGGTACACTAATCTGTGCTCATGCTCATTTTACCTTGGCTCCTTATGCAAAACATGCATGCATTATTAATGATTGTGTGAATTATTTCTTTATTACCTAGAACTACCATTTTGCAAAAGTTATTCTAGTTTAATCGTTCAGTGATTCTACATCCAACAACCCCATACAAACAGATGGCTGGATGGGTTTAACCATTTCCGTGCTTTTTCCCATCCAGCCTTACGCCGTGAACGGACTGATCACACCAGAAAGCAATGTCCAATTTCATCAGAGTCTGAAGCAGAGGTAAAGAGATGCTCGCTCATGTTGCAACTTTAGGCGATCCTAGTAAATGCTGTCTGCATTCATAGCAGCTTAGATGGTAGCATTTTGTTTTTTGTGCCCTTAGGAACCATGAGTGGGGTCTGAGGGACATCTCCCTGTTGAGTTCTCTGGCAGAGATGAATGGCATGTTCCTGGAGAAAGTGGTAAGAGATATGAAGACACTCCTGTCCACGCTGCCCAGTTTGTCTAGTCAAACACCTTCATCCAGCTGATTGTTGCCACTCTGACCTCCAGGTGGACATGCCAGCTAATAATAAGTGCCTGTTGTTCCGGAAGGAAAGCCTGGTCTGATGTGGCTTCACTGCAAGCAGTTTCAACAGCTCCTTTTTTTTTGCTAAATCAGTCTGTCGACACACCAGAACACGTCATTCAAGGTGGCCAAACAGTAGTATGTAAAATATGAAAGTACTTGACATTCCTAGAACCTCTTGCTTTATACCTAGAACCTCAGCCTATCCAAGATTAATATTACAATTAAGACCATCTCATCGCAGAATGTGAAATGCACACATTAAAAATAATGCATAGGGTTTTGTGAACTGGATTTCTTTGCAATGTTATTGAATAAATTCACCAAATTCTGTTGTGAATGTGATTACTTATGCTAAATAAAGGCTACATGTGGAAAACAATCTTTGCTGAAACTGAGCAAAAATATATTTGAATGAATAACAGAACAGCTCCACTCAGTAGCTTTACACATCAATCATGAATGAATATGAACTTCTAAGGGTCACCACACGAAGAGTAAGAAAAAATCCTTTCAGTCAAAACTCAAAACCAGGATAAACCTAAATTAAAGATTTTGCCCAATCTACAATACAAATATATACAAACTATACTTTCAACCTATAGTATTTTTTACATTTTGAACTAAACTGCCTGTCAACTACAATATTCAATGAAAGTCTCTCCAAAACTGCTATTTATCAGTAATTGCATTTCTAGTTGGGGTGACTATAACTACAGATAATGAAAAGTTTTACCATAGCTTTGTACATACTAGCATGGTACTAGCAGGTACTCAGAACCAGAATTACCCAGTCTACTCTTGGAAGCGCTACAGCGTCTCACAGGTCTTCTTCTCCAGAACCTCAATGATCTTCTTCAAACGTCTTTCAGTAATGGGCCGTACATAACTCTCGGGCTGGATAACAGCCATGCCTTCCTGCACCTCTCCCATGACCAGCAGGGGGCTGTCCTCCACGGTGATATTCGGACAGGGACACCTCCAGTCCATCTTGGCCAGCGTGACCTCGAGATGGCGGGTGTTGAAGAAGGCCAGGCCCATCTTCTCGTCGCGCAGCACTCTGTCGAGCGTGAAGCGGGCGATTCCAGAGTCCAGATCCTCGATTAGCTCCGTCAGCCGGCCCACGATGGCGAAATCACTCTGGCACAGAAGGGACATTACCTTTCCCTTGGCGCGGCATGTCTTGCACGGCCGGCGTTTGGGCTGCGGGCAGTTGGCTTCGCATTCGGCTTTGCTGCGGAAGCTGTTGTGGTTCCCCTGGCAGCCCCCGTAGGCGAATGCCTGGCACTGCTTTAACAGCGAATTGTACGCCCACCGTGACTCCCAGGCCTTGCAGGGCCCCTGCACGGCTGGGAGGGAGCAGATTCCCGTGCCCTCGCGCTGGCAGGAGGCACGGCACTCCTCGTACGTCTCGAAGCGGTTCCGGCTGCCGTCGCAGGCCCCGTTGACGAAAGTCCGGCAGGTTCCGCGCTTGCTGTCGTAGTACCAGTCCACATGACGCTGTCCACATTCCCGCCGGTCCACTTCTGCCAGGCAGTCAGAGGAAGAGAACGGCCGTCCCAGAGGCACGGCCATATCCGGGTCCTCAGAGGGGTCGTCCTCAGCGCGCCTGATAACTGACAGCGGGTAGTCTGCCCGCAGGACACCAGCAGCATTGCGGGCCGTGCAGGTGTAAATGCCGGTGTCCCGCGCTTGGGCGTTGTAGATGACCAGCTGGCCGATGTTTGTGATGACCAGGTTGCCATACATCTGGTCAGGCCTCATGATCATGCTTTCACGGCGTTCCGTCTGCTTCTCCCAGGTGACGTCTGGCCTGGGGACCCCGATGACATCACAGTGGAAGCTGACTGTCCCCCCTATGTACACGGACTGATGGGTGGGGTTGCTGTACAGGGTGGGGGGAAGGGGGTCCTCCTGGGATGATGTGGGTGTGGGATGTGCCGTCGTATCCAGAGGCAATGGGCTGGTGTGCGGCCAGGACAGGTGGTAACGGCAGGTGACCACAGTCAGTGTGACTCCCCTTATGCAGGCCTCAGCATCCATGTAGCAGCGGTTGAAGTAGGTGAGCCCATCAGAGGCGCACGTGAAGCTGGGCTCCTTCTCGCAGCGGTCCCGGCACTTACAGACCGGCTGTCCCTCCCAGATGTCACACATGGCTCCTTGCTGGCTGCATACGAAGCCAAGGCAGCTGGAAGTTCCACCCCTCTGTCCCGCACCATCCGCTCCACCTTGGGCCTCCTGTTGCGCAGCGGAGCTGTCTGCAAAGCGGGCGGCCACGCAGCTGCGCAGCCCGCACACGTTAGTGCAGCACTTCTCAAATCCTGCGCAGTCCTGCCAGGAGGTAGGCCAGATTAAACACCCCGTCTGTTCGAGCTCATATGCATCTACAGAGATTTTACTGCAAGCTAAAATAAGCTCAGCACTGCATTTTTCAGCGTCAAGACCGCAAAGCTAGCACCGGGAAAATAACGCATAGTAGTGCACAGCTTCTGGGTGGATAAAACTGAAAATGGAGACTCACCTGGTCGGCATTGCACTCCCTTTCGCAGGTGCTCTGGGCATCAACCCACAGATTGGCGTTCAGGTTGTTGGGACAGACCCCGGGGTGCTGGACCCCGGCCAGGCTAGCAGTGAGCGTTGGAGAGGGCAGCGTGCAGACAGAGAGCCAGAGTAACACGGAGCGCAGACCCAGCTTTCTCAAGCTGCGTCCGTCCTGCACACTGACGGAGGAAAAGGCTTCATCCCTGACCTCCCGATATCCGCGGACAGCGCCGCTCATTTTAACCGGTCACAAACACGCAGTCTGGCGAGCCGCCTCGCACTAATTTCATAACTCTCGCTGAAATAAAAGTTAAACTTCTTCCCGTGCAGCAATTGACTTAAGTCACCCAAACGGCGTATTAGCTGCACGGCGAGCGGGGGACTTTCCGCACGGAGAACTTATAACACAAAACGGGGTAGAATAAACCTGTATCCGCCGATATGGGGAATCTCTAAAGCGGTCGATGAAAGTCCGGCTGCCGGCTACAATACAGCGCGTTTCTTCGCCCAAAAGCACCAGCGATGAGGGTGAGGTATAACCCAGAGAGGGTAAATGCATCAGGTAGGGCTGCTCCGGTAGGATTTGCGAGCAGGGTGACGAACTCCAGCCGGATTATAGGGGGAAAACGTGAAAGGAGCGAAAGAACTCGGTCCCATGAGGCGGAAAGGGCAGCCCTCTGACCGGCCCATAGGCGTCCAGTGTGGGGTTTTATTAAGGAGCTGCCTGCGCCGCACAACTGGACAAACACCCATGGAACATCAAAGGCGAGCTGGACTCCGCCGTGCGGCTCGCTGGCCGAGTTATGGGGCTCCAAACAATTAAGCACATTCCCCACTTTCATAAACTCCGGGGAATTGATCTTTATACCAGCTGCTTGACCATATTTTTGCAAATGGTTTGGCAACCAGCGCATGGTTTCTCGTATGCATCACTAATGTTAAATCCATCTAGAAGGGAAAAATCACCCCTCCCCTGCCGATGGCGTTAAACTTGCACGAATTGCAGACCAACATAACTGCGTTTCCGAGAGCGCAGCAGCCGATTAACATGGTCGTGACCACCCAGCCTACACCGGAACCCGGAGGCGTCATGAGTCGGGCTGAAGTATACAAATAAACACGATTATTTAGGGTCTGTCCGAGTCTAGACTCCGGGCGGCGAGGCTCCATCCCTCATTCACACAAAGCTCCGACATGCCGCGGTCAGGTGGGAAAGCGCCAAGCGTAAAATCCGCAATACTCCACGACCCAGCATTGTCCCCCGCAGCCAGGGAGACCCTGAGAAGTTACTCCCTTGCTTTTGATCGCAGGTGACCCTTCAACCTCCGGGTGACTCCTGACCCACGCATTCAGGCTTCCTGGGTCTTCAGGCCAGGACAGGTTACGGACAACAACGGCAGGGCTTCACTGCTCCGGGAGCTTTATTGCACTTGAGCATGGTACTGACATACTCCGCTTATGAAAGAAGAAAAACTCTCTGGAGGACAAAGAGAACAAGAAGTTCCCACAGTTTGGGCACTAGCGACATTAAGACACTCAATGGAAATGCGCTGCCCGCCCTTGCTACCGCCCACACACAAAGTAATACGCTATAGTGTAGGATTGTTGTGCAATAAAAGGACAGAATGCAAGACGCCCCCCTTTCTCATTCATTCATTAATATAAAACCAAATGTAAAATATTTGGAGGTTTATTTGGGGGAAAAGTACTTCCATTTAATACGAACTGTACAATCCAAAATGATTAAAAAAGTTGTGTTTAATTACAAAGCATTCTTCATTTAAGTTACCCAGCAGCTTAAATCAAAGTAAGATAGTGTTTTACTCTAACCACAATATTATTACATTTCCCTTTATATAACACGAAAATGGAAAAATAGCAAAGACCAAACTAGCTGTAAATGATCTCCCCACCCCCTTCCCCCACATCCTACACACAAATAAGGAATGTTACAGTCCAGCCAGGTTGTTTAAACAAAAAAAAATCCCACCATTCACCTTTAAAATTACAGGGAAATACAACTCAAATGGAGGAAATTGGAGGAGCTTCACGGGCTGTTAAATGCATTTATGAGGCATGGTCACAGAAGTGTGTTTTACTTCATCCCCGAGGATAAGGTACATTGCTTAACATGGCAAATCACCCTGACTTGCGCGAGGGCACAGGAATCTGCTCCCTGCCAGCCGTGCAGGGGACCTGCGAGGCCTGGGGACCACGCCAGGCATACAAATATCCCAATGGCTCAGTCCGAGGAAGAAGACTTTAAACGTAACACTGCTGCAATCCTCCGCTACGAATGCGGACCTCTGGACTTCTGTAACAGGCAGGTATGCAGGAGTAGTGGAGGGGTAGGGCCGATGCGGTGAGAGCCTGCGGGGTCGGGGCACGGGGCCAGAAAAGCTCATCCTGATTCCTGGATCTCACACTGTCCTCTCACTCCTACACTGGGTGTAAATGGCAACAGACACAGCTACTTAACCCACAAAAACAAGGGACAGTTGCTCTTCATAAAAAGAACTTAATTATAATACATATCCTTAGGAAACCCGACTCAGCCAGTGCTAGCCTGGCGTCACAGACAGGGCATGCAGAAGCAGGAGAGATTGGTCCCTGAGTTTTGGGGAGGTGGGGGTCAGAGAGGAGAACCACGAGGGGTGGGGGGAAACCAAAGAGCAAGAGTTTGTGAGGCTCTGTGCAAAACACAAGACGATCCCTGAAAGGGCAAGAAATGAATTAAATAACAGGATAATTACAATATTACACTGTGAAGCTTTGTTACAGCGACAGGAAAAATACCTAAATGAAAGCAGGAAAAACACCAGAGCGCATTTTAACAGATGAGGCTGCCTAGACGAGCAGAGAGTAATATCATCTGTAGACATACAGCTGCTTTTAAGGTGTCTAGAAGCCGGACACACTGGCAACCCCATTAACAAAACCGCTCTCTGCTTAATTCACAGACGAGGCACCTACTTGGCTTTCATTCTGTTGACCTATTGAAGCTTTTCTGAAGATGCACAACTGATCTCACTTCAAGCTATACATCGTGCATTTAAAAAGCACAACCCTAACACTCAGTTACTGTTCTAAGTGAAAACGGTTAATTTTGTATGAAAAAAAGATATCTATTAAGATATTGCCACTATGAAACAGTTGCAGGCTTCTCTGAATTTCCCCAATAGTGGATTTGGCACAGGAAGGCCGGCCATGCAGGCTACCGAAACACTGATGACTGAATGAGTTAATGGCAGAAAGGCAAAGGAGTTTAGCTGAAGTCATCAGTGTGATGTGGAAGGTTACAAAAACAGACCCATGCATTCAGCTGAAGACCAGCCTGGAAGGACTGGGAATGAAGCCTGGCTGTGTTAACAAGCATGTTCATTAGACAGAGTGAGTGATGGCAAATAAGGGGGCACTTCACCTTTATTATTTAAGAGCCTGAACTGGACCCCCAATTAACAGCTCATCCTTTCATAAAACTCTACCCGGCCAAGGATGGCGGCTACACAAAGGAAAAAGGGTAAAACAAACAGGACTTGTGCTCTGACACAGTCAGATCCCGTCGTGCTTCACCCTAGTTATTGACATGAGTTTACTTGGTAACGGGGGGGTAAGCTGAGGTCCAGCCCTATGCATGCGCTGCAGACCAGTAGCTTTTCATGGTGTTTCGCTCCACCACATACAGCTATTATACATTGCACTGTTTATACACGTACATGCGCAGTTTCTTGTGTACTTGGATTAGTGATTTTCTAAAAGTTCCTCTCTAAGGACCAGGGAAAGAAGTTTCTTCCTCACAAACAGATTAAAGTGTTTTCATTTTAATCTAAAAAATACTTGCTCTGCTTGGCAACAACCCATCCATAAAAATAAACTTTAATCCCAGCTCTCCAAATAATAATCAAGTGTGAAGTCTTGATTTTTTACAAAAAAAGGGGGTCAATTTTCTAAAATTATCAGAATGATGCTATAAGGATTGTGTTCAGACTGAATTAACAGGGGAACCTGGTATGAAGATCTGAAAAACTGTACCACATTTTAAGAATCACCATCACCTCGTTCTAAAACTCAAGTCACCTTCATAATGAAAATGAGGAAAATGTAAATAGAACCAAACAGAAATGAGATCAGGGAAGGTGGAGAACGGATAAGTAAAGATCAGATTCTGCTCACAGCCTTCACTGCTATAAAACATCAGACACTGATCTGCAGCTCCATTCTGAGGGGTCTTCAGGATGGCCAGATTAATCTGGAGCACTTGAGGTTCTCGACCTCCTGCTGCCAGCGTTGGCCAGTTGGAACAGCCATACTCCAAGATTATGTTCACAGGGTCAAGTGTGGAGGAGAATGTGACAGGTGCAGCTTGTCAGCTGGATTAACTGATGTGCGGCACAATATTGTTCAGTAGTGCGTTGTGTACAGCTTCCAATCATCAGAAGAGTGTGGATCTCTTATGGAAAAGAAAAACCAGAAGTAAAACCCCGACATCTGAGAGCAAACCGCAGACATCCTCAGGGGCAGGCAGATAACGTAAACTTCTTGCGATTCTTGATTTCATCTGAACCATCAACAAGCACATGAATTTCAGTGCAAAATTTCATTACAAAATAAAGCAAACTGACCACAGCCAAGAATCTGTCTCCATTAAATATCAAGTGTAAATACTGTATTAAAATAAAATGCAGAAAAGTAGTCCCAACTAGTTATAGTGTTGCACGGCTCCAGGGGGTTGGAGGAGCCATTGAGACGGATGGATGGATAGCTAACTGTGGTGGCTGCAGGAGAAAGACCCTGGGTCCGACCACATGGCCCCAGGCAGGACAGGGTCTTCATAGGAGGCGATGGCCCCATCCTGGGCCAGTCCATGGTTCTGGCACTGCAGTCTCTGAAAGGTGATAGATAATGATTGGGGGCTTGGGGCCCCCCAGCGACATGCTACGAGATCTTGCAGTTATTCCTGGCACAATTCTGAGGTGGGCTTTGGGGTGGCCGGACAGACTTGGAGCGCTTGAGGCTGTTGCCCTTGCTGCTCCCGGTGGTGGTGGTCAGTGTGGGCCAGTAAGAGCGACCGTGCATCATGACTGCGTTCATCCCGTTGGCCATGGAGAAGGACTTGAGGTGGCTCTTGATGGCCACAGGCAGGGGCAGCTTGTCAATCAGGTGGACAGGTGTACAAGACACAATTGCACGGCAGCACAGGTCCTGGAGGCTGAACACTGAGGAGAACGAGCACACAAATGTGCAAGTCAGCATCTTCAACTTTTTGCAATGACCAGGGGTGCAGTGAAGGGGAGGGGAGTTAGGACAACCCCGGGCAATGGCAGGCATTCGCCTAAGTGTAACCCACAATCTGGGCACTACCTATCTAATAGAGGGTTTATTGATGTTAGAATCAGCAATGGGAGAAGGTTTCAAAACAGTACAGCGTACCTTCAATCACCTCTTCTCATGGCATACCTACTCTTCTTTTATACTTAGACAGATTTACAGAGAGACACACTTAAATCTCCAAGGGGAAAATAATCAATGATTAGCAGAAATATTCAGTTCAAGGCTCTGGTTTAGCCTAAAACAAGAAAACTTACGCAATTATGCATCCAGTAATCCAAAAAAAAGTTTAAGTCGCTCTGAACAGGAGTGTAACACACTTCATTGCAGTAAAACAGAGGGCGACTGTGTTCACAAATTAATTTAAATAGATTAATGTTCCCATTCTATGGTTGAAATTCTTTTTATAAAATGGTGTAATTGCTGCTAAGCATACATATAAAAATCTTATATAAACAGAACTCAGCTCAATCATTTGAATAATCATTGAAATAATTAAATGATTAAGTTTAAGTGTTACATTCTTAATATATATGAAGTCACTGGGGGGGGGGGGGACACTTCAAATAAGATTAACACCCCTAAAAGTTAAATTTAAAATTGATATATCATCTTCCTCTAAGAAAATCAGAACCATGTTATCATGAAAGAACCAAGTTTATGAGAAGAAAGCAAGATCAAGAAAAATATCAAATAGGCTGCTTGTGATTTTGAAAGCAGGCTTAAAGCGATTAGGGGATATTTCTAAAAATCTCATGAAAAATTTCAAGGACATTAAGAGCACTTAGCAAAGGCCTCAGGAGGTTAACATGCTAATAGTGCTGCCTGAGGTGCCCAATGAAGTATGTATCAGCAAATTTTACAGGAAGAACCTCATTTACTAGTTCTACAAATGGGGAGGATGTGATGGATGTCTGATGTTTTAAATTGAACGGTCCTGCTTTGGATGGGGCACAGACAGAGGAAGCGGACAGAGAGCTTTGCTGAGCAAGGCAATCTCTTCACTTCCAGCACTTTACTCCTGAAAGCCTGCTCCTTTCCTTGCTGATTGAGAAGACATCTTAAGTTTCAGCTGGTGCACAGCTTATCTAACATGTATGTTTGCGGGCAGTACTGCCACACAAAGTATGACAGCTGCGTACTTTGAAGGTTAAGAGACTGGCATTCCTGAAAGTCCTGTCTGACTGGAAATTAACATAAACACTAACTTGTAAATGACTATGCATCTGTTTCAAGTCAAATGACTGACAGTTTAGGGTTCCTCACTGAGTTCCCCGCCAGTATCCCAATGACTCACTCTGAACCGGATGGTCTGCCCGCCCTACTCCCTCACCTCGGTTGGGTCTCCAGAATTTCTCCATGCCGTGCCTCATGAGTACGATGCGGGACAGCTCTGTGAAGGACTCGATGACGTTGAAATTGCACAAGGGGCTCACTTCAAAAAAGGTCATTCCGTTCTTCTCAGCGTAGGCGCGAGCTTGTTCCGTGGGCACCTGCCGCTTGAAGGCCAAGTGCAGTCGGTTGCCCACTAGGATGCGAGGCACACCAGGGGCATGCTGGAAATTCAGAGAAACAGGCAATCAAAGGGGGCACAGAGGGCTACTGGCTCAGGTATCACCCATGCAATAGTTACATGACATTGCTCTTATTACTAGCAAATATATAATGCACTGTAATTAAACTACTGTTTATAATTTCAGTAAATAATTTCTAAACCAGCTGAGAATACGTCCTCATCACTGGGATGACAAGAGCAGAAAGTTCAATATGATCACAGATCAGATTTAGAGCAGTGTTTCTGAAACCAGTCCTCGGGCCCCGCACAAGGGTCCACGTTTTTGCTCCCTCCCAACTCCCAGGGAACAGGAAGAGAGGAAAAAACGTGGACCGTCTGGCGGTCCCCGAGGACTGGTTTGAGAAACACTGATTTAGAGCAGTGCATCTACAACTTTTGCACCGAGTATAACTACAGATAACGTCTACTGACAGGATACGAGGAAACAGGAAACAGTAGAACCCCACATGTACAGGACAGGGCTAAAATTTGGATGCCAGCACCCACAGGATGTCCTATAAGGGAAGCGGAGGGGCGCTTTCCAATGAGAGGACAGGAAACACAGGAAGACCACGGAGGCAGGAGAACCCATGCCTTGCATTCCAACGATTTTGGCTCCTCGGTAGTTAAAGGGCTTCTGAGTGGGCCCTGTGAGGATTCGCTTGTAAAGGAGCTTGCTTGCGTAATGGGCAGAGCATGCCGATAAGAACGGCAACTGCAGCTCTATGTCAGAGAACCACACAGATCAGTTAAAAGTGAACCCTTACCTCATCAATCTCACGGATCCAGCGGTCAATACCGTCAAAAGACCAGCGATTGGTGATGTCATACACCAGCAAGATTCCCTGAGTAAACAGAAAAAAGGAAGGACAATCATTTTCATCTATAAATTGACAACAAATAGCACAGACTCTGGGAAAACAAACAAACCACCATCTACTGTCAAGGACTTTCTGCCCTTTCAGGTTGCCTAAAAAAAATCTTTGGTTCATCAATGAGGAGCATCCAGAGGACACTCGCCATGATCCACCAATGATCGTGCCTTTAAAAAATAAATCAATGGTCACTGTGGAAATGAGCACACTGAAGGTCCTGGCAATCGTCCCACAATCTCTCCGGGAAGTTCATGCGGCTGATTACATTTCAAGAGCTCTGTACTTTCCAGCTAAATGCTGCAATATACTTGCAGCAATTGTAAGGGGGTTGGGAGCTTAGTTCTGATCAAATTAAGATAAATGGCAGTATTTAAAGCTGGCCTAAGTGGCTACTGGAAGACAACATGTTCTTGAAATCCAATCACTGTTGACACAGATTGGGATTCATCATACTGTTATCAGCCCACTGGCCACAACTCACCAGTAAGCAAGACTGATAAGGTGCAAGCTGCCTACCTGAGCACCTCTGGAGTAGGACCTGAAGATGGTGCAGAACCTGCCCTGTCCCGAGGTGTCCCTGAGAGGCAGACAGACAGATGAGCAAGTCTGCTGTTGACAGCGGGCAGGCAAGTGAGTATGCTAGGCTCAGAGGCTCCCTTTGCACATCTCCTCAACCTGTGTTAGGCAGCTGACTCAAACAGAAGCCATTACACCTGAGGTGTTACTTTATAAAGGACAATACAGAGTGGGAATAAAGTTTCATGGCTATCAACTTTAATGAGAAAAATCAGTCTAAGGGCTTATTTACATTAGAACAAAACACACAGGCATGTATTACATGTAAAATCATGGCGAGGCATGAAGAGATTTCCAAAGTCGTGTTGGCAGTTGATACAATCTTAATCCACAGCGATGTCTCTCAACCACCATGCTAAGATACGTATCATCCATTATGACCATGTACATACCACAGCTCCAGTTTGACTCTTCTCCCATCTAGCAGAATGGTTGTGGTTTTGTAGTCAATCCCTGAGAAGAGAGAGTGAGATTGAGAAAAGGGTAAACAAGGAGAAACTCGTACTCGCACCATTGCCGTCTGCCAGTACACAGCCCTTGCTGCTGACTGCCTGAATGGACATTTTGGGGATGAACCTCCCATGATGCACTGCTGCGAAGCTCAGGACTAAGGCGTTAACGCAGACATCTTATCGTCAGGTTTCTGTTTCAGCCTTTTCACTGAGTGTTTCCATTAACAGCTCCCTCTCTCAGGCCAGCACTTGCAATTATCTCTACACCGCAGATAAGAGCTGCGGTCGCCCATTAGCATTGTAGCGCTGCTATAAGGCCTAGAGTACTTCGTAATATCTGTGCTAGAAAAGAGAAGTGAAAGCCATGTAGTGTGACCCTATAGCTTTAGCAGTGTGGTAAACAAGTGAAGCTGATGACCTCAGCATAAACAGAATCCACAGAGAAATACAGAATTCAGAAGCCGTCAGAAGTCAACTGGCAAAAATGTACACTAAGAGCACACAATCTGAATAAGAGCAGTAATTAAAACTTTGAGATAAGTACCATTCTGTACAGGCTCCACAGAATCATACAGATGCATCACACAAAGGAATCCCGGACAAAGGATAACTATGTATTTACACGTACCAACTTACTGGCAGCACACCTAAACTTAAGTCGGTGACCAGCCCACTGTGTTATCAAATCCTTGAGTAAACAGGTCACTGTTTCCTCTTTTGTACTGTTCACACCCTGTACAATGAAAACTCCACATCCCAGCTGTATCACAGACCACCAGGGCAACTGAGGAGGCAGACTTTAAGGGGGAAAACAAAATCAGTAGCACTGAAAACAAGGCCAGTGCAATCAGAGTGATCAGAGCAAATGATCCCTGAAGGCCATGCAACCTATCCCTGAGGAAGGACTCTTCCCAAGAGTCTGAACATAAACAACCAAACTACCACTACAGGGCCCTGCTAGAAGTCTCACTTACACTTCAGGATTAAACTACTAAGTATGGAAGGCACATGCAAGACATTCAGTTGTGCTGAACGGAAAATACTTTGTGTACCTGTACACTGTTTGCCTAAGAAAGATTTAGACACAGTGCATTAAGGTACAGGAATTCTAGTTTTAAATACGACCCAGTATTAACTTGAATAATGGAGCATTGCTGTTGCATAAGAGGTACCATTAGAATAGTCCTCTGAACATACTGGCATGAGAAAGTATTGTACATACTTTGACGAAGACACAGCAAATATAAACGTCAGTTATTATCAAACGTTCTTCTGTTCCATTTTCAATAATTGCTCCTCCAAATTAGGATGTCAGTGACCCGAAACCTAGCTCATGAAACATAAAGCACGGAATACCATGGATGAGATGCGGATGTATTGTAACCCACTTAAAATGACAAGTTAAAGACATGTGAAAGTTAGCATTTCACTGAATCTGTATGTCTCTGGACCAGGCCCAGTAACCCGAGTACCAGCAGAAGTAGAGATAATCCATTGCCAAGAATTATCCGAAAACAACAAAAAAAAAAAAAAACAGGGTATTTGTCAAAAAGTGCTATGACGTGAGACACCCTTACGACACTACCCCCAAACTCAGTGTTATCTGTGCAGGAATGTCCACAAGGATAAGATCAACTGAACTTCAGCTACCTATAATCTCAGATGATTATTGCAGTGAAAAATTACTTATTTTGAGAAAAAAAAATTGTTTTACTTCAAATACTTTTAAAATTTTAAATTGATTTAAACCCTATCCAATCAGTTGAACTGAACCACACAAGAGTTTTTGCATGAATAAGCATGCTCTCTTTTATGCAACATACTGCAAACCATGTATCTAGATGATATCTAGATCTAGATACCTAGGTTGTGCTGTCTCACTAGGAGAGAAACATAACCAAATTGTATTGCATAGGTTATCATCATCTCAGGTACAGCTTCTTCCCCAATTTCAGTCTTCTGGCAGAGGCCAGCAGCTTTCCTTCAGGAAACTGTCTGTATTTGGAATCATCCAATATCCGTTAGCCTCCAGGTCCCTCACAGCACGATGAAGAGAAGAGAATCACTGCCGTAAAAGGACGAATCTGCTTCAGATTGCAGTGCTGATCTTTGAGAGATGTGCCATCTCCGGTTTTTAGACATAACATTTTGCAATGACGCCAGAAAAAAAAAGAAAAGATCTATCTTGCTTTCATTAGACGAAAGAGCTTTTTACCACATGGCTCCAGACCTCCCGGAGTGCAGTTTTACTCATTTTTAACTGTTTTCTCCTCAGCACCCTCCTGTAGAGAGCAGGTCTGTGGTCTGAGTTTATATTGATGCAATGTAACAAGCAGACCATTCTTTGACAGAAGGCCTGCAGGTCCTGCAAGCTTCTTCCATCACCCCCTAGGTCTCCTTCCAGTTTGGGGAGGGTGACCCCATGCTGTCACCATGATTCGCACTTTTGATGATGCAGCAGAGACTTTCAGCCCATGGTGCCTGACTGTGTGCGAGTACATGTGTGTGTCTTGTGATGACCTGGCATCCCATCCATTGGGACTGCCCCCCCCCCATCACCCTAACCAGGATAAACCTCTGGAAGATGGGTGTATTTAAATGTCTTACTTGAAGCAATCAACTCTAAACAATAGAATCTATGTTAATTACTACAAGGTGGTTGAGGTGAAAATGCATTGTGTGTGTCCTGCCGAATTTATGCTTTTTTCCCCCAAAATGTTCTGGACAAATAGCAAAAGCTGGTGATTCATATATATTTTTACAATGCTGAAATAAAGAAATGAACATGCAAGATTTCTATTAGCGATCACTCACTGATTTCAGGGGTTTAGTTTTTCCAGCCAAAAAGACATCAGTTGCCTCACCAGAGACAAATACAGCCTGGCGTTTAACTTATTTCCAGTACAGTTCAGATCAGAAACGTCCTGAGACGAAATTCCAGCAATTAAACTGAGATTTTATCTCGCCCCTTAATACAGATGAACTTCAAACTATGATGACAGATTACCTCAAGATAGATGGCTTTGCCTGTCCCAAATACCATGGGTCACATAAAAAAAAATACACGTAGGAAGAAATATACTCAAGTTGTGGAGCACACAACCTTAGATTTAACCACCCCTCCCCCAACTTTCCTAATCAAAAGCCAATGTAAATTTTCAAGATCAATCCATTAATATGCTTAACCCACTGCAATGTTCCAGTAATGAGGTTTTCATATATAAATGTGTGTCCTTCCTCTAATTTCTGACAGCGAGTGTTAGCTTGGTACCATGAAAAGGTCAACAGCACTAAACATTGCTGAAATGCTCACAGACATTCATCCACATTAGCTGAGCAAGACACAGATTAAAAACAGCCGTCTTATTAAGGCTGAATGATTTTTTGGACCATGCAGATTCCTATTAAGGAGAGCCACTATGAAGCTATGATCATGTGGGCGCGTGGGCTATTTTCCTGTCATTGCTGTCTTTGCATAGCTGCATGCCTGGCCCAGGGGCACATAACCACAGACGACTACAGCTGTGTTCTGCACTTCTGAAGTGTGCCGTCCCCACTTGTACAAAAACGGGACACGTTTTACCTAGCACAAATATGCTTTAAAATGCTGAGCTGGCCTTGTGCAGCATACTGATATGCTCAATCTGCCGTATCACATTAGCATCTTACCGGTTTGTATTTCTGGTCAGAAAACAGAAACATGATGTACCAGCCATTCAGATTCATATTAAATTTCTGGGACAGCTGTGCTCTACCTTCAGCAGAATAATGTTGCAACCACACAAAAGTGACACTGGCAGGACATCCCATGGGGAGGTGAGCATCACGCATCTAAAATTAAACAGCACTACCACAATTTCGAGCTGGCGTCCTATGGAGGAAAACATTTGAAGGTCTGATACAGGCAATAAAAGGTAATGAGCATAAACGGGGTGATGTTACAGTAAAGCTGACAGCAAACATATCGAACAATACCTGGTTTCCTAGCACATCACCTCCAGAGTACTTTTTGGTGTCATTACAATTTCTACACCATCAGTAAATCTCCCAACTTCTAAGATGACATGTTGTTTTAGACAAATAGATTTTTCTACCCTTCTGTGAATGTCTGGTCTACTCATCACCAGTGTTACCTACTGAGCAACATTTGTGCTGTGTGGCTCCAGGAATACTCACCACTGCTGTAGGCATACGGTGACTCTGCAGATCCATCCTGCAGACTGTCTAGGATCTCGCCTTTTCCCACATCGCTGTCTCCGACCAGCAGGAACTTGAGAAGGTAGTCATAGCTCTTGACGGGGCTACCCTGGGTGCCCATCCTTCCTCTCATTTGCACAAAGGTGAGCTGAGAGCTGGTCTCTTGGGAGCACCCTTGTGCCCGGCGGGATCCAGCTGGAACCGAGGTCACTTCTACCCGTTCTTGACAGGGTGCAAGCTAACGTCGAAATCCCCAAATAGTCGCGAAAACAAGCACGAAAAAGACTGACTAGGATGTCCACACAGGGTAGGTAATTAAATGTTGGCGTGCAAAAAATATATTCACACCAAAATTCAGATAATAGATAAACACCAGGTCATAGAAAGAAGACTCACTGCAATTTACCGCCTTTTAGTGTGTCGCTTATGTAGTATAAATATGATTCCGAGTCCAGCTGCAGTCGCCTGGGACCAAATGACTTGAAATATGGCTTTAATGCGGATCAACCGTCTGTGAAGCTGCAGTTGTCAAAGAAAGTTAAATGTGAAGATCGTCCATTAAAAAAGCACACCTCCTGCTGAACAAAGATCCTGAGGTATAATGCAGAATGAAACCCAAACGGTACTCGGTCCTTAGCAGTAAAATCACATCTTTGTTTTTGTTATGGTGAGCCCAGCTGGGTCCGGGGGCTCATTGTCTTCACCGATGGTTTAAACAAAGACGACCTCACCACAAACCGTGTTAAAAACAGTCCCAAAGCGAACATTTAAAAAGTCCTCATAAACAACACAGCCATTGTTTTGTATTTGATTTTAAACACTAAACGACTGCGGACGTACCTATGGAAAAAGAGAGATTTCCGCCCGCTGGCATCTCCAGCTAAGCCAGGCGTATTAAAGCGAGCTTTTCGGGGCTGCAGCGGCTAGGGACGCCCGGAATCGAGAAGAATGAACTACGCACATCCATACTGCCAATTTAACTACCAAAGAAGCTGGTGAAAGTCACGTCTAACCAGAAACACCAGTTAACGACTCGCTATTCAGAGTTAGCATGATAGCTTGCTAACAAGCGAAGCTAAATGCTAAGACCTACTGGCGGTAATTATCTAAATGCCATTTACTAAAGGCGATAATAATTCGAAAGCTGTACTCTAGGAAAATACACCCGGTTATTTGCTTTTAAAAACCCAAGTCTCGCTTTTCACTCAGCGGAGTCGGTCAGAAACTGACTGTCGCGTCAACCCACAAACAACGGACCTCGAAACAGGGAGCCTTGTGCTGCCGTCGAATCCGCCCCGGACGTTCAAAGCGTCGGACGTGCAGTTATATATATCCCGAGGTCTGGCACAAGGCCTGTGCTAGCGAGCTAGCTCGGCAGCTTTCTTTTTGTGAATACTCCGGTTTTGGCTTTATTTGGTTTGGTATCTCCGAGTAACAACAAATTTAGCTAACCTGATATCACTCGTCATAAACAGCGCACTGTTGTCCATAGGTAAACTACACATGCAGGATAACGTCCCACGGTAAGGCAGCAGACGACTCAGCGCTGTCACTGAGGGCGCCGAGCAATCCCGCTTCGGCTCAGGCTCCAGCTCCAGCTTAGTTCTAAGCCACCTCGCTCCAGCCCGGCTCTGTTCCAGCTCCAGTCCGGCTCTGCCCCAACTCTGGCCACCCCCAACTGCGCGAATCCCACCTCTTTCTGCAGATGCTGTTTATAAACTGAGAAATATTTATTCACACGATTAGTGTCAAGTCATGAAGTGTATTGTTGTAAATAAGTAAATGATATAAATGCATTTGAATATGGTGATGTTTATACTTGTCTTTTCAATTTCAAAGGTTTCAACATTAGTTATACAGTTAAACTGCTTGTTTAGCGTCACTAAACAAGCAATGCTTCATTCTGCGTTTCCCCGTTATCATTTGTCGTACGGATCTTTTAAAAAATAATGATCACTGTGGATTAAATTTGCACTCAAAGTGGTTTCAGCATAGCGACTGTTGGTTATCAGGTTTTTGTGACAACAAAATACAGAAATAAACACGAAACATGAACAACTATTCGGTTGTTTTCTTTTCCACTTCATCAATGTGTTAAAGTCTCACACAGACATAATATCGTCCATATTTGCTTAAATACACAATACAGGAGTCTAAACATCAAAGTATAATATATAAATGTGTTTACATAAATGGAGAGTTATTTGTCCATTACAGCTGCTCGTGTTCATGGTTATTCCGAAGCGGATTGTATAACTGCAGATTGCAGTTATACAGTATATATGCCTTTTTCTGGAAGTGCCCCGGGCGACCGTATCCCATCCCTGTTCGTGCTGACTCAGCGAAATCTCCCTGAAGCAGCATCGGTAGCGCTACGCTTTTTATTGTTAGTAAATGATAGTTAAGCAACAGAAGAATTCTCTGTCTTGAAGACTCTTCACACAATTGGATATATGACATTATATGTATATTGTACAAGCTCACAGAGCACTTTATTAGGAAGATCTGTACACATGTTTATTCATGCGATTATCTAATCAGCCAATCACGTGGCAACAATTCACAAAATCATGCAGCTACAGGTCATGAGCTTCAGTTAATATTCACATTAAACACCTCAAAGGGAGGCAATAAAATGTTATCTCAGTGATTGGTGTCAGGTGGACTGGTCTGAGTATTTCTGTAACTACTGATCTGGTATTTTCATGAACAACAGTCTCTAGAGTTTACTCAGAATGGTGCGAAAAACAACCAGAGAGCTGCAATTCTGTGGATGGAAACGCCTTGTTGATTATAGAGGTTCAGATAACTTCTCTGTACAACTGTGGTGCGCAGAAAAGCATCTCAGAATGCACAACACGTCAAACCTTTAGGTGGATGGATTACACCAGCTGAAGACCATGTCCGGTTCTACTCCTGTCAGCCAAAATCAGAAAGCTGAGGCTGCCTTAGGCAAAAGCTCACCAAAACTCTACAGTTGAAGACCGGAAAAGTGTAGCCTGCTCTGATGAGTCTCAATTTCCGCTGAGGCACATAGATGGTGGGGTCAGAATTTGGCATCAACAGCATGAATCCTTAGACCCAACCTGCCTTGTGTCAACAGTACATCCTGCTGCTAGTGGTGTAATTGTGTGGAGAATGTTTTCTTGGCACATTTTGGGCCCAATAAAACCAATTGATCATTGCTTGAATGCCACAGCTTGTTTGTGTGTTGTTGTTGACCATGTGCATCCCTTCATGATCACAGTTTACCCATCTGGTAATAGCTACTTTCAGCATAATGTGCCCATGTCACAAAGCAAAAGCTATCTTGACCTAGTTTCTTGAGCATGACAATTAGCTCACTTTTCTTGCTAAAAATGCTTAGATACATAGTTCTATCTATAATGTATTCACAAGGATAAAATACTGCAGACTTTTCTAGTTATGGATTTGCATTGTTTCCTAAGTTTCTACTTCACATTTAATGATTAAAGACATTTAAACCTGTCACACAAAGATCTAGCATCCTGGACAATACATGAAAATTCTGAATTGTAATGACTGTATTGTTTGATGCGCTGTTGTTGTTGTTTTGTAACTAGTGATTATTTTAAGGATACACATCATGTCGACTATGCAGACGTAAAAAATTAGGACTTGGTGCCTTATCAACAAAAATGCACTATAATTGATTTAATGATCCTGTTACAGTTACTTTTTTATCCAGGCAGATTGGAGATGAGAACTAAACTTGAAAATTGCAATCAGTGGAGAGAGCATAGACAGAACGAGCACATATCTCCGCACACTCATTCAAAACGAGTCAGCGGTGGTGCCCAGTATATGTGCCCTGTGATGGACGGGCATGCCACCCAGCCTTGTATCCAATTCTGCCTGGGATATTCTCCAGGCCTCCCCCCTGGCACTGACCACAATAGGCAATTAGAAGACGTCCGTACCACTAGCACAGTCATATTTCCCACCCTGAAGTATATTTCCTGCCTTTGGCTGGCATTTTCTACGAAATGCAGCATTGCGCCATAAACATTGTGTCAGCGATTTAATAATAAAAAGGGTCTTATTTGGCCATTGTGCTGCTTTCCTAATGGTGCCAGCCAGCAGACCACAAACACACTGCGTATATGGGCATAGTGAGGAAAGGATTTGGCTCGGAAGGAGTCTACAGAGGAGGTCCTCATCAATGAAAAGAGCTGGAGGGGGGGGGGGGGTCTGACCACCAGCTGGTTGAAGTTTGTTTCTGTAACTATATAGGATTTTTTGTTTTGTTTCCTCCATTGTCTTCTGATTTTTCACTTTTTTCTGCCCTTGTTATTCAGTCAATGCTCTTGTTAAATTTTAGCAAAGGTGCCATATAAAACTGTCCTTTATCCATTCATCTGCCAAAATTCCAACTACTTATCCTGGTCAAGGTTACAGGAGGGGCTGGAGCCAGTCCCAGGCAGCATAAGGCAGAGAAACACCCTGGATAGGATGCCAGATCATCACAGGGCACACACACCATGGAAATTCATAGATGCCATAGAAACCGGAGCAACACGGCCAGCAGCGCTGGAAGTAGGGGTACTGTGGGTGCTGGAGCACCCCTTCTGGTAATTTGTAGTAATGCAGTGTCAGAATACTGTAGGCCTTGTAGGGCAATGTGGCCATGCACAAAATTTTGTCAAAAAGAAAAACATGGCATTATGTTAATTGTCTCGCAATGACTTTATGGTTATTTCTCCAGATGGACCAATGTTGTCGATAGCTACCAATGTTACAGAAAAGGCTATTGGTCGTTCTGAATTTCAGCACCCTGAGCTCAAAACATCTTTGCACACCATGTCGGGAAGAGATTCCACAGACATAGGGCCGAGGTGCGATTTGAATCCCCAGTGCTGGCGGTGCTAGGCTACACCACTCCCCATTAAGCCACTATGCTGCTCTTATGTTGAGCAACATTGGAATTAAGTGATATGACTGAGTTGGTCTTCTGTCACACAATGCGGCAGTTCAGTATTAACAAGGAAAATTCACTGTATACACTAAGATATGTTCAGTCTAAAACAGAAACACCGCAGCTTTGTAGAAAATCAGCTGTTTGACATCGACTTTGACAGTTATGCACATTATTATCTAGCTAAACATAATCAACTGTCAGTTGTCGTGCTTGATGTACTCTGGTAAACTTCAGCTGAGAAAATATAATTTCTACAAAACAAACCAAAGCAATTTTACTTGTTAATAATGTTGTGATCTTTAAAAATAATATGGTATATGGAAATATGGTAATATGGTATAACAGAACAATGCATATATAATGATAAGAAAAAGAGTTTCTGCAGTGTGCACCTTGCAGTTACTATTTTAAATGCAAAAGTAAGAATAGCAAATGCTATTTCTATAGTGTTTTAGCAGCGTCAAGCAACTGAATATTTAATATCTCTCCTGATTACCTGCCAACCCATTGAGGTTCCTGATCCTAAGCAGCACTTTCCCATTGTGAACTTCCATTTAAAAAGCTGACAGCCCCAGAGAAGATGGTTGAAGAAACGACTCTTACTTTCACGGGGGG